>CAXITT010000214.1:253538-277789 GCA_964033795.1 Lymnaea stagnalis | reverse complement strand
TAGCTGGTTGGCTGTGCAGTTTAAATAGGTGGACTAGTTAGCTGGTTGGCTGTGCAGTTTAAATAGGTGGACTAGATTGCTGGTTGGCTGAGCAGTTTAAATAGGTGGACTAGTTAGCTGGTTGGCTGTGCAGTTTAAATATGTGGACTAGATAGCTGGTTGGCTGAGCAGTTTAAATAGGTGGACTAGATAGCTGGTTGGCTGAGCAGTTTAAATAGGTGGACTAGTTAGCTGGTTGGCTTAGCAGTTTAAATAGGTGGACTAGATAGCTGGTTGGCTGAGAAGTTTAAATAGGTGGATTAGTTAGCTGGTTGGCTGAGCAGTTTAAATAGGTGGACTAGTTAGCTGGTTGTCTGAGCAGTTTAAATAGGTGGACTAGATTGCTGGTTGGCTGAGCAGTTTAAATAGGTGGACTAGTTAGCTGGTTGGCTGGGCAGTTTAAATAGGTGGACTAGATAGCTGGTTGGCTGAGCAGTTTAAATAAGTGGACTAGTTAGCTGGTTGGCTGAGCAGTTTAAATAAGTGGACTAGTTAGCTGGTTGGCTGAGCAGTTTAAATAAGTGGACTAGTTAGCTGGTTGGCTGAGCAGTTTAAATAAGTGGACTAGTTAGCAGGTTGGCTGAGCAGTTTAAATAGGTGGACTAGTTACCTTGTTGGCTGAGCAGTTTAAATAGGTGGACTAGTTAGCTGGTTGGCTGAGCAGTTTAAATAAGTGGACTAGTTAGCTGGTTGGCTGAGCAGTTTAAATAAGTGGACTAGTTAGCTGGTTGGCTGAGCAGTTTAAATAGGTGGACTAGTTACCTTGTTGGCTGAGCAGTTTAAATAGGTGGACTAGTTAGCTGGTTGGCTGAGCAGTTTAAATAAGTGGACTAGTTAGCTGGTTGGCTGAGCAGTTTAAATAAGTGGACTAGTTAGCTGGTTGGCTGAGCAGTTTAAAAAGGTAAACTAGTTACCTTGTTGGCTGAGCAGTTTAAATAGGTGGACTAGTTAGCTGGTGGGCTGAGCAGTTTAAATAAGTGGACTAGTTAGGGTCGTTTTTACAATATGCAGTTTAGGCTGGGGACCCTAAATTCATTTTTTTTTCTTCCTTAATGGGGCTATACAATTAATTTCAAATAAAGCTTTTTAATGGGTGAATGGAATTGAATCAAGTACAAATAGCGACTTCTTATATTGTGAATGATATAATAAGTATTTTATCCCTGAATTTAAACAATTATTTTACAATATTTTATTTTGACGAGGGGCCATAAATTAATATTTTTGATAAAAGCTATTTCATATAATTCAAAAAGACCTATTGCATGGGTGGATCAATCGCCACAAGCGTGTGGACTCAATATAGAAAATCATTGCTACTCTCATGGACAGCTGCAGGTGGCCTGCTCAGCATTTAAAAACATGCTTCTGTGTGGACTACATTTGAACATCCATGCTTCTAACAAAGAAAGCTGTGTGTGGCCTGCTCACGTTTCGAAAAACCTCCTAATTTATTAGAGTACGCAGCAGACGGTAAAAAAGAATTAAAAATTAGTGTGCGTATGAAACGTAATAAAAACACATACTTAAAACACATCCATAAAAAACATATTTAAAACACAAACATGAATTTATTTGAGTGGCATTGCGACGCTTGCCGGGTACTGGCTAGTTTATAATAAAAATAACTCTTAACTTAGAACTGTGACATCCATGATCTTTAACTTTATAATGCGAAATTATGGTAATATTTTGCATATATCTTCATACTTCTTGCTTTGTGTAGCTTACTTTGTGGGGCGATCATTGTTTGGGGGAAAAAAGCAAGCATCTGCACTGTTGAAAAGTAAGCATATTCACCTCACAAATTTTAACACGCATAAGGCAATGATCCCAGGATTCTTTTATTTTTAAAAAATAAATATCACTAAAAATGATAACTTAAAATTAATGCAAAACACTGCAATTATTTTTTGAAAAAAAAACTATCTATGTTATTTTACACACAAAAAAATGACGTTAATTTAAACAAAAATGTTGGCCTTAACATTCACAATTGTAGGAAAAAAGAAAAGAAACCTAAGAGATATAACAAAAACAAAAACAACATTAAGTTGGTTTACATTTTAAAAAAAAAAAGATACTTTAACCTTGGACCATTAGCTTAGATTTTTAAATACATATGTTTCTTCTATCCCAGAACATAAGAATTGCTAGCTTTATATTTTATATCTCCTTCTAACCCATGGTCTATATGTTTAAAAACTTAATTCTTCAGTTGACCTAAAATAAACTACAACAAATAAGATCCAACAGCATTTAGTCTAATGGGATTCGGGTCCAAAGAGCAGCGATAACTTTCCTGTACCATTTTGGTTCTTTTTATTTAAATCCATTTACACTGATGTTTGTTCGCTGATTAAATCTTCATGTCAACACTTTCCTTGTTTTGTTGTGTTCCTTTTTCCGGTTTCCCCATACTTAGTTTTATTCATATTTTTTTTTTTTTTTTTTTGTTAAACTGATTGTTTTCCCCCTTGCCCCTTTTCTTTCGCCTATGAAAAATAGTTTTTAGGTTTCCACCCTAACAACCGAACTGGAAGTCCTACACACAACATAACATTTGAAATCCACTTTTTTTTTTTTTTTTTTTTTTTTTTTTTTTTTTTGATAAACTGATTGCTGTCCCCCTTGCCCCTATTCTGTCGCATATGAAAAAGAGTTTCTAGGATTCCACACTAACAACCGAACTGGAAGTCCTACACACAACATACCATTGGAAATCCACCCCACAACAAAGCAGAGACGTCCAAATCAAACCCCACCCTGGAAACATTAGAAAGCGAATATTTGAGGCTCCACTATCATTATAGAAGTGGCTTCAATATTTGATCGATCAATCTAGATCAGTATTAGTATATTTAATAAATTAGATAAGTTGGAATGAATAAATGCATATTTTTCGTGCTAAAAACTCGATAATGCTACCACATGAGACAGATATCTATAATCATAAGAAACCAAGATTTTAAATTTAAATGAAAAACGTGATCTAATCTTCTCCTATAATTATTTAATTGTCATTATTTGTAAGAGTTTTATTTCTGTAATGTATTTGATGCAAATCAATGGGTTTGTTTCATTCTAATAAAAAAGGCGGACTATTTCTTTACAATTAATGAATGAAAATAAGTGCATTTGTGGTCGATGTGAATCAATAATAAAAAAACCCTGGATGCGAGCTAGTGTTAGTAATACTTAAAACATTTCATGGAAGCATGAATGGAAAGACATGGCGATAAGAGAACAACGTTTCTAGTAAGAGCCTTCCTCATCAAAAGTGACAAACGAACACACGACAACGAATAGAAACTAGATAAAAAAACTAAGTGATCGTCATTCTTATTGTTAGAAGTTGGATCATAAAAAAACTAAATTATTCGGAAGTAAAACAATTTAAGTTTTACTACTTTGAAAAATAAGATCTTTTAGGAAACGAATATTTTGGAGATATAGACAATATATGAAATACTACCGAGTACTCGCCAGGCTTTGCGATGCCAATCAAAGACATAAAGCTTTTGTGTTTTTATTATGTTTTTTAATTTACTTTTATGCATACCTTTTTTGTTACCGTCTGGAGCGTACTTGAAATTGGAAGGTTTCTCGAAGCGTGAGCGGGCCTCATACAGATGACTATGTAAATAGCATTGATGTACTAATGTTAGTCCATACATTTGTAGCGATTGATCCACCCATGCAATAGTTTTGTTTTAAATTTTATTTATATATCTAAGTTAGTATATATAAACAAATATGGGTGATTGGATGGCCGAATGGTCTAAACTGAGCAAACCACAAGTTGCTGGATCACCAATCACTGAATTAGACTCGTCGAAAACTCATCTAAGAGAAGTAAACTCTGAATTGGAGTTGGAGTCCTGTAAGACTCATACAATGACACTTCCTGCAACGTACCCATCCCTGGTCGTCTTGACGTAGAGCCATGCCACTGTATATAGTGGGCCCGAATAAGAAAATAAAGTTGACGCTAGAGACCGACCGAATTTCGGCTTCGGCTTCGGTTTCGGCGCCGAAAGTGGAAATTTTATTACTTTCGGCTAAGTTTCGGTTTCGGTCGAAACTGAGAAGTTAACTTTCGGCCTAATTTCGGTTTCGGCCGAAAGAGAAAAGTTAACTTTCGGTTTTTCTTCTGTTTCGGCCGAAATTGACGTAGAGCTTTCGGTCATTTAATACTCAGCGAATGCGATATTTAACAACAAACTAAGTTACATTTAACAACAAATTAAGCAATCTTTGAGAACAAACTAAACGATCTTTAAAACAAACTATGCGATCTTAAAGAACAATCTAAGCGATCTTTAATAACAAACTAAACGATTTTTAAGACCGAACTAAATGATCTATAAGAACAAAACAAATAATCTTTCATAGTAAACTAAATGATTTATAAGAATAAACTAAGCGATCATTAATAGAAAACTAAATGTTCTTTAGAAACAAACTAAAAGATCTTTAAGAACAAACTAATCGATATTAAGGAACAAAATCAATTATCTTTAAGAACAAACTAAGCGATCTTTATGAAAAAAATGAGCGATCTTTAAAAAAAACTAAGCGATCTTTCACAACAAACTAACCAATCTTTAAAGAAAAAGATCTTAAAAAACTGGACGATCTCTAACAACAAACTAAGCGATCTTTAAGGACAAACTAAACGATCTTAAACAACAAACTAAACGATCTTTAACAACAAACTAAGCGATCTTTAAGTACAAACTAAACGATCTATAACAACATACTAAGCGATCTTTAATAACAAACTAAGCGATCTTTAAGAACAAACTAAACGATATTTACAGCAAACTATGCGAAATTTAAGAAAAAACAAACTAAGCGATCTTTAAGAACAATCTAAGCGATCTTTAATAACGAATTAAGTGATCTTTTAGAATTACATTTTTAGCGACCCTTCTTAAAAAAATAATATTTTGCATTAATTCCCCCCCCCCCTTCTCAGTTTTTTCCAAATTTTCTCCTACTATACTAATAAAAAACAAAAAAATTGAAGCAATTTAATTTACTTTTATATTAAAATGGTAAAATTCAAAGTATTCATTAGATGAAGGGTCTCAAACTCAAATAAGGTGTGGGGGAGAGGGGGCGCAGGAGTTAGTGTCTGAATGAGAGTGGGGCGCATCAAGTAATCCACACAAAAAGCGTTTACAACTTTTACAATCTGCTCAACCTTTATAAATAGCAATACACTCATTAAGGGTTCTCAAAAATTATGATTCACTTTCATCCACCTACTCACTGTTGCCAGAGAACTGGCAGACAAAAATATATAGAAACATAAAAAAAAAAATCAGAATTAGACTAGTCGTTGAGATGCGACTGAAACCGTCGTGGAGAGTCACGTTATAGATATGAGAATGGGGGAAACGGGCCGGCGCATTTACACTAAACTTTTCTGTCATGTCGCGGGCCTCGAGTTTGAGACCCTTACATTAGATGTTTATTTGTAAATATTCAAGAATATCTCATTTTTTATAAAAAAGAATGTAAATATTTATACATTCCCACATCATTTTCGATGTATGCAGAATGTATGTGGGAACGAATTTCAAAATATCTTAATATTTCATTTTCGGTTTCGGCTTCGGTTTCGGCCGAAATTCATTTTAAACTTTCGGCATTTTTCGGTTTCGACCGAAAGTCATTTTTAAACTTTCGGCCTATTTTCAGCTTCAGCCGAAATCAGAAAATCACTTTCGGTCGGTCTCTAGTTGACGCCGCTCAACTCTTCCTCACTTTGAACAAAAAGTCAACCACGCAAGTCATTAGTCATCGGATGACTCAAAAGTCCTCTTCGATTTTCGAAGGACGCACAATAAACAAATGTAGAGCCTCATCCCTAAACGGAATATTATAAAATGAATGCACTAATTTAAAAAAACTACCTATTATGTCCTTCTCTGAGTCGTTTCACATTTTGACAGCTTCGTTCCTCCGCAGATTCGCGTATTTAGTCATTCCCAAAGATTCGCACCAAAACATACGTTGAACGATCTTTTTTTTTCTGGGCCTCCAAAAAATAGAATCCTCTTCCACTACATATTCACAAAATAACGAACATCACAATCTTCAAAACTTCACAGAAAACTAAATTGATTTAAATTTTACTATCCTTGTTGATTCCCCCCTCAGACTGATAAACGATGCCGTCCATTGTTTGACATGTAAATATTTCTCTAATCGGTGGGGTGAAAAATTAAAAAAAAAATGTAATTAATTTATGTTATTTTTTAAGTTTATGATTATGTTTATTAAATGCATGTACAGCGTGGTGAGCCCAGATCTAGGCGTGGGGTACCGCGTTATTTAAAACCACCATTAATTATAATAATATCAAAAGCCCGTTATAAAGGGTAAATGAGACTTAAGAGTTTCCTTTTATAAAAGGATTAAATATTTATTTTAATTTCAAACATGAAATATTTCAGGATTGTTTGAAAAAATGGTAGATGATTCTTAAATCAATAGCAATATCTCAAAAGCCTAACGTCATTTCAGCCGTGAATATGGTAATATACTTTAAAAATGCGTAAAATGCATTTTCTACTATTAAAATATCTATGATATTTGTGATTTCCCTAAACAACGTAGAAAAAAAAACAAAAAAAAAACCCTGATATATGTATATTTATATAATTATTTGAAATATTTTTGTTAGTAGAAAGAAAATTCCTGTAATAATTATAATAAAATAAAAGTAAATAGGGAAATAATTTTTTATATTTTTTTTTTACAAACATGTCATTGATAGAAAATGTTCAATTTTTGTATCGACTTGTATGCATTTTATTGGCAAACAAACGTGCAGCCTATGAGAAACTTGGAATGTGTTATGCCTTTCCAAAAAAAAAAAAAAATTAAAAAAATTAGTAATTATACAAATTTGAAAAAAAAAAATATTATTATCTTGACTGTTTAAAATGACACCCAAAGCTGTTGTCCCTTTTTTTTTTTTTTTTTTTTTTTTTTTTTTTTTTTTTTTTTTTTTTTTTTTTTATTTTTTTTTTTTTATTTTTTTTTTTTTTTTTTTTAATAAAAAAAAAAAAAAAAAAAAAAAAATTAAAAAAATTAGTAATTATACAAATTTGAAAAAAAAAAATATTATTATCTTGACTGTTTAAAATGACACCCGAAGCTGTTGTCCCCATTGCCAATATCCTCAGTACCTGTCCACGAATAGTCTCCTTATGGCCTTGCCAACAACTTCCACACGACCCTGAAAACACCCTCCTCATGATCCTGCTAAAGCCCTCCATTAGACCATGCCAACACCTTTCACACGACCCTGCCATAATCATTTGAACTGCCAACATTATATGTATGACCATGACAAAACTCTCCGTAAAACCATGCCAACACCCTCCTTAATACTCAGCAAACAACCTTTGCAGGGCGCTGACAACACCCTCACACAGTCTTCCACAACAGCATCCTCATGGGAGTGCCAAAATAATCCACATAGCACTGCCAACACCATCCACATGGCCCTGCCAACACCATCCACATGGCCCTACCAACACCATCTACAATGCCCTGCCAACACCATCCACATGGCCCTGCCAACACCATCCACATGGCCCTGCCAACACCATCCACATGGCCCTGCAAACACCATCCACATGGCTCTGCCAACACCATCCACAAGGCCCTGCCAACACCATCCGTTTAGTCCTGCCAACACGATCCACATGGACATGAAAACTCCCACTGCACGGCCCTACCAACAACCTCCGCTTGGCTTTTCATTGCAAACACCAATAGCATCTGCCTGCCAACACACACCGTATTGCATTGCAAACATCTACCTTATTAGCCTGCCAAAACTCAATTATTCTTCACGAAATTATTTTAAGTCAATAACAAATTGTTCCATTAATCTTTGTAAAATTTAATTATGAGGTGCAAGTCAAAGAACCCGATACATACATTAAAATATTCCTAAGTTAAATCATACCTAAAGTAAATCATCAACATATTAACACATCCATGAATTAAGACACCTACACACTAATAAATAAACATAATAATACATCCATGTGTTATTACATCAATAAGTTAACTTGTATTTTAAATGCATCATAGAAACAAACAAAACATTAAGGACATCTTATTTAAGACTTAAAAAAACACTGATTACACAATTCGAAAACAACACTAATTAAGAGTTAGAGATAACTGGAAATGTTCTGTTAAGTTCTAAAGAAACAAAAGCAAAATAAATCACGTTTTATTCTCATTATTGTTGACTGTGGAACTTTGTTAAATTTTAAAATGTTAGGTTGCTAAGCTGTATGTTTTGTTTAGCGAATTCCTCGTATGAATCTGGTTATTGGTCAGCTATATCTTGTGTATTGTTTAAGCATTTTGCTCATTATCCTATGGATTTTTTTCACAAACTTGAACGTAGCACATTTTATTTTTGTCCACGATATTCTGGTAGCACTAGATGGTAATGGTTCATGTCACTTGTTCTTGTTGCGATTAATATTTAATTATTGACATTTACCTAATTGATGTTTAAAAAATGCACAAGTCAATAATAATTGAAATTCTCAAAATCAATTCATATCGTTTGATTGATTGATTGATTGATTTTGATATTTATATCACGCTGTTATTCACGCCACTTTCGCATGCTCCCTGCGCTCTGATTTTCCGAAATCTGTTTAAATGAAAATGTTTCAAAATGTTTCTTTAAAGATTTTGTATCATTTACGATTCCCTTCAAAGATTGAGGCAAACTGTTCCATAATTTTAGCGCTATCGATTCAAAATAACGCAATCAGTCAGAATTTGTTCTGTGTTCATCCACACTGGGAACTCTCAGTAAGTACTTTGTAGAAGAACGCGGGCTCTTCAAGAATACATGTTTATAAATCAGTTCTTTGAGCTAATCCGGAGCAGAGCCATCTATGCAGCTGTACGCCAGGGAAAGAATTTTGTAGTTAATGGGCTCACTCATCATTACATTTTAATCTGCTTGATAACATCTACTCTTTTACAGTAAGACATCAGTCATCTACAGCCTGAACAGCAGTTTCTGGTAACTATCAAATATATCCGCTTTGTGTATTCTTGTTTTAGAGCAACTTCTGAACAACAAGGAAATATATTAAGAGTACACATATTTATAAACAATTAAAATTGCAAAATGATATAAGTTCATCAATTAAATACACGTTCATAAAAATTTAACTTTAAATTTCGCAAACAATTGATAATTAAATAATATAATAGTATCAATGAAAAGTTATTTTAGAAGGTTTTTTTTTTTTTCAAAATATGTTACTTTAACAAAAAAAACAACAACAACATAAAATGTGTCATATTTTCAACATATGAAAAAAAAGAAAATGAAAACAAATTATGTTTGACTCATACTAAAATCGTTTTAAATAGACTATTCACACATATAAAAATTAATCCTATAACATTATAAATATGGGATATTAAAGAAATGCCTTTCGTTAAGAGCAATACTTATAAAGCACGCTTCATTTGATATCAAGGAAATTGAACAATGAATTAAATGTTCCTGACAAACATGTCACTCTGTTTATAATTTTTTATTAAAATAATGTTAATGGAAAAAAAAAATTAAATATATTTCTTGTTCAGAGTTCTTACTTCAATTACGGTTTTCCGTTTACCCACATCCATGTGCTGCGTGACGTCAATTGAGACATATCTTGGCCAGATTTAATTTTTCTTAAAATAGCTGGCAACGTGTAGATTAATGGGTTGATGGCGGAGTTAATTGGTAGAACGAGAACCGCTGACCAAGCGTAGACGTCAAGATTAAAGTGAAAGCCGCTGAGAGACATGATACCCATAATTCCTATAGGAAACCAGCAGCAGAAGTCTGACAAAGCCACGAGAAATAATTGTTTGGCAATTTCCAGCTCCTGAGCTTTTCTTGAAAGGTCTCTCCTGATGGAAAAATCATCGCCTTTATACGAGGTGATGGCTAGAAAAATGGCAAGCTGACCGATGGCTATCATAATAAAAAGAAAAAAATTAAGACCGACAAACAATACTGCTGAATATTCCCATCCTGTGTGTCTCCCAGAACTGAAAGGAAGCGCCAAGCACATCCCATTAGAGGAATAAATCTCCCAGTCAGGAAACAGAACTGGGATCACAGACACTACGGCACCCATAATCAGTGTCAAACAAAGGGAGGTTATTTTCCCTGTCTTTGAAAATCTATGTTGACCAAATGGATACTTGATGACCAAATACCTGTCGAGTGTAATGAGACAAATGAACATCGTAGAAGTCTCACTGGAGAACGTCGACAGAATGCCAGCTAATTTACATGCGTTGCTGTATCTCCAGTTTGAATCTTCCAAAACGTAAATGTTCCGATAAAGCAAATCTGCCCCAGCTATTAATATCAGATAGACGCCCATGATAAAATCAGACACAGCCAGGCAAACAACAAAGAGACCGTAGGCTTTGTTAAAGACAGCCCTGTCCCAAATTATCCTATAAATTACAACCACCATATTTCCAAGAAGTGATAAAATACCAACCACCCAAAGAATGACTCGCTTTTGTGGGTCACCAATCAGATCCTTGCACGTTGAGATGGCGTCACGTGGTGCGTGACATTTATTTTCAGGTATTTTGTCTCCACTGATTACTTTACAACAAATTCTAAAGTCATCAGTATACAAGGCTGTTTGAATAGACAACGAACTCAAGTAGCCATTTTTTATATCAATGAGTTCTGTACCACGTACATCAAGTATGTCTAGCTGTACATTTCCGGTCAGACTTAAATCAATTGGTTCAACGCTACGTAATTCTAGAACCTTTAAATAGGTCAAATTAATCAAATTCTTGATTACACCAGAGCCACATTTAGTGTGAGACAAATCTAGAACCTGTAAATACAACGGGAACATGAAGTTTTCATCAAGTTCTAATTGCTTGTTAAATGACATATTTAACTTCTGTAAATTTTTCATTTCTTGTATGACAGAAAGATTGTTTTGACCAGAAATAGAATTGCGACTTACATCTAAGATGATGACATCTGAACTGTCCAAGCTTTCAATGACATTGTCTAGATCACTTATTCTACAGTTACTTAGATCTACTTCTAAAAGTTTGAACAACTGAAATAAAGAGTAGATCTGTGGGGTAAATATAAACACGCCTTCATCCTTATATATGTGAACTATGGTCTCAACAAAACTTATGTAAAATGTAGTGTCATTTCCGGTCTTTTTCCTTATGATATTTGACACACAAACATATCCAGTGTCACAGGCTACTTGACAGACGAAATCATTAATGTTGTTTATACATTGTTCATTTGCATTACAAATGTCTTGTTGCAGACACATATTTCTTAGTGTAAATTTGAGTTTTCCCGTACATAATGATGCCTCATTGTTAATAGAGACTTCATCTTCACCTTTGGGACAATCTTTAACACCGTCATGTACGAGGTACACAGGAATACAGTAGGATAGTGGACACTTAACAAATCCTTGTGGACATAAGAATTGTTCACAGTCTTGTAGGTGGGAATTGTTTGGAAACCCAACTCTACGCCTCTTGGAGTCTATTTCGTACAAACACTTTTGGACAGTTTGTTGTGAATCTTTAAGATACCTAACATCAAAGCGGCTTTCATTTACCAGTCTTGAATTTGTTTCATTATATATTACCCTTCCGTGAATGTACCTTTCGGCATTAAACATGACAGAGTTATTATTTTTTATTTTTATTTTACAAGTTGGAAGTTTTCTCTGTATGATTTCTATAAATAGATCGATTTTTGTTATATTAGTACTGCTGTCATTCTCACGACTGTCTTTTGATGTTTGGCAGTTGATTACAAATTCTTTCTGAATAACTCTGTAAGATATTTTTTCTTTCATTAGTGACATGGAATTTTTTAGTATTTTGTCGTGTTTGTGATTAAATAATAAATGTGTGTAACTTGTGTAAAGTAAATTTGAGTACGACTCCTTCTTCTTCGGGGTGACTTTCTTCAAATGTAATGATAATTTGTTGACATTACTCATGTCTGATTCGCATAATACAAAGTGCGTTCGTTTGGATTTTTCACAATCCAATGTAATCCACTGAAGATTTTCTCTTCTCATGACGCTATCATTTGAAGAATATGTTATTGACAGGTAAACGCAGCCTTGGCCCTCGTGGCTTGAACCCAAAGGAGCATCTATCACAAGTGGAGTTCCATCATTCCATGTGTAATCTTCAGGGTTAGATCTCTGTTTATTTGATAAACCGATGAAACCGACAATTTGTGTTGAAAAAACTTTATCTGTTTCCCTCTGATGCCAATTAAATATCACATCGACATTACTATGAATAAATCCCTTAACTGCCGTCAGTTTTTCTAATTCATTTTGAGAATTCATGTAAACTAAATGTGACTGAGGCCATTGTTGACATATCTCGTCGGCTTGACTTGCTTTCTTTTCTTCCTTAACCCATGTAAAATAATAACAACTGGTGCCATGCATGAAGCCATCACATGGGTTGCAAATGTTTCTTAATAAATAATCTATTATAAATTCCAGTGAGTCTGTTAACGTTTTGGGGTAAAATAAATGCAGGCCTTTCTCTTTACCTTTTTTCTTAGGTTTTATCAGAATTAAAAATCGCTCGACATCATCATTTAGACCTTGTTCTGTCACCAGTCCTTGTAACGCTGTATCATCGTTCTCGTAATCAGTCAAGTTTTCAGCAAGCAGAAAGATCGCCAACTTTCTTCCCTTACCGCTATATCCACCTAAGGCCTCTCTCGTGTCTGTGAACACAACTTCCAGGGGCAAATATTGAGGACAAGACGAGATGTTTAATTTTAACATAATTTCATTAAAATATTTCAGATTGAAGTTTTCCTGAGTTAACTTCTCAAATATCGTTAATTTATGTTTCATGTATGTCATTAAGATAACAGTGACACCAGTTTTTACGTTACTAACACTTTTGTAACTAATTTTCTCATCTAAATATTCAAACACATAGATCAACATCTTGAAGAAATCTTTTTGTAGCTGTAAACTGTATCGACAATCGAAGACAAATGCCACGTTAACTTCGCCATGATGACAGCTGATCCCTCTACAGTTTACTGGACAATCTGTAGAAGAGAATCATATTTAAAAAAAGATAGTATGATTATGTTAATACAATTTTAAATAGTTTAAATTAATTATGCATTGATTTGAAAAGTTGATGCAAATATGTTTTATACCTATATACATATATATATATATAAATATATATATATATGTATTTGAAACACAAACATATCAAATTAATTGTTTTTCTAACGCCATTTTCTTCCAAAGATATTGTCATCATACTCGAAAGATAAAAAAAAAAAATGTATATCACATTTTATACTACTTCCTTAATTTTATAAATGCATATCAAACAAATCACAACATATATCTTTTGAAAAATTATATTTGATTAAACTTAGAAAAATAATGAGAACAAGTATGTTCTAATTCTAATTTATTTTTTAGTTTATACTTTCTAAAGGTGTTAAAACTTTTGACAACAATTTATCTAGCGATTTAGGATTTGGATTACTTTTGGATTACATCTGGGGACCGCCTTATGTAAATCAAGAATGTATATCAACTCAATTTAATTATCCTTAAAAGAAAAGCAAATGGTTACTTTTACATTGTGAATGCTTTAAAAATGTGTGTTTTTGGAAACCGAGAACGGGTCGCCATGTAAGATTTTAAAGTATCTAATGAACCAGAACATATCATTGTGTTTATAGTATTATTAAATTCACTTACGTGCATATAGCAGAAACCCTAAAGTGATGAAAAAAATTTGATTTGCCATGGTGCCAACACAAAAAGACGAAGAACAAATATGAGAGCAGCAGTTATGTTCTAATGTAGATCAGAAAAAAAGTTTGATGTTAAGAATACCTAATTAGACAATAAAATAAACACACGTCCAGATGTTGGAAAAATCTAGGAGACATGAAAAGTCACTCAGTGTAACTGGATTTGCTAGATCGGTCAGACAGGCAACTAACTTGTCACATAAGCATTGAATAGGGGATAAGAGTTATTTAATAATTAATATTTGATAATACATTTTTGACGCAGCGATAGTTGCTATATGTCAAATATGTTTGTGTTTGAATGGTTCAGCGTTGTCTAGGGTTTATGAATCTCGCCTGGCCCAATCCTACACTTTCCAATGGCAGTTTCTCTCTCACATAATAATCAAAAGGTTCATTGTAACTACACAATACTGTATTATACGCTAAAAAATCAGGATACTGCAATTCAATAACATTTGTGGCGTATTGAATATACATCAATCCATACACTTTCAATAGTAAAAAAAAAACGTCTCTTAAATCAGTAAGTCGTTTCAAAGTAAAATACACGACCTCCCAATACAAAGTCATCTCTCACTCTACCAACGTAAACCTAAGAGTACGACTCTTGGAAATCCAACACATCAGCTCAACTCATATGAACTCACTGGTGCACCCCTTATATTTCCTCACTTGTTTATGAATATTTCTCTCTGATGCAATCACCATTTAGCCACAACAATACAATTCATGACATAACTCATGGGCCAAAAAGTGTTCACACTAACAACTGTGGTTCTCATACAAACTCTCACATCACATGAACAACTTTTTACACCAAAACGTCACCCTACTAAATCTAGTTCACAACACTATAATTTCTTTTATAGTGTTATAATTTGTTGAACCAGTATGAGACTAGCGTCAATTGCTGTTAAAAGCTGTCAAAAATTCCAAGGGAACATAAAATCAATATTCCCCCAATCACTTCTTTTAACATTCAAATCATATGTTAAATGTACGTGTTATTTGGATTTGACTATTGAATACATACACAAACAAAAATATATGCATATATTTATGGATATTCTGGTTCAGTTTTTGCTTGGTTTAGGTCCTACCTCTCTGATAGAACGCTAAAACATATGGTGAACGATTTTTCTCTTTCTGCGCTGTCAAACAATGTAATTCTTTGCCACTGCACATACGCAATATACCAACCACCCAGGCCTTCAAAACTGCACTCAAAACATATCTTTTTAAATTATACTACCCTGAGTGATTCCCCTCCTCTGACCGATAAATGATCTTGCTGGCTGCCGCCCATGGTTTGCCTTGTCAAAGTTATGTGGTGGGGTGGGTGAATATACATTGCTGTTCTTTATTTCATAAATGTATTTTATTTTAATGTCACGATTATGTCTCTTTTGATAAATTTTTTATGGACAGCGCTGTAAGCCCAGCCCTAGGTTGGGGTACCGCACTATATAAGACCTCTTATTATTCTTCTTCTTATTATTATATAAACTCTTTTGGCTATACAATTTACAATATATTTTATATTCAAAAGAAGATTAAAGAAGTTCCAAATAATATCTTAATTTAAAATGTAACTCAACTTTTGCATTTATATTTCTACTATTTTAATGGAAAATCATTTTTTTTAAAAGTTCTTTGATCGAAGGAAAATCTCTTAAACAATTTACACGCAGTGTAAAGGTCTTAAGTGTCATTTATTTAAAGAAGTATTATTGATCTTATAACAAAATACACCCACTTTACTTTTCGCATTGTCAAAACAAATATTTTTTTTTCTCTTTTTTTTTTTTTAAAGAAAATTTGGAACAACTCCTTTTTTCAAAAATACATTTTCACATGTGTAAAAATAGTGGTTTCTAATATTAATGGGAGTACTTATGTAAATGTACTGACGCTTTGTTAACGCAATTGATTTTCTTAAATGGTGCGCAAAAGTTTATTTGTAAAAAAGAGAATTTCACATCTTTTTTTTTCAAAGCTGCATTACCAAAATATTTCAAGGTATTGTCAACCAAATAAAAATATACACCTCATATTTCCAACCCTGGATATAGATGCCTAAAAAGGTTAATTAAATATCAAATGTATTATTTTATTCCAATGTGCATTGGTGCTGCCTGGAGAAAATGAGAGTATCGCCCCAACCCCGCCTCCATGGGATTGTAGGAAAACACATTTTTAGGTTTTCATATGGTTTGTTCTAATTTAGATTGTGTCAATAGAACAATATGAGCTACGCTTTAATAATAATTATACATTATACACAATTAAACGTGTATAATGTATAATTATTATTAAAGCATAACTCATTTTGTTCTATTGACACAATTTGTTCGTGTCTTATTAATCTATTTTAAAGCTTTATAGCAGTCCAACACTTTTTATAATTAGTAATCTAATTTAGATGCGAGATAAGTGCAGTAGTTGATGCTATGGCTTTGGAGTTTTGCTGGACTAATTGATATAAACTTTATTTCCTTCATAAAAATCTGGTTTAAGTTAGGTATTTTTTTTAAATTTCATAAATTAATGAAATAATACTTTTGAAATGAAAAGCAGAGTAAACATTCACTTAATGTTAAAAATACAAACTAAACTTGTATGTGCTTTATTAATAATTTAAAAAAGCAATAAATTAAATCAATTAATTTCAAGACTATAAGTAAATTATCATTTTGATACGCAGGACTATTCAAAAAAACAAACAAAACTTTGAGCTTTTTCTAAAACATGCGATTTGTGCATTAATGTTAGTTTATTACTTATTAAGAAACAATTAACTATACTTTCGTTTTGCAATTTTTACAACGCATAAAAAAAACCACACTAAAGACAACATATATTTGGGTTTCCCGATAAACATGATTACTGTGTAATTATTAGATTCTATTTGTATATGATAAATGTTTTTCATAACTTTCAATGTTTAAATTAGTCCCTTTATATATTACTAGCCTGAACCCGGCATGCATTACATGCCAAAGAAAAAAGTGTTTGTGTTTTAAGTAGGTTTTTAAAGTAATTTTTAAGTAGAATATTTTTTTTTAATTTTTCAGTCTAGTGTGTACACCAATAAATAAGAAGGTTTTTTGACGCGTGATCAAGCCACACACTACTGCCAATGTGAGAAGCATGGATTTTCAAAATTTGGTATAAAAACTTGTAGGATTGATCGAACCATTGCATATAATTAATAAGGCTGCCGCCTTGTAAAATGATTGTACTAATTCAGAAACCTAATTATTTTATCACACAAAATGAAATGCCACTTGTATTTGATTCAATTCCATCCACCCATGCAATAGCTCTGTTTGAAATTATATGTGTATAGCTTCTATAAGAAAAAAAAATAACTTTGCTGGCTTGCGCACAACAATTTATTAAAATTTTATCGCAATCAGATAACTGGCAAAGGAAAGCATACGGGAATTATATTGAGCTCATGATAGTATGACAGAAAAAAAAGAATTTAGGGTCTTGGTTCCAAAATGGAATATTGTAAAATGTGTGTAATAATTCAGAACAATTTACGGGCGTTTGCCTAACAACTCATAAAAGTTATCACGCTTTTGGATAAATGGTTTATGCCCTCATACGGGACATATATGCATACAGTAATTGTTATAAACGTATAAACATAGTTTACGCAATAAAAGGTAACTTTTACGTAAATATTCGAGGAATCGTTTGTGTACCATTCCTCCATCCATCAATCCATCCATTCATCTATCCGCCCGTCCGTCCATCCATCTATCCATCCATCCATCCATCATTCATCCAATCGTCCGTCCGTCCGCCCATCAGTCAGTCAGTCAGTTAGTCAGTCTGTCTGTCAGTTAGTAAATCAGTCAGACAGTCAGTCCGTCAGTCAGTCAATATTTCAATTACTGTATGGGACCATGCTATTGCTCTTTAATGGCCCCGGCAAGTATGGAACAGGCCTGCCTCATCTGCTGGGCAGTCCCGTATAACAGGCTCTCGACATGGTGGGCTGGGAGCACCCCAGTCACGCCAGTCGCTAATGTTGGGCACCCGGCTAGAAGGTGCTCTACTGTCTCCGGTGCCTGTCCACAATGGCGGCAGCTCGGGTCCCGTAGTGGGTCAACCTATTTAGATAGCTCCTCGTGGGGCAGTGCTCTGTCCTCATTTGTGTTAAGAGGCTCTGATGGTGGCGTTTAAGACCCCACCATTGATCGCCCTTACGGTTGGTTTTAGGCATGCTCCGGTAAAGTTTTCGGGCAGTGCTACCCTGTTCCCATTCTTTTCTGCATTCCTCCTGGAAGAGGTCCTTAATCCAGGCTTTGACACCCAGTTGGGTCATTTGCCTGTCAGGTTGGAGTTTGGAAGAACCTTGTTTCGCAAGCCAGTCAGCTCTGACTTGTGGGGGATCCCCGCGTGTCTTGGGATCCACTGAAGGGTCACATTCCCTCCGTGAGATCGTATGTCTTGCACTAGTTCTTGATTGCCTGCACCGTCTTAGTTTCACAAGAGCACCTCTTCACAATTTCAAGAGCACAATGTGAGTCAGTGAACCCTACGACGATGGAAATGTTTTGCGTTTTTCTAGCCGACGGCGCACTTGTTTGGAGGTACCCCCTTCGGGTACTGTATGAGCGCGCCGTAGCCCGCCCGCTTTTCGCCAGCGAGATAAGAGCCGTCTGTAAAGACTGATACCATATCGTCACTATAAGCCTTAATCGTCTCTAGTGCGGCCCCCTTTTGTTCATTTTGGGGGCTCAACTTGTTAACCGCCGTGTTTGACAGGCTCAAACGTACGTCAGGTGGTTCACCGCTATTATACATCATCAGAAAATCATGAACCAAAGAACTCTTTATCACGCAACTGTTTTTCACGCCTAAATCAGATTTGAAGTTCTTTTTTTAAAAAAAATTGTTTAATCTCATAAAAATACAGACCTGTTTACTTTTTGCAAATTTATATCTAAAATATATATATTTTCATATAAAAAAAAAATTAACCCATCTTCTTTTGTCAAAATTAAATTTTTTAAGTGTGTAAAATGATTGAGTTTTGATTGTTATGGAAATACCTATAAAAATGTACCCAAGACTTGTTAACGTCATTGATTCTCTTAATTGCTAAACATATGTTTATTTGTAAACAAAAAAATATAATATATCTTTTTCACAAATATGTAATACCATAGGATTTAAATATATGTTTATACAGGTAACATTTTACACATCCTATTTCCTACCTCTGATATGAATGTACCCAAGAAGTTTGCATATTTATTAAACGTATTCTTTTGATTTGACAAGTATCTTCTGCTGGCTGGGGCAGAGTGACCAACCCATCCCCCACACAGGTTCAAATAAATTTTGAAAATCTTCCAACAGATTTTAGTCACTTTAGTACCTAAACTAACACTGCTTGCACTTCATTGCGTTCGTCATTATTTGTAGGAGGTATAATTGTTTTAGGAAATGCTATTTAGCTATGGAGTTAAGCCGCATTTTTTTATTAGAATTATATTTCAGCTTAGTTTTATTACTATATAAATTTAATGAAAGTATATTTTTTAAAATCAAAAAGCCAAAACTTTTTAAATGTAAAAAATATACAACGCAAAATTGTGTGTTTTTTATTTACAATTTAAAAAGCAATCAATTTTCTTTATTAATTTTACTTTTAAGAAGGGAAAATACATTATTGGTTTGTCATGCGCGGTTTTGAAATTTAAAGAAACCTAAGAGCTTTGGCAATATAGGCTATCACACTATGACGTCATTTGAGTGAATATGTAAAACAAATTCATTTTAATTTTATTTCGAAATATT
Source organism: Lymnaea stagnalis (assembly GCA_964033795.1). NCBI lineage: Eukaryota > Metazoa > Mollusca > Gastropoda > Lymnaeidae > Lymnaea > Lymnaea stagnalis. The sequence continues at coordinate 258,027 of CAXITT010000214.1, read as the reverse complement.
AAAAACGCACTAAAACACGCACTAAAAACGACTGATGCTTGGGTTTTCCCGATAAATGTGATTAAGTTGTAATACTTTGTTCAATTTTTTTCAATTAGTTTTTTCATTTTTTTCCTAACTTTGAAACACATATAAAATGATTAAAATAGTCTCTTAGTTGATATTTTAAACGCATTAGTAATTCATAAAATATCGTTTTCAAGTTTAATAAAATTAAAAAAGATTAATTTATTTTTGCGTTTTTAAAATTATTCAATTTCCGTAAAAAAATAATAAAATAAATATAATTTGTTTAGGAATCCGAACGTACTTAAATCGTATAGGATCTTTGGTATTATATCACTGTAGCTCAAATATATATATATATATTTGCGGGACACTATCTATAATTCAGCTATAACGGCATTTGGAAAGAGAGAAGCAAAAGTGCAGATTGGTTCGAGGCCCATTGGCAGGAAGGTAAACATGTCACCGATGCAAAAAGAAAGGCCCTCTTAGCTTATAAAGACAGACCTTACACAACAACTCTACAATCGCTTAAAAGCGCCAAGACAAATGCCCAGCAGGCAGCTCGCCACTACGCTAACACATACTGGCTTGTTCTAAACTCAAACAAAAAATCAGCTGCTGATAGAGGTGATACAAAGTCAATGTACGAAAATATAAAGCAAGCAACAGGCGCTCTGATCTCTAAGACTGCGCATTTAATGTCCAAATCAGGGGATATTATTACTGATCGAGATAAACAACTTAAGCGGTGGATAGAGCACTACTTGGAAATATACGCAACGCTAAACCAAGTCTCAACCGCTGTTCTGGACGATTTCCCAGACTTACCGGTAATGAAGGAGCATCATACCCTACCCACAATAGAAGAGCTACGTAGAGCCATCGATTGTCCCGCCAGTAAGAAAGCCCCGGGCAATGATGGTATCCCACCAGAAGCTCTCAAATGTGGAAAAGGAGTACTTTAACGGCCCTTGAACGATCTCCTTATTCTGTGCTGGGAACAGGGACAGCTACCACAAGAGTTGAAATATGCAAACATCGTTACATTGTACAAAAATAAAGGAGACAAGAGTGACTGCAACAACTATCTTGAAATCTCCCTCCTTAACATAGTTTGAAAGGCTTTCGCCCGAGTTGCATTAACACGCCTACAGACCCTAGTATTGCGTGTACTCCCAGAATCGCAATGTGGTTTTCGCGCCGGTAGGTCAACCATAGACATGATCTTCTCTCTGCGCCAGCTGCAGGAGAAGTGCAGGGAGCAACATATGCCTTTATACATTGCGTCTGTTGACCTCACTAAGGCTTTTGATCTTGTCAGCAGAAGCGGCCTGTTTCAGATCCTCAAAAAGATAGGCTGCCCTACACGGCTGCTTAACGTCATCAAGCAGTTCAACGAAAACATGCACGGCACAGTGTGCTATAACGGTGCCGCCTCAGAAGCTTTTCCAGTGAATAGTGGAGTAAAGCAAGGTTGCGTGCTGGCTCCCACTTTATTTGCAATCTTTTTCTCCATTCTACTCCAGTATATATATATATATATATATATATATATGTAAATATATATATATATAAATATATATAGATAGATAGATAGATAATAAATGCATTAATGTTTATTAAAAGTATTTTTAATATGCCATTTTTATTAGTTAAAATTTCAATTAATTATATACGGCACAGTGTGCTATAACGGTGCCGCCTCAGAAGCTTTTCCAGTGAATAGTGGAGTAAAGCAAGGTTGCGTGCTGGCTCTCACTTTATTTGCAATCTTTTTCTCCATTCTACTCCAGTATATATATATATATATATATATATATATGTAAATATATATATATAAATATATATAGATAGATAGATAGATAATAAATGCATTAATGTTTATTAAAAGTATTTTTAATATGCCATTTTTATTAGTTAAAATTTCAATTAATTATAATTCTTGAATAAGTAAAGATTAAATTATTAAATCTCAAAATGAAACACAAAGCACATTTTGTAGGTTTTTAATTGATTAGGTAACCGGCTATCAAGTATTGGTCTTGTTTATACTTTTAAGAAGGGGAAAAAATTATCAGCTTAGTTACGCCCGGTTATGATCTCAAAGACACTTAGAGTATTGGTTAACATAGGTACTTAGCGTTATGACGTCATTTTCGTTTTGATGTAGAACAAAAGAATCTTTAAACATTATTTCGCAATATTATAAACGCACTAAAAACGCACGAAAACAACTGATCTTTGTTTATTTTACGACTATTGGCACGACGGTACGGTGTAATTCTTTGGTCATATTTTTTTCATTTAATTTTCCCCTTACTTTCAAATGAACATAAACTACTTTTTAGATTTTTCCTCAGTTGTTACTTTAATTTAAATGCATTTTTAATTTATAATATTTAATTTTAATTTGAAAAAATCGATTTTTTATTATATGTTTTTATTTTCAATTTAAAGTTATTCGATTTCCGAAAAATAATAGAAAATAGCAATCAATTTTTAAGAAAACGAACGTTTTAAAATCACTCCGTTTCTTTGGCATAAAGGCCAGTCTAGCTCATTGCTATATAGACTATCGGCATCCTTCCGTCTCGTGAGACGATGGTGCATCACCGTTGGGTTGGGTTGCATTTTCTCGAGTGGCTGTGCAGTCCTATCCTTGAGTGACAGTCTTTACCACAGTTTTTACACACAAGTTCTGTGCTTCCAAATGTGTTGGCCTTTCTTTTAGCTCTTCTGTCTGCAGCCTCTTCCATTCTTCGCTCCTTGGCTACCATGACGCCCTCTTTGACAACTCTGCGCCACGTAGATCGGTCTTTTGCCTTACACTCCGAGTCACTTGTATGTATTTTGGCTGTTTTCATGTCCCTTTGACAGACATCTTTGAATCGCAGACGTGGGCGACCTGTTTTCCTCTTTCCAGCAGCAAGTTCACCATATAGGAGGTCTTTCGGAATGCAACAGGGACTCATTCTTTTAACATGACCTAGCCATCTCAGGGGTCTTTCACTAAGGATTGTGAACATGCTTTGGGTATTCGCACGCATTAGGAACTCACTATTAGTCACTTTTTCTTGCCATTTAATACCAAGGATGCGACGCAGGCATCTCATATGGAAGCTATTAAGCTTGCGCTCTTGGGATGTATAGGTGGTCCGAGTCTCGCTCCCGTATAGTAGTGTACTGATGACACAAGCTCGATAAACTCACAGTTTGGTTTTCTCCGTTAGCTTGGTGTTTTGCCAGACCCGTTTATTTAGTTTAGCCATTGTGGCAGCTGCCTTGCGGATTCTGCTGTTAATTTCTTCTTCAATGGACAGTGTATTGGACCCTTGGACCCCAAGTAGGTGAAGCTGTCCACAACCTCCAAGTTTTCATTATCGATTTTTATGTTAGGTGGAGGTCGAGTGTCTTGGGCCATGATGTTTGTCTTTTTCAAGCTGATTTGCAGACCAAATTCTTTGCAGGCATTGGAGAAGCTTGACACGAGTTGTTGCAAACCAATTTCTGTGTGTGCTGTTAGTGCCGCATCATCCGCAAATAGTAGCTCGCGAATTAGGACATCTGTCGTTTTGGTCTTGGCTCGGAGGCGGGCAGTGTTGAAAAGTCCTCCATCAGCTCTGGTGTGTAACCAGATTCCCTCACTGCTGTCCTTGAATGCGTATCGCAGTAGTACAGAGAAGAATATTGCGAACAGTGTTGGTGCGAGTACACAACCTTGTTTAACTCCGCTGCTGACTCGAAAGGCTTCTGACTTGGCTCCATCGAACTGCACAGTACCCTGCATATTTTCATGGAACTCTCTGATGATGGCAAATAGGTGAGGTGGACAGCCGATTTTTGCCAGTATTTTGAATAGCCCGTTGCGACTGACGTAATCAAAGGCTTTTGTAAGGTCCGCAAAGGCAATGTACAGTGGCATCTGCTGCTCTCTGCATTTTTCCTGGAGCTGTCGTATGGAGAACACCATGTCTATGGTAGACCGCCTAGACCGGAAACCGCACTGAGATTCTGGATAGACACGGGATGCTAGACTCTGTAAACGTGTTAGTATGACACGGGCAAAGGCCTTTCCTACAATACTAAGGAGTGAAATGCCGAAATAATTATTGCAATCACTCCTATCACCTTTGTCTTTATATAGTGTCACTATATTTGCATCCTATAGGTCTGGGGGATGTAGCCCTCTTCCCAGCAGAGGGGCAGAATCTCGTGCAATGGTTGGAGTAAAGCTATCTTACCACTCTTTAGAGCCTCTGGTGGTATTCCATCATCCCCAGGTGCTTTTGCACAAGTTAGACTATCAATAGCTTTGCTCAGCTCTTCCTGTGAGGGCACGACATCAAGTTCTTCCATGAGTGGCATATCTGGTATGTCATCTAGAGCGGTGCTGGAGACTGTGGTAACTGTTGAATACAATTCCAGATAATGCTCAACCCACCGTTTTAGCTGTGCTGCCCGGTCTTGGATAATTTCTCCA
>CAXITT010000214.1:227415-251591 GCA_964033795.1 Lymnaea stagnalis | reverse complement strand
ATTTTTTTTCGTGTTTTCATTTGAACTGTCAACCGAGGAAGGGTCTTAGACGAAAAATTCACATTTTATTTTCCTGTCTTATGACTTAGGCTTCCACATACAGTGTTCTATTACTTATTGTAATATCAGAATTAGTAAGATAAAAATAACAAACATATCATAACAGTGTTCACGCTATTGATTAGTCCAGAACAAAAACATTGTATTCCTCTAACAAGTACTGCCTTGTAACAAACAGCCGGCTATGCATCAATTATTTAGCATCTCTCTGTCAGTTCCCCGTCAGTTGTAGATAAATTATTAAGAATGACATTCGAATGAGAAACGCCCAATGACGATGGGAATTGGAATTCTTATGACATGTTGTACTTCTATAAATGTTTTGTCTAATTTTCATCCCCACCTCCCCATTGCTTGATATTACATTTCATTAAAGATTTGTAAGAACAAACCATTGTTTTTATGGTTTTTAAATTTAATGAGAAGCTATAATTGAATAAATTGAACTGTGTTTATAAAAGTAAAGAACAATTAAAATACCTTATATTTGAAATGGTTATTAATTTTTTTTAAAAAATATATCGGAACGCCATCGTAAGTCTGCTTGCTTGAATTACCACTTTTTGTGTAAGATTATTAAGTCAAAACCAGTGACGAAGATAAGAGGGTGAAGGAAGACACGTGGTCTTCTAATGCAGACTATCATTCACATTTAATATGATGGTTAACTTTTTGGTCTATTCATAGAGCTCCTATGTTTTTTTTGGGAAAGGATTAAAGTCTTGGCTAACCATCCCACTTTTTCTACGCCACTGATGCAAACATATGAATACGTATTGCTTGTTGTGTATACAAACATAGGATTATGTGTTTCTGTTGTGGATTCAAGTATATAAATAGTTGTGTTTTTTGGGTATGCAAACATATGAATATGTTATTTTTGTTGTGTATGCAAACATATTAACACGTGTTCTTTGTTGTGCATTGTTAATTGAAGGAGTCTTCTTTTAATTTTCTATTTAATAGTTAGTTGAATAACTTTATTTAAGATGATATTGTTTAAATTTTTTTTTTTCTTTTTTGTTTGAAAGAAGAAAAGTGTACTTCGAGTACTGAAGTTAAACTAAGGCATTTTGTACGTGAAATTGTGTTGCTAAAATGAAAACTTTGCAATTTCAATACCATTGTGACAAATAATAATTGTGTACATAAAATTCCTATTTTACTCTAAAACAAAGTATGCATCTATAAAATTGTGTAAAAGACATTCGTGACTTTCAGAGATTTGTGGACTAAACTAACAACAAACAACTTGAGCTTGATATTGCGCTAGGGTGTGAACTTGATGATACAAATGTTGATTGGTCACTGTGTGAGGTAGTGACACTGTTTATATTTTTAGATACAATGATAATGTTTATATAATTACATTATCTCAAATGAATTATTTCATGCATTCCCAGAAAAGCAAGGTGTTTTTTCGGTTATGTTGAATACGTTTCGAAAACGTAATTTGATGTATTTGTTTTACGAAAAGTAAAACACATGTATATTAATACATTTACATACAAACATTTATTTGTTGAATAAGCGAATTTTTTTTTTTACGTTTCTTTTTGTTGTCATGTGACAGTCATTACTTCCGGCGCAAAGATTGAATCGACGGAAGTGACATAACCACTAGTATTCAGAAAATCTGTGAAACTATCGAAGTAGCTTTCAATAACTCTACACGCCTATGTTTTGATATTTTGTTCCTGGCATCAGTTCGTTCCAATGTAACTATGGTATAGATTTTGGGGGACTAAATCAACAAGGCGTTGTATTGTTATTTTTAGGATTATAAGCTAGCTCCCCTAAACAGCAAATTGTCTCTCCCAACGCAGCTGGTTAACTTAAAAGCCGAAACATTGCAAAACCACTCTACATGTATAAGAGCCACAATGATAACAAAATGTATCGCGGGCCCTTAATATATAGAAGAAAAACCGATAACAGTTATTTTTATATGTATACTAGCTAATATACGCGGCTTTGCACAGGATTGCATTAGGAACCCGATCTTGGTGGGACACAAATCCCATTTTGATGCCGATCCCTGCGCAATCAAGTTTCCAGATGTGATCTAGATCTCGGTGTGATCCCATTTCTCGTGGTTCCGGATCCAGGGCGAATCAAGATCCCTGTGGGATTCCACTTTCGACTAAACCGAAAAAAAAACGAAAGTCAACTTTTCTCTTTCGGCCGAAACCAAAATTAAGACGGAAATTAACTTTTAGTAACGGGCGAAACCGAAACTTCACCGAAAGGAATACAATGGCAGAAGCCGAAATTTGGTGTGTCTCTAGGCTAGGGTGACATAACACCAAAAGGGAGATACTTTTTAAGTACGTTCGTAATCCTAAAAACAATCATAGTTATTTTATTTATTTATTTATTGAGGCATATCTATAATGCGCTTACCTTAAAGCTCTAAGCGCTTTACAATTATTAAAAACATGTAGACTATTTTCTATTATTTTAAGGAAATCGAATAAGTTTGAATGCGCAAAAATATTTTAATCCACTTTTATTTTAGTAAACTTTTAAGTATTATTATTATAAATTATAAATACATTTTTAAAGTATCAACTAAGGAACTATTTTAAGCATTTCATATGTGTTTAAAAAATATGAACAAAGTATTTTTAAAAAAAATTATGATCAAAGAAATACACCGTAACAACATTTATCGGAAAAACCCTAACATCAGTCATTTTTAGTGCATTGTTAACACTACGAAATAAAATGTTCAATTAATTTGTTGTAAATAATCACGCAAATGACGTCATAGAGCAAATAGCCTATTTCGCAATCAGTCATTTTTAGTGCATTGTTAAGACTACGAAATAAAATGTTCAATTAATTTGTTTTAAATAATCACGAAAATTAAGTCATAGAGCAAATAGCCTATTTCGCAAAAACTCTTAGGTTTCTTTAAATTTAATAACCACGCGTAACAAAACTAATATGTTCCCTTATTAAAAGCAAAATTAATAAATATAATTGATTGCTTTTTAAATTGTTAATAAAATGCAAACACACATTTCAGCTATGTATATTGTAACATTTAAAAAAGTTTTGCCTTTTTATTATAAAAAGGTACCTTCATTAAAATTATAACCTAATAAAAAAACAAACATTTAAATATAGATGCAATAAGAAAATGCGGTTTAAGTCAAACAGAGCAGCGTAACTCAATAGCCAAATAGCATTGACTAATCCACTTATAACTAAAACAAAAAATAATAAACCATGTGAAAATTATTTAAGTTTGGGTATGGAAGAGAATAGAAGAAGATTTTTCTAAATTTTTTTAAATCTGTGGAAGGGCTACTTTGCCCCAGGCAACACAAGATACATCTCAAAGTAAAGTAATGAATTTGATAAATATTTAATCTTCGGGGATACATACATTTCGCAGGTAGGAAATAGGATGTCTACATTTTCACGTGAATGAAAATATATTTAAATCCTGTGGTATTACATTTGCAAAAAAAGAGATGTTACTTTCTCTTTTTGCAAATATAGGTATGTTCATTTTGCCCAAGGCATCACAAGATACGCTTCAAATAAAGGAATGAATTTGAAAAAATAATACATTTTCTTTGGTAAATACCTGTCGGAGGTAGGATATAAGATGTGTACATTTTTACGTGGTTGACAACTTAGAAAACTACTGTGAAATTGCATATGTGGAAAATGAGATGTTACTCTCTCTCTTTTCTAAAATATAAGGTTTATCAATTAATAAAATTAATGACGTTAACGAATCTTGGGTACATTTATATAAGTATACCCATTAATATCAAACCGAAATCATTTTAAACTTTTGAAAAAATTATGTTGAAAAATAGAAATGGGTTAATATTTACTTTCAAAAAAATTAAAATATCTGTGTGTCTTTACATTGCAAAATCAAAGAGATTTGTATTTTATGAGATTAACCATTTAAATTTAAATTTAAAAAAAACAACACTCAAAGTTGTTATAGACGTTAAAAACTGTTGCGTGATTCTTCTTTAGTTAAACGAATTCTTTGTTGTACAACTTATGATAATATATATATATTTTTTTAAAAGAAAAAATGTTTTATATTATTGCTGAAGATATCAATATATATCGAATTGCTATAATATAAAATAGTTTTATGTCTTATATAATGGAAATATTTTCAAACACATTTTAGAGAACAAACATTTGTAATTCCAGGGCACGAAAATGGGTAAATCAAAAGTACTTATCTAACGTAGTAATTGTCCATAAAATATTTTTTTAATTGATAATTTAGTCTGTGTAATTTAAGGTCATGTCAAGAGGGTGAAAATGTAGTTTAGGAGCGTGAAAGGGAGTAGGGTAGGCCTATAATATATATAGCAGATAGATGTTTCTCAAATTTTAATGATGGATGAAACACAAATATTATTAAATGTGTAAAGTTTCGAATTGTGATGAGTTTTTTGTAATAGCAATTAGAAATTATCGCAAATGACCTAGCATAATTATCCCGATAACATCGGGTGATTTATTCTAGTTTAATATTAATGCAATAGGAAAATTATTTTATTGTCCATATTTTTTTTTATAATGTGGCATATTTCACCCTTGTAAAATGTACTACATGAGTTGATTCTATTGTTTATTTTTCCTTTTTTTAAAAGGAACTTTTTTGAAACAATGATGATTTATTTTTAAATGTGTGTGTGTCTGTACGCATCCTTTCTTTTCTTTAAACGATCGTGAAATTTTGATAGACTTTGTGGCGAATCCACAAGGACATAGATGTTTAGTACATGAGCGATAGGAGATGTTAAGTACATGATGCATAGTCATGAGCACCGGCACGTAGTGGCAAGGTGGGGCATTGCCCCCCCCCCCCCTGGATTGATTGGATAAAAATTTTTTAGACAAAAATAGACAAAAATTTATTAAAGTAAAGAGAAAATAAAGAGAAATTAACTAAGCTGATGTCCTGTCCGTTCGTTCACCAGACAAATAAGCTACAGTAAATTAAAACTATATTAAGACATTACTAAAAAAAATTCCCCCCCCCCTGGAGAGTTAATCGATTTTTTTAGGCTCCCCCCCCACATAGAAAGTTTTCTGCGGGCGCCCATGTGATGTAGATGTTCAGTACATGGCGCATAGTAGATGTTTAGTACATGGAGGATAGTACAGGAGATTTCCGTAAATAAGCCGTGGGCTTCAAAACGTAAAATTGATGTTACATGATTTAGATTTTGTTACCAAATAAAGGCCCATGGGTGTTTAAATGGAAAATACAAATCAGTTAAACTGCATTTTACCTGAGACACTCGCATGTATATTTTTTTCTTTTTTTCAGCTAAAAACTTTTCTAAGTTGAAAATATGTGTAAAAAAAAAATTAAAATGTTATTTTATGTTGTAATAAAGTTCAGTAAAGTGAAATGATACTTTTTTAAAGATTGTTTTTCTTTATATAAATCATATTAAACATAGATTTAAATGTAATCGATCATCCGACAATCATCTTGAGAAAAGAAATACTGGTAAATACTGATTTTAAAAAATACAGATAACACAGTTAAGATAATTTACTTTAAAATTTTGCTGTTTGAAAATGTTAAAAAAGAACAAAACATGTTTTTAATCAGAGTCATTATATATTATAAGATCTTCAAAAGTGTCGCCAGACTCTTCTTCATCATCGTTCTGTTCATGTGCAGGTCTGATACCTTCTACAGCTTTACACTGATTACAGCTTTCAATCGCTTGTTGAGATGCTTGTCATCATCACGTATTACCCCACATGCACTAAATGATGTTCGTATGTTTTCAGGTTAGATCATTTTTACGCTTTCTAACACCATTTGAAGTAATTGTTCATTAGATGTTTTTCTCCTGTATCCACCGCATGTATATTCCTTCACCCCATTTTCCAACCAATCTTTTCATTTCTGCTTTAAAATAGCCTTAAATGGGAAATGAACACCAACATCTATGGGCTGTAGGAATGATGTTGTTTTGGCAGGAATAAGTTTGACAGTTGCATTTATGTTTGTACGTGTTGCAAGTACAGCTTCACTTGTGTGGAAACTGTGACTGTCAATGATCAACAACGATTTTCTTGTTGCGAGATAAGGCCCTCTTCTTTTGCAGACATTTTCCAGCCATTCAATCATTAGATCCTCTGTCATGGAGCCTCCCTTTGACACTGTCAAAAATATTTTCCGGAATGTCACATTTTGGTACATTTTAAAGTCCTTTCAGTATAACCATGACCTTGATAACCCGACCAGCAGCACATATGCATAAAACCACTGTATACCTTGTCTTTTCATGCCCTGTGTTCATGCCCTGTGTTCATGCCCTGTGTTCATGCCCTGTGTTCATGCCCTGTGTTCATGCCCTGTGTTCATGCCCTGTGTTCATGCCCTGTGTTCATGTCCTGTGTTCATGCACTGTGTTCATGACCTGTGTTCAGGCCCCCAACATTTTTGTCACCAACAAAATGCAACATTGAACTTCCAATCATGTCAACATAGCATGGGGTCTCCTCCATATTGAAAATGCCAACATCGGTAAGTCCGATGCATAAATACCATGTAATTTTTCACTGTTCTTTTAATCACCATTTTATCTTTCTCATATTTTTGGCCATGATGAGTTATTCTACGTGAACTTAAGTTATGCCTCTGACAAAAGTGATAGATCCATTTATCAGAGCATTTAAAATCATCGCCGACTTCAAATTCTTCTGTCAATGCAAGTGCGTTCTCTCTATATCCTTATAGTTGATACTTTTCTTTTTTTCCCTATTTTTTTACAAACTAGTCAAACAAATCATGTTCTAACCTTTCATGAAAGGCTGGCCGTCCACCTCCAATCTGTCTTTTTGTCATCTTCTCCCTGGCACAAAACATTTTTTTTGTTTTGTTTTAACGAACGACTCTCTTATTCCCTTTGTATCTATACCAGTCTCTCTAGATTCTAGACTAATATTGGCTCAATATTCACTCTCTAGTTTCTTAATGATATCCAATTTATTATAGTCGATTGTGTTGGATTTTCATTTTTTAGGCATGTTTTAATGAACGCTTATCGAATCATAAACGGAAACGGAAATGCATGTGCGGGTTCAAAAATCAATTTTTTTCCAGGAAATAATTTCCTATAAAATATTCCGAAAATAATGCAAATGAGGTTTTACGTTTATCGTTTGAAGTTTTATGTTTAGCAAAAACAAAACTCAAACCTTACAATTTATTTTTATAATACTTAATGACAGTGACGATTCATCATCAGTTTCGGTATGAGGGTTTAATAGTTTTTCAACCTAAAATAAGCCCATGGCCCTATTTACGGAAATCTCCGGTAGATGTTCAGTACATGGTTCATTCAGTAGATGTTCATTCTCACTTAGTAGGTCACTTCAGTCATTCAACTGGTGAACGCGACGGAAATAGAATGTATATGGTGGACAGCAGGTACTTGACAGTATAACAAAGAAAAACAAACTTTACAAAATTATATAATCATGAAACACAATGCTATTCCACCACCTTTAGGGACTTCAGCTCACAGTTTCATGGCTTCGTTTTCTTGAAATTAGTTACATAAATCATTTTGGATTGATGTGTTTAAGTTTGTGTTTCTACATTAGCCATGGTTTTGATTAGGATTAAACTACGCACAATATTTTGGATAATATTTTGTAAAATTTATAATGCATACTTCCAGACTTAGTGTTTTTTTGTTTGTTTAAAGTGTAAAAATATGTTAGTTTATGTCCGATATAATTTATTATTCAACTCATGCAAAGCAAAATTTGGCCATTCGTTCTTTTGGACATTTCCCTAGCTACCCACGGTGAATACCTTTTAATCCATTTGTTTAAATCAGTGTAGCAGAAACTATTATAAAGCGGATAGACTGCAATCAGGTTAGCACAAAACGAAATTAGAAAAACAAAATATGGGCGAAAATGAAAAAATAGCGCAAAAAATTATTTTTAAAAACGAACGTGTCGACAGAAAGCCTTTGTTAGCGAAAAAAAACAGGAAAAAAAACAGAATACAAATAAAAACAGCACTTGGCTAAAAAGTAATAGCCGAGAAGTGCAATGTTAAGGAAAGTAAAGCTGGTAATGGAAAAGACTCTTATCCCTGTACAAAATGACTAGTAAACCATAATTTTAAACACTTTATAAATTATTTTGTTTATCTATAGAGTGTACACTATACATTAGTAAAGACTTTTTTATAATTAATTTTTAAATGATACTACCTAATCATCTTTAAACAATTGTTTACTTTTAAAATATTGTTGTATTGCGAAAGTTTCAAGAAGACACGTGAGCTACAGTTACGCTGTTCTATTATGGTAGGTCTTTAAAGATGTTGTTCTGAATGTTTTCATGTGACGGTTCTGGATCAAAAAGATGGGCTAATAGTATAAAACTTTCTTTTAAAAATATAGATGTTATTTAAAAAATGGACCCCAAAAAATGATAGGATTCAGTTATTAAAGGAACTATCACATTTAAATTGGTGTTAAGTGTCTATATAAATAGTATGCAGTGCTTCATTTATTTCGTTTTTTAAATCATTTCAACAAAAGTTAAAGAGCTATTTTATGTCTTTTTGCCTTCTATTACGTTGGAGGCACGCTCTGATGTCAAATTGTGTGAACAATTGTTAAAAATGTACACAATTTAATTAATTAAATTAGTATTGTATACAGTCCATTAACAAAAACATGTTTATTGTTTAAAAGTGGCTTATGCCATTTTAATACGACATAATTTAAGTCCAATCATTTAATTTCTGGTCCTTCAAACAATCAACAACGTTTAAATAATGAATTTAACGACTGACATCAGTGTGTTGTGTTATACGGTGTTTAACACCACCTACAGGCTTTTAGGGCGTATCAGAAACATTATAAAAAAATGATTTTTTGATTTTTCCCCTGAAGTTAGTTAGTTTAGCGGTTGTCGTGGTTAAAAGCATTTACAAAGTTTGGCGTAGGACGTTTTCTAATTAGCATAATTAATATTAAATTGACATTGTTTAAGCTTCAATTGGGACAATGGATATTGTATCACATACTCCACTCATTTTAAAGAAATGATACGGACAGGGTTGTAAGTATTATGAAAATAATTAAAAAGAAAAAGAAAATGTCATTACTTTGCGGGATGCCAAGTGGGTGCTTGTGGGTCGTATTAGGCCAGTGGGTCGTATTAGGCCCGTGGGTCGTATTAGGCCAGTGGGTCGTATTAGGCCAGTGGGTCGTATTAGGCCAGTGGGTCGTATTAGGCCAGTGGGTCGTATTAGGCCAGTGGGCCGTATTAGGCCAGTGGGTCGTATTAGGCCAGTGGGTCGTATTAGGCCAGTGGGCCGTATTAGGCCAGTGGGTCGTATTAGGCCAGTGGGCCGTATTAGGCCAGTGGGTCGTATTAGGCCAGTGGGCCGTATTAGGCCAGTGGGTCGTATTAGGCCAGTGGGCCGTATTAGGCCCGTGGGCCGTATTAGGCCAGTGGGTCGTATTAGGCCAGTGGGCAGTATATTGTGAAGGCCTGTGTAATAATATTTATTTTTTAATGGACGATAGATGTGTCAGTTGTTTGGTGGTATTGATTACATAAGATGTCGCATATTCTTAATAATCGTTGTACGACATGAAATATTCGAGTATGTCAGAAGATTTGAGGCTTCTTTTTGTTAACGTCTTTTAAATAACTAAAAAGAATGCTGGGTATATTTACCGTCTATCCCTCCCTAAATACTCATAAAAAACACACAAAAAACCCTCAATTTAAATAATTCTTATTATTAACGAAGTGAGGAAGACGACACTAGTTAGCTGGATTTGGCGCTTGAATGATATTTTTAAAGACGTCTTACAAAAAATGTGTTTATATTTATAATGAATCAATATCGAAATAAGTTCATTTACTGAAAGTTCTTTTATATTATATTATGGCAATTATTATATTCAATTTTTTCAAGATAAATTTTAATTTTTGTTTTAAAAAATAAAATCATCTTAAAGTAAAGTATGTTTTATATTTCTGTTTGTATTATAATACACACTGTTATATCCAAAAAAAAAGTGTTTTCTCCTCACACTAAACTTGAAAGGTGTTATGAGTTGGCGCATTTTTGTTTTTGTTACAAGCAGAGCCAAATTAATATTTTAAAGGATCTGTGCAAACAAGAAAAAAAAACACAAAAATGCACTCTACATTTTTTTTTAAACCACCGGTTAGAGTATACATATGTTGCACCATATTTTAAGAAGTAATTTCTGTATTTCAATTAAAAAATGCAGCACCTGTATCCGTGCGATTTTAATGTCATCATTTAAATCAGCTGAATCAAAGTATTCAAATGATTACAATTATTTCAGATAATATATCATAGTAATGTTGTGGTCGCAAAATGAAAAAAAAACAATAAAACAAAATTGATAATCTTTAGACTGTATAATTTGATCCAAATCAGTGAAAGCAGCATACACTAAGGCACAAAATAATCTATTTTAAAATTGCCTTTCAAAATAATAGCTGGTTATCTAATAAAATATCATTTTTTTTATTTTAAAATGTATCTATTCTTTTCATCAAAGACTTTCGTTTCCTTGCTTACTTGATAGTCTTAATCATTTTAAGTCGTTACTGAATTGAAACTGTTTAGCGGCTTGAATTTCAAATGCTATTCTTTTTATAACTTTGCCGGCACGTAGAGAGATGCGTTTTCTGTTTTGTTTGGAAGATGAATTAGATGTTATATCTTTAAAAAATAAATTACATTTACTTAAATTGTGCTTTGTTTGAACAAATCCTATTGATCGACCTATTTGATCGTGGCTACAAAATTCAATGCTCATTACTTTCAAACGCTTACGTTGATCTTTTAAATATCAGCCAAAATGAATTAGAAAGTTGGACAACTCTTTTTAAAACGTCTCTTCTATATAGTCTTTAATTCCCGAATGGTTAACACCTTGTTTATTAATTGTCTGTACTTTTCATAAATGTGTTGAATAAGCTGATAATACTAGTCTGTGTTAATGGGAACTCTCGTCGTCTGAAAGTATGTTTACATGACTCATGAATCAAAACCAATCTTTGCTATAACAAAGAACAACAAATCAACAACAAAAATCAAAAACAAATATAAATCCAAGTACTCCACGATCAGTGCCACGTTATACACCAAGTCCATATCTGCTAATTTGTCCTACGTCTAACTTCATCGTAAAATAATTTCAAATTATTAACTTTTCTTGTTGTCTTTCAAAAGGCATTAACATGATATATCATCTCCATTACGAAATTGTTTGAGTCCCATCTTCAGTCAATAGATGACAAAAAGTTATACATAATTCACAAAGCACCATCTATATTTTAAATAATTTTAAAGTACGAAATAATATTCAATATCTTCATTGATAGAAGGCATGGACATTTCAGATATAGGCATAATTTTGTCAATTGTTGACATGTGTGTTAATCTGAACACTGCTAACAATTCTGAATTGATACCATTTATAATTTGTAATACAACTATATACTTTCTCTACTATGTACACCCCATTTGCAATTTTTCTTCCTCATAAATATGTGTGCATATATTTAAATATATTTTTGTTGTAGCCAACTAGACACAAATTTCTCCATTCTTTTTTATACAATTCTATTTTATCACTCATAATTACAATATCATATAGATAAATCTCCAAAGGGTCTAAATGCTACTCAAAAGTCTTTAGGTTTTTTGTAATAAATACGTTAGAGGGCGCTGCGTTATAACAACAGTGTGAACAATTTTAATACACAAGTATTGGGTTTTACTATGAAATAAAATGATGACATAATTTTCTTTTAAAGTCATGTTTTAAATGTTTTACAAATTGCAGGAGACCCAGGTGCTTTAAGCTTCCTGTTAAAAACATGTGTAGCATTCAAACTATCGATGCAAATTATTTCTGTGGAGGACTGTGTGTTATTGTCTAGGTTAACAATTATTTCTTAAAACTTGCCTTTAAGACCGGTATGTAGAGAGTAATTTCTTGTTTTGACTATCAAATGGATTTACATGTAAGTGCAGTTATTACTGTCATTTGATTTAAACGAATCTAAGATGTATTTTCTAAAGTCTACTCAAACTAGTTTAATATTAGTAATCACGCTGTTATTTTTCAGGATTACATTTTTTTTTTAAATTATGATATTAACGTAAATTATTAAAATATATTTGGATCATCTCAATACTCTACGAATCATTTAAAACAAAAAAAATCTATTTATATTGACATATTCACATTCTTAATTCACTTATTTATGTTATTTTTAAACAAAATAAAATTTCCATTTATTACAACACGTTTGTGTTAAATAAATAAAAAATTACAGATTTATCTAAAGATACATTTAAAATGGGGTCAAAATAAATCAAAGTTATGCACAATACATAAATAGTTGTGCCTTCTAAATAATTTATAATAAGCAATTATTGATATTATTGAAGATTTTATCTCAACTATTCTTAAAGTAAAAACAGAGATAAAAGTGTGTGAAGAAATGCAATTTAATTCTTCTTTTTCTTTGTTTAACTTCAGCTCGATATTTTTCTAACTCTAAAAAGCACATGAAATATTATATTGCTTTAATATTCGGCAACTCTCCACTGAGATCCGCAATCTCAGTAATAAATGACACAACATATTTTGAGAGAGATTTCGTTCAACACAATAAAATATTTTGATACAAAAGGACTGTTACACAAAAGACAAAACCAAAAGAAAAATGAAAAAAAAAAAAAAAAAGTTTTAAGAAAAATTAAGTTCCTTTTGCTTTCATTGTCTAACATTTTAAAAAATTCTTATCAGTAGAGGTTGGTAGTGATATCTCGTTCAAATTTTTGTCATTTTTGACGATCGACTGAATTTAATCCGAAAAAAAAGTTATAATATCAAGTTGTTTTTCTTCATCATCTATTTTGATGAAACTGTTTTATGCACTTGTCTGGTTTACTGGAGCTTTCAACATGTGTTGTACGCGAGAATCTGCCAAGGCGAACCTAAGAAATAAATCAAGGAAGTAGCGACGATGTTTGCTGCTCGTCTGATATATATTCTCCCAGAATGTTGTTTATTTCAAGTTTTGCTGCACATCTACATTTCCTGAAGAGTTCCTTCTCAACAGTATTTCAAAATCAACACAGTTCTTGTTCAAATTAATCAGATCATTGTTTAGAGTTGCTGAATTTTGTTTTTGAAAAGACAAAAACTCCCACGCACATATGACCTTGCTGCAATCTTAAGATCTAACATACAAAAGAATGTTCTATTTTTGAAGAAAACTACAGGTTTCTCTCGTGTCTCTTCTCTAAATTCATGATAAACTGTTTCCTTGTTCGCATGTTGCGGCGTTCAAATATTCGTTAAAATATGATTCAATTTCCTTTTTGATTTTTATTGCTGAAGAATTTTCTTCCCAGTTTGAGGTAAAAAATGGATAAGCCCTTTGACGAGTGTATTGGCAACATCAATTTGCTTAGTCAATGTCTCTATATGGCATCCATGGAGTTATAGTACCCGACAGACCGCATAATTTGATTAAATTCAAAGTTAAACAGTGTTTTTGTTTATTAGAAATTACTAAATATCAATAGGCAATTGCCTGGCTTATTTCGTAAAAAATGATATCATAAGGGGCTAATATGAAGGGTTGGGAATCTTGATTTTAAAAAAAAAATATGCTAATAGACAGTTGTATGGCTTAAAGGAAAAAAAAATTGTTGTTGCATTTTGGACGAATTAGTAAAATAATCTTCTTCGTTTACATGAAGTTCAAATGTGGTCCCATTTTAAAAATAAAATTAAAATTATACATTTTTATGTCTTTACTTTTTTAAATATAAATACATTCAAACATATTTCAGCTGTTACAGCATAATGTTTTAGAATAATTTTTTTGATATATCACATAATATAATGTTGATAAACTTTTTTTTTAAAAATGTATTAGGTATATATTATTGGTTGAGCTAGAAATTAGCCGAAAAGTTCTATATTAAAGTTGAGTTATCAATTTTCATTTTTGATAGTTATTTACAAACGTTTAGTTTATGAGATCAAATCTGAACAACATTCACTTAATATAAATACGTTCTTATTAACAGCGTAACGTTAACACATTTGTTACACAAAATGTACAATTGTTTCATTTTTTCAAGTAACTATGCATGTTTTGCATATTTATTGTTTAGTTTGTTATAAACATATTTATAAATATATTTATATATAAATATCCTAAATTGTTACTGTAACATTATAGATTTGTTGAAGTTTCGAAATTTTTTTTTTCTTTTAAATAATAAATATTTAAAAATGTGTCGCGCTTACGTAAATGAATTTTTTTCCAATTTAATTGCTCATCTGTACCTTGAGATCGATCAGTTTTTGCCAATCAAAATTTAATCATACCACTTTATTTATTGTTGATTTATTAAAAGACTTAGCAGATGTTATTTACTATACAATATTTTCATATGTTTATATGTTTCAGATATCCTAAGTTTACTCGAGAAAGTAATATAATAAACAAAACAAAAACAATAGTCCACTATTTGAGCTGCTATATCTACGATGTCACTTTTAAATGGCGTGTCTGACACAGCGTATTCAAGGAAATACGAAATTTTTCGCATATGTCTAATGTATACATTCAAAGTTGTTATTTCTAAAGAAGTAAACCTAAATCCTATTTATTAAAACATTTATTATTAAAAGTAACATTTATTATCATAAAAATCTAAAATGTATGTTCATTTCTTCCAATTGTCGCCCCGTAGTGCTCCTGATCTAGTAACTTGCTATTCATTTTTTAAGTGAATTTATTATTTTTTTTAAAAAACCAATACGTGATGACTTCCGCCACAGCTTTTTGGATTTTTCTGATAATTCCAATAGGTAGGCATGATTTGTAAATGTTATTTACATATAGATTTTCACCAGATCTATTTATAGCAATTATTAATAATATTTATAAATGAGACGTATTCACACTGTTTTCGGAAAATGGACAGCTCATATCTGCTTATAATTACCTTTATATTATAATCTTTTCAGATTTTTTGTCAACGGAATGGATTCCCGGGGATTTACCTTACTCGTTTGTCACATCTTTGGAAGGCATGTATACCGTTGCTTGGGAACGGTTAGTGAATAAACTCAACGTTGGTTACAGTGTATGCAATGCTACAACTTCAAAGTGCACCGTGCCTCCAGATGGCTTCAAGGCTAATATTACAAAGTACAACATGACATATACAAGTGTGTTCACTATAACAAATGTATCGCTTGGACAACACAACTCTGAGTGGCTAAGTTGGTTATCTTTCGTTGACGGGGGATTGATGGTAACACGTTATGATCTCAGCGTATACGGTGAGCTAAGTCATACTATTGTGATTAAAAATACTTTATGGCAATATATATATATATATTCATTCACAAGTGAAGTATCCTGGAAGATGTTACTGTTAATGTTGAAATTGATTTTTTTTGTTAACAATATAAGAAATAGTCAGTCTTTCTTATAAATATAAACAGATAGTGCAGGACGATGCAAGAAATACGTTTTTGATTGCATTGTAAAGCATTAATAATTTTGTGTGAGCATGAAATCAGCTTTTTGAGAAAAAATGTTGTTTAAGAAATGTTTTCTACACACCAATGTAGGTACGGAACTGCAAATTGTTTACTAATCCTTTTATGTACAGCTAATCGCATCTTCCTAAGAAAATCGATATCATTAACTTCACTCACGATCTCTCTCCAATCATCAAAATGTCATCCTCGAAATATTTATCAATGTCATACAACGCATTTTATGACCTACAAAACAGTGTGCGTGGTTGTTGCCACAACCAGTGTACGACGACATATCACAAAGATAAGGGATGATGGGAAACCCAACAGCACCTAATTGCTTTATACATTTTTCAAAAGCTGCCATTTTAAGCCAAATATCAATAGCTTGTATGCGCTTGTACTTCTTTTCTAATGTCACACACGTTGAAATCCATTGCTGACTGTCGACGGTTTCCAAACAAACTTTTTCAGTTTCTGAATATGTATATTTAATTCGCTGACTATTTATATCTAAGCGTGTTCCGTTTCTCATTGGTTTCGTTTAATAAGCTGAACACTAATATCTAAATTTGTTTACTTTCTAAATGGATTTGTCTAATCATCTGATTACTTAAATCTAAACTTGTTCTATTTCTGAATGTGTTCATTTTACAAGCTGGCTATTAATATCTAAAATTGTTGAGTTTCTGAATGAGTTCATTTAAACAATGACTATATCTTAAGTTTTTCATTTCTGAATGCATTCGTTTAATAAGCTAAAACTATACATTATAAAAAAACTAATTATTTTGTACAATATTAATCCTTGAAAGAAAAGCAGTACATTTGATACAAATTTATCGCTGTAGCTTAAATTTAAAAATAATGTGAAATGAAAAGAAATAAATAACAATATTTATTGTGAAATGTAAAAGAATTTGCACCTAATAGTTTTAGCCATAAATTTTAAAATAATAAATTAAAAGAATGATAAATAAAAATTGCGATAAAAGTATGCATTCAATCAGCTACTAACAGTTATATAAAATACTTTTGTTCTTATTAGGTACAACTTAATATTACTGAAAAATCAAATAGTTACCAGTCTTAATTTATTTTAAATTATCACATCTCAACAAAACGCAACAAAGATTTTGTTTTATTTTACTTGAATGATGAAAATGTGGGTGTGTGTTCGGGTGTGGTGGTAGGTAGTCGTGTGTGGGGTTATACCGTTGGGTTTAGGAGAAGTTGCTTTGTGTGGGGTAGATGTTTGGGTGTAGGAGTTGGTGGACGGAGGTCGTTGTAGGTGTGTAGTTAGAGTCCTGACACAGAGGTCATCGCTAGAGTGAACCTACCTAGTATCTTCACCACCTTGATGCAGTCTCAACTCTTTTGAATGGGACTCTTAGCCCGTATGGGAGTTCACCGGCTCCCGAAACAGATATTTTTCGGAGAACTCGTGATAGGCAGGCGTAATAAGGACTCACTGAAAGTGGCACTAAAGGCCTTCAGTATCAACCCTACTCAATGGGTGCAGACAGCCCAGGACAGAGCAAGGTGGAGTGCAGCTGCCAAGAAAGGGTCTAAATCATATTAGGCTAATAGGATAACCACAGCTGAGACACGCAGGCTTGCCCAAAAGAGCAACATTAGGACACCGTCGGCAGCAGCTATCCCATGCCCGCAGTGCCAGAGATTATTCGAAGCATAGATCGGTCTAGAAAGCCACCTACGTGCTCACCGTAACCGATCCACCCCTAAACGGATGACACGATGGTCCTAGTCAACTTCGACTGATGAACAACAACAACAGTTGTGTAGTTATAGGAGAAGTTGATAGAGTAGATTTTTTGGGGTTTGAGTGTAGGTGCAGTGTTATTGGTCGAGGTGGGAGTAGGTTGTTGAAATTGTAGTTGAGGAAATGTGGGTATATTGTCTAGGTGCGTTGGTACGAGCTCATGTGTGCTGGAACAGGCGGTCGGGTGTTTTAAATAGGTTGTCAGATATTGGAGTCGTTTGTTTTGTGTGCTGGAAACTAAGGACGATAACAATGGCGATCACTTTTGTTTTGAAATATTCCTCATTTTTTTTCGTGTTTTCATTTGAACTGTCAACCGAGGAAGGGTCTTAGACGAAAAATTCACATTTTATTTTCCTGTCTTATGACTTAGGCTTCCACATACAGTGTTCTATTACTTATTGTAATATCAGAATTAGTAAGATAAAAATAACAAACATATCATAACAGTGTTCACGCTATTGATTAGTCCAGAACAAAAACATTGTATTCCTCTAACAAGTACTGCCTTGTAACAAACAGCCGGCTATGCATCAATTATTTAGCATCTCTCTGTCAGTTCCCCGTCAGTTGTAGATAAATTATTAAGAATGACATTCGAATGAGAAACGCCCAATGACGATGGGAATTGGAATTCTTATGACATGTTGTACTTCTATAAATGTTTTGTCTAATTTTCATCCCCACCTCCCCATTGCTTGATATTACATTTCATTAAAGATTTGTAAGAACAAACCATTGTTTTTATGGTTTTTAAATTTAATGAGAAGCTATAATTGAATAAATTGAACTGTGTTTATAAAAGTAAAGAACAATTAAAATACCTTATATTTGAAATGGTTATTAATTTTTTTTAAAAAATATATCGGAACGCCATCGTAAGTCTGCTTGCTTGAATTACCACTTTTTGTGTAAGATTATTAAGTCAAAACCAGTGACGAAGATAAGAGGGTGAAGGAAGACACGTGGTCTTCTAATGCAGACTATCATTCACATTTAATATGATGGTTAACTTTTTGGTCTATTCATAGAGCTCCTATGTTTTTTTTGGGAAAGGATTAAAGTCTTGGCTAACCATCCCACTTTTTCTACGCCACTGATGCAAACATATGAATACGTATTGCTTGTTGTGTATACAAACATAGGATTATGTGTTTCTGTTGTGGATTCAAGTATATAAATAGTTGTGTTTTTTGGGTATGCAAACATATGAATATGTTATTTTTGTTGTGTATGCAAACATATTAACACGTGTTCTTTGTTGTGCATTGTTAATTGAAGGAGTCTTCTTTTAATTTTCTATTTAATAGTTAGTTGAATAACTTTATTTAAGATGATATTGTTTAAATTTTTTTTTTTCTTTTTTGTTTGAAAGAAGAAAAGTGTACTTCGAGTACTGAAGTTAAACTAAGGCATTTTGTACGTGAAATTGTGTTGCTAAAATGAAAACTTTGCAATTTCAATACCATTGTGACAAATAATAATTGTGTACATAAAATTCCTATTTTACTCTAAAACAAAGTATGCATCTATAAAATTGTGTAAAAGACATTCGTGACTTTCAGAGATTTGTGGACTAAACTAACAACAAACAACTTGAGCTTGATATTGCGCTAGGGTGTGAACTTGATGATACAAATGTTGATTGGTCACTGTGTGAGGTAGTGACACTGTTTATATTTTTAGATACAATGATAATGTTTATATAATTACATTATCTCAAATGAATTATTTCATGCATTCCCAGAAAAGCAAGGTGTTTTTTCGGTTATGTTGAATACGTTTCGAAAACGTAATTTGATGTATTTGTTTTACGAAAAGTAAAACACATGTATATTAATACATTTACATACAAACATTTATTTGTTGAATAAGCGAATTTTTTTTTTTACGTTTCTTTTTGTTGTCATGTGACAGTCATTACTTCCGGCGCAAAGATTGAATCGACGGAAGTGACATAACCACTAGTATTCAGAAAATCTGTGAAACTATCGAAGTAGCTTTCAATAACTCTACACGCCTATGTTTTGATATTTTGTTCCTGGCATCAGTTCGTTCCAATGTAACTATGGTATAGATTTTGGGGGACTAAATCAACAAGGCGTTGTATTGTTATTTTTAGGATTATAAGCTAGCTCCCCTAAACAGCAAATTGTCTCTCCCAACGCAGCTGGTTAACTTAAAAGCCGAAACATTGCAAAACCACTCTACATGTATAAGAGCCACAATGATAACAAAATGTATCGCGGGCCCTTAATATATAGAAGAAAAACCGATAACAGTTATTTTTATATGTATACTAGCTAATATACGCGGCTTTGCACAGGATTGCATTAGGAACCCGATCTTGGTGGGACACAAATCCCATTTTGATGCCGATCCCTGCGCAATCAAGTTTCCAGATGTGATCTAGATCTCGGTGTGATCCCATTTCTCGTGGTTCCGGATCCAGGGCGAATCAAGATCCCTGTGGGATTCCACTTTCGACTAAACCGAAAAAAAAACGAAAGTCAACTTTTCTCTTTCGGCCGAAACCAAAATTAAGACGGAAATTAACTTTTAGTAACGGGCGAAACCGAAACTTCACCGAAAGGAATACAATGGCAGAAGCCGAAATTTGGTGTGTCTCTAGGCTAGGGTGACATAACACCAAAAGGGAGATACTTTTTAAGTACGTTCGTAATCCTAAAAACAATCATAGTTATTTTATTTATTTATTTATTGAGGCATATCTATAATGCGCTTACCTTAAAGCTCTAAGCGCTTTACAATTATTAAAAACATGTAGACTATTTTCTATTATTTTAAGGAAATCGAATAAGTTTGAATGCGCAAAAATATTTTAATCCACTTTTATTTTAGTAAACTTTTAAGTATTATTATTATAAATTATAAATACATTTTTAAAGTATCAACTAAGGAACTATTTTAAGCATTTCATATGTGTTTAAAAAATATGAACAAAGTATTTTTAAAAAAAATTATGATCAAAGAAATACACCGTAACAACATTTATCGGAAAAACCCTAACATCAGTCATTTTTAGTGCATTGTTAACACTACGAAATAAAATGTTCAATTAATTTGTTGTAAATAATCACGCAAATGACGTCATAGAGCAAATAGCCTATTTCGCAATCAGTCATTTTTAGTGCATTGTTAAGACTACGAAATAAAATGTTCAATTAATTTGTTTTAAATAATCACGAAAATTAAGTCATAGAGCAAATAGCCTATTTCGCAAAAACTCTTAGGTTTCTTTAAATTTAATAACCACGCGTAACAAAACTAATATGTTCCCTTATTAAAAGCAAAATTAATAAATATAATTGATTGCTTTTTAAATTGTTAATAAAATGCAAACACACATTTCAGCTATGTATATTGTAACATTTAAAAAAGTTTTGCCTTTTTATTATAAAAAGGTACCTTCATTAAAATTATAACCTAATAAAAAAACAAACATTTAAATATAGATGCAATAAGAAAATGCGGTTTAAGTCAAACAGAGCAGCGTAACTCAATAGCCAAATAGCATTGACTAATCCACTTATAACTAAAACAAAAAATAATAAACCATGTGAAAATTATTTAAGTTTGGGTATGGAAGAGAATAGAAGAAGATTTTTCTAAATTTTTTTAAATCTGTGGAAGGGCTACTTTGCCCCAGGCAACACAAGATACATCTCAAAGTAAAGTAATGAATTTGATAAATATTTAATCTTCGGGGATACATACATTTCGCAGGTAGGAAATAGGATGTCTACATTTTCACGTGAATGAAAATATATTTAAATCCTGTGGTATTACATTTGCAAAAAAAGAGATGTTACTTTCTCTTTTTGCAAATATAGGTATGTTCATTTTGCCCAAGGCATCACAAGATACGCTTCAAATAAAGGAATGAATTTGAAAAAATAATACATTTTCTTTGGTAAATACCTGTCGGAGGTAGGATATAAGATGTGTACATTTTTACGTGGTTGACAACTTAGAAAACTACTGTGAAATTGCATATGTGGAAAATGAGATGTTACTCTCTCTCTTTTCTAAAATATAAGGTTTATCAATTAATAAAATTAATGACGTTAACGAATCTTGGGTACATTTATATAAGTATACCCATTAATATCAAACCGAAATCATTTTAAACTTTTGAAAAAATTATGTTGAAAAATAGAAATGGGTTAATATTTACTTTCAAAAAAATTAAAATATCTGTGTGTCTTTACATTGCAAAATCAAAGAGATTTGTATTTTATGAGATTAACCATTTAAATTTAAATTTAAAAAAAACAACACTCAAAGTTGTTATAGACGTTAAAAACTGTTGCGTGATTCTTCTTTAGTTAAACGAATTCTTTGTTGTACAACTTATGATAATATATATATATTTTTTTAAAAGAAAAAATGTTTTATATTATTGCTGAAGATATCAATATATATCGAATTGCTATAATATAAAATAGTTTTATGTCTTATATAATGGAAATATTTTCAAACACATTTTAGAGAACAAACATTTGTAATTCCAGGGCACGAAAATGGGTAAATCAAAAGTACTTATCTAACGTAGTAATTGTCCATAAAATATTTTTTTAATTGATAATTTAGTCTGTGTAATTTAAGGTCATGTCAAGAGGGTGAAAATGTAGTTTAGGAGCGTGAAAGGGAGTAGGGTAGGCCTATAATATATATAGCAGATAGATGTTTCTCAAATTTTAATGATGGATGAAACACAAATATTATTAAATGTGTAAAGTTTCGAATTGTGATGAGTTTTTTGTAATAGCAATTAGAAATTATCGCAAATGACCTAGCATAATTATCCCGATAACATCGGGTGATTTATTCTAGTTTAATATTAATGCAATAGGAAAATTATTTTATTGTCCATATTTTTTTTTATAATGTGGCATATTTCACCCTTGTAAAATGTACTACATGAGTTGATTCTATTGTTTATTTTTCCTTTTTTTAAAAGGAACTTTTTTGAAACAATGATGATTTATTTTTAAATGTGTGTGTGTCTGTACGCATCCTTTCTTTTCTTTAAACGATCGTGAAATTTTGATAGACTTTGTGGCGAATCCACAAGGACATAGATGTTTAGTACATGAGCGATAGTAGATGTTAAGTACATGATGCATAGTCATGAGCACCGGCACGTAGTGGCAAGGTGGGGCATTGCCCCCCCCCCCCTGGATTGATTGGATAAAAATTTTTTAGACAAAAATAGACAAAAATTTATTAAAGTAAAGAGAAAATAAAGAGAAATTAACTAAGCTGATGTCCTGTCCGTTCGTTCACCAGACAAATAAGCTACAGTAAATTAAAACTATATTAAGACATTACTAAAAAAAATTCCCCCCCCCCTGGAGAGTTAATCGATTTTTTTAGGCTCCCCCCCCACATAGAAAGTTTTCTGCGGGCGCCCATGTGATGTAGATGTTCAGTACATGGCGCATAGTAGATGTTTAGTACATGGAGGATAGTACAGGAGATTTCCGTAAATAAGCCGTGGGCTTCAAAACGTAAAATTGATGTTACATGATTTAGATTTTGTTACCAAATAAAGGCCCATGGGTGTTTAAATGGAAAATACAAATCAGTTAAACTGCATTTTACCTGAGACACTCGCATGTATATTTTTTTCTTTTTTTCAGCTAAAAACTTTTCTAAGTTGAAAATATGTGTAAAAAAAAAATTAAAATGTTATTTTATGTTGTAATAAAGTTCAGTAAAGTGAAATGATACTTTTTTAAAGATTGTTTTTCTTTATATAAATCATATTAAACATAGATTTAAATGTAATCGATCATCCGACAATCATCTTGAGAAAAGAAATACTGGTAAATACTGATTTTAAAAAATACAGATAACACAGTTAAGATAATTTACTTTAAAATTTTGCTGTTTGAAAATGTTAAAAAAGAACAAAACATGTTTTTAATCAGAGTCATTATATATTATAAGATCTTCAAAAGTGTCGCCAGACTCTTCTTCATCATCGTTCTGTTCATGTGCAGGTCTGATACCTTCTACAGCTTTACACTGATTACAGCTTTCAATCGCTTGTTGAGATGCTTGTCATCATCACGTATTACCCCACATGCACTAAATGATGTTCGTATGTTTTCAGGTTAGATCATTTTTACGCTTTCTAACACCATTTGAAGTAATTGTTCATTAGATGTTTTTCTCCTGTATCCACCGCATGTATATTCCTTCACCCCATTTTCCAACCAATCTTTTCATTTCTGCTTTAAAATAGCCTTAAATGGGAAATGAACACCAACATCTATGGGCTGTAGGAATGATGTTGTTTTGGCAGGAATAAGTTTGACAGTTGCATTTATGTTTGTACGTGTTGCAAGTACAGCTTCACTTGTGTGGAAACTGTGACTGTCAATGATCAACAACGATTTTCTTGTTGCGAGATAAGGCCCTCTTCTTTTGCAGACATTTTCCAGCCATTCAATCATTAGATCCTCTGTCATGGAGCCTCCCTTTGACACTGTCAAAAATATTTTCCGGAATGTCACATTTTGGTACATTTTAAAGTCCTTTCAGTATAACCATGACCTTGATAACCCGACCAGCAGCACATATGCATAAAACCACTGTATACCTTGTCTTTTCATGCCCTGTGTTCATGCCCTGTGTTCATGCCCTGTGTTCATGCCCTGTGTTCATGCCCTGTGTTCATG
>CAXITT010000214.1:205448-220149 GCA_964033795.1 Lymnaea stagnalis | reverse complement strand
TATATATATATATATATATATATATATATATATATATATATATATATATATATATATATATATATATATATATAGATATATAGATATATATATACCTACATATAAATCATATATATACTGCTAAGCCTTCAATCTGTATCTTGTAATTCACAAATCAGAAAACTCAGGCGATGGTTACCTTAATGTTATTCTGTTGAACTTTTATTTCTCTTTGGGTTTCTCTCATCGCGTACTCAACTCTGACTGTCCTATAGCCCTCGGAGCTCTCCCAGATTATCCGCTTTTCTTACCGGATGAGTTCTGCGCATTTCTTTTCTTAAGGTCTCTTTTTATAAGTCCCTGAAATTGTCCATAGGTCACTAGAGCTCCCACCTCATGGCTTAAATCTTTTGCTACATCTTTGGTACTAACATTTCTTCTCATGCCTCCCGTTGTTTAAATGGACATTATCCAACCCCTGCCATCACATAGCGTCCCCAATTTCGTCGCCACCATGTTATCCACTAAGCTACAACAGCTGGTCAGTTGCCGCGCCTCCGCCAGGTCCGGCTTATACTACAATTTGTTGTTCTAACGTCTCCCGCCGTTTTAATGGTCATTATCTAACCCCTGGTCAGTTTCCATACTGTGAAATCCCTTTCAACCCTCTACCACCCAGTTCGACTACCCTGATCTGAACACTACACAATATATATATAAATATATGTATGTTTATAACAAGTCCTCAGATATGTAAAAAAATGAAATGCAGCTTTATGTTTTGGTATTCATTTAAACATTTCTTGACCGTATGAATATAATTTTTATGTTATGATTTTTATCAACATATTGAAAATTGTAGCAATAATTTTAAATATTGTTTTGTTTAAATGTATTTAATTGTATGTGTGCGTTTTGAAATATATATATATATCATCAAGTTATATTCATATATGAATATTGATTAATATGCATTTCGTAAAGTTAATACTCAATAAATCGTTTGAAATATGTTTTAGTTACGCCTGATGTTCCTAACTGTGACTCGGTGACTTTAATCGATGGCGTAAACTTACAACTAAAATGTGTGACAGAACGAGTTTTCCCTGAAGCATTGTGTTTATTTTACATGAACACTAATGTGAGTATTGTGTATTCAGCTGAATTATGTCATTATTTGAACTGAAAATGTATTATACTGTAAAACACTTAAATTGCCTCTAGCGTTTATATCTGATTTAATAATAGTTAAAAGCATTCTTAATACGGTAAAGTGTTGGTGCGTACAATTTAAGACACATTAGCTTTATTCATAACTCCATTTGGAAGGAGACAGATAATTTCTTTACACATACATTTTATTTTAATGGAATATTTTAGAGTAGTGCAAATATACCAATATGGCTAATTGTTCACTGTACTTAGCTTTGTAAGAAAGTGTGGCTATAATTTTTTAAAAATTATTTATTGTCTTTAGAAAAGTCTGCATAATGGAAACCGTGTCTACAAATACTAATTTTAATTTATGAGTATTAATTATAACAACTAACATTGTTTAAATGTGTATGTACATAATTAAACACTTCTTTTTTATCTTACAGAAAACACAACCAGTACTATTAATCGCTGGTTCAATTATTTATAAAAGTTATACATCAAACATTGCAGGATACAATAGGACAGAATGTACTTATACTTTTTCTGCTGACACAATAGGACTAGGTTCTCACATGTTCTATGTTGTAATGTATCCAAACATTAAATCAAATATTACAGACGCAATGAAGAGAACTAGTAAATACACTGTGCCTATTGAAATAGGTAAATACAACAACAAAATAAATAAAATAAATAAATTTATTAGTACATTTAGAATCAGTCTGTTATTTTAAGACAAGAAAGTTAAAACATTTTAATTGTTATAGTAATTTGTCTACATACGTAGTTATGATGAGAAACGTTTTTTTCAAAAGAGATATGCTCAGCTTCTCTATGGGATAAGAAACATACGCTGGCTCCATGTCAGTGATATTGCTAAGTTTGAGGTTGGTCAAAGCCATTTATTCTATTATAGAGCCTACATTCATGTGCTAAAGACAATGAACGCCATCTCGTAGAACACGTAAGCGCCATAATATTATAAACTGATTGCCCACAAGCATGTCCATCCTTTACAAAGAGGACGTAAAAACGAAGCACGAGCGTTAAAACTTTGGAGTAAGTTACTACATCAGCATTGATCGTTTCCCTAGCGTCATTTGTAGGCAAAATTTCCCGATCATTATGATGGTATTCGACAAACTCATTTCCATTATATAAATAGTCGCAGAAAGCATTAGGTTATCATTAGAGAAGTTTTTGCCCATTCAAGAATCGTGCAATGTTATTACAGTTAAAGCAGAATCTCTTTCAAATGAAACACAATGAATTATAAAATTGTGTGGACATGCTCAATTGGAGCAACAACTAAACATTTCTTCGATAGTGTTATATTGATCCATTATTCAACTTCCCCCCTCCCCCATAATTTTTTCCAATGAGTTACCCTATCAAATAGAGAAAGAGAAGAAAATGTTAAATCTGAGCAGAATATGTTTAAAGTGTTATACACTTTCCTTTTTTGACTAAAGACAAACTTCCGACTTTTTTTAGAGACGCTTTTTATAGATTAAACTGGAATACACAGGGGGTGTATAAGTACTTTATGTATAAAAGGAGTATATTTTGTCATTGCCTACAATACTGACCAAATGAGCAACTGCTAACTCTCCAAGATATTTTGAAGTAAATTTAGTTTTCAAAAAAGAATTATTATTGATCTTTTTTTATAATGAATATCAAAGCTTGATCAGATACAACATAGTAATGCTAACTTTTCTTAGCTCAGAACAGTTTAGATTTTCCCAAAAGAGGCAGGAAAAAATAACGATTTGGTTAACAGGCCACCTCCAAAATCGCCTTACATAAAGGCGATCACTTATGTGAATAAGGACAAACTTAATTTTACTTTAAAAGATACACGCCTAATTGATGAGTGTTGTCTTCTTAGAGTTTACCACAGAAGAAAAATGTACTTTTCATAAATGAAGCTGTTTCTTAAACAAACTAAACAAAATGACTTTATAAATTTGATGAGGATGCAACAAAGATGTTTGCATTGTGTTCTTGTATATGCTTCGTCATTTAAATAAATTCCTAAAAATTATATAACAAAATATTTGAAAAATTGAAAATTAGATTTCATGATAAATTAACCAAATTATTCTAAATACTGTCATCTGTAAAACTCGTTTACTGATTGCAACACCAATCCTTTTGTAACGC
This sequence comes from Lymnaea stagnalis, assembly GCA_964033795.1. Classification (NCBI taxonomy): domain Eukaryota; kingdom Metazoa; phylum Mollusca; class Gastropoda; family Lymnaeidae; genus Lymnaea; species Lymnaea stagnalis. The sequence goes on along the minus strand of CAXITT010000214.1, from coordinate 216,846 downwards.
CATCGTAATAATATCTCCATGTTTTCATAACTGCCACAAAATGATTTGAGGACTCATTAGATTAGCATCACGACTTTGATTGAATCACAATGAACTCACAATAAAATAGTATGTCTGTCAACCAAAGTAAAAATTAAATTCTTTATGTATTTCCTCTTCTCCATGTACAACATTAAGATGCTGTAAAAATAACTATATTTAGTAAATTATTGTAGAGAGAGCTATATTGAAAATATCCCTAGCAGCTAACATCTTGACCGTTAACTCTCTATCCATTCTATCCCATTACTCCTCACTTCCTGTTATTTCTACTTAACAAAACAATACATTATTTTACGAAAAAAAAATTGATATCTAAATATTAGATATGTGACAACATCCAATTATGTCCCTTAAAAAACTCAAAACAGTTAAATCCCTATCATGCATTATTTATTTTTAATTAAACATTTAATACTACAAAAAAAAAAAAAAAATGAAGACCCACTAACATTAATGACAGGTCTCAAAATAAGTTTTCGAAGCGGTATTAAAAAACTCAAAACAGTTAAATCCCTATCATGCATTATTTATTTTTAATTAAACATTTAATACTACAAAAAAAAAAAAAAATGAAGACCCACTAACATTAATGACAGGTCTCAAAATAAGTTTTCGAAGCGGTAAACCAAAACGTATGCAATAGCTTTTATTTGTATCACTCTAGTTTATCCCAAAGCTGTCTTGGCGCCTGATTGTGACTTCATTGACTACATCAAAGAGAACGAGACAAGAACATGCACATGTTATGACGACAACGCAAGTTTCTTACCCACTCAAGTGAGGTGGTCTATCGACGGGGGCAGTAACAGTACTCTGAAATTTACTGCACTCAGACCTCCAAATGGTATTTAATTGATTTTGCAGCTTTGTCTCTCTCGAATAAAAAATAAAATTTTATTCTAAAATATAAATTGTGATCATCGTTTTTAAAAGCTAGGCTATTATTGTAGCAGTAAACAGTGGTGACAACTTGTATGTGTTCTTCATAAAAACTGATTATTATTTCTCATCCTCATTCTTTTTATAATTCACATCACATAATTACTCACTCCAGTTCTGCAACCAATATTCACACCTTTAAGTTTAAATATTCATGAATGCAACTCACCACGTCATCATTAAATTCTACGGTGAACTATTATCAAGTTTAAAACTATATGAATATAACGATCAAAATTAATTGGATCAACAGTTTGTCAGGTTTAATAATTATATATTATATATTCAAAACGAATTGTTTGTGTGTATTTTATTTCTAAAAGTAATGAAACACGTTAAAAAAATTGGGAATAAAATTGCGGAAAAAAATGGTAGGCAAAGTTAAGGGTACAAATAAATATAGAGTGACTTGTCTTTAAAATGAAGGCTTTTTTAATGTATCCCATTGTAACAAAAAAAAATAACTGCTTACCTTTAGATGATCAGATGTTTCAGTGCATTATCTCAAACATTATGAATTGGACGAATACGATAACGTATCGACCAATAATTGCATGTAAGTTATTATTTAATCGTGTTTTCTATTGTTAAACAAGTTAATACAATATTGTGATTAAGCAAATGTGTTGTGTGTTATAATTTTAAATATTCAAATCATTGTATGCATCAATTATTTATTAATTTAAAATGATGTAAATTTTTTTTCAGACCCTCCAAACATAAATATATCATTGTTTAGGACACAAATTGATATTTGTGACGAGAAGAATGTCCATATATTAGGAAACTGTATTCTCTCTCCAAGTTTTCCACAACCGACTGTTCAAGTCTACATAAATAATATGCTACTTGTTGGTAATCCAAAACCAATCTTAAATGTGTACACATTTGACAGTAACATGACGTCTTCTGGATTTTTCAATGTCACATGTTATGCCAACAATCAGGCCTTTTCTGTAAACGTCAGCAAACCTCTATCCATTAAAGGTAGTTTATTTATAAGAGTCACAATTTAATTAATATGCTTAACAAAAATTTGAATCATCATACATATAAAAAACACAAAAAGTTTTGTATAATTGATGTGTGCTATTTAATTATAATTATAAATATAATTTAACAAATACTTACATACATGTTTTTGTTTTCAGGACCACCCGAAATACCAGCCATTTATAAATTTATTGAAGACGATGATTCTTCTCCTTCTGAAAGTACACGACAAGCAATAATCATGTGTCAATCTAGAGGTGGCTACCCGTACTCTAAGAAAATTTCTCTTACTTGTGGTAGTGTTGAAACAGAGGCAACAAGTAAGATTATATTAAAACATGACACTTACTACTAATGTTATATACACCCTCACAAGACTGGTGAAAGGAAATTTTATGATAATTTATAACCACTGCAGACATATAGCTAATTATTTTTTTTATTTAATTGATATGTGAGTAACTTTTTATATGAACATATTTAAAAAAAAAAAATATTGTTTGTAAACAAAAATGAAATAGAGTCTTGATGAAAAGAATATTCCCACATTCTTAATATATCTCAAATTCTTTCTTTTGGTAATATTATCTTCAGTTCTCTTCAGATATGTGTCCGTTGTTTGCAATATTATATATATTAATACTCTGTCATCACATCGAGCATTTCAGTGACTATTCCCTTAGTGTCGGACATGTTATATGATCATTAACTTTATTTATATTTTAAGTTAATTTTAAAACAGGATAATGCTGTTAATTCGGAATGTTGTTTTTTTCAAACTTCATCTTTTGAGTTCATTTTACTTTGTTAATGTATTTACATAATATATTTATGCAGGATTAAGACTTAATGTTAAGTAAAAACCGTATAATATATGTTTTTTTTTTTACATTTCTTCAGATGTTGATAACGTTATACTACAATTAAATGTGACAAGCACTCCGACTGATCTAACTTGCACATGTGTTGTTTGGCACGAGTCGAAATGTGTAAAAAACATAACTACTGAGAAACTAAGACTATGTAAGTCTTTATGGAATAATATAGTAAACTTATATCTTTATGTATACAATAGTTAAATAAAAAGAAATTTAGTATTAATGAAGGCTATGCAATATCCATCGAATATACGTTGAAGAAATGTTAGGATATGATTAATTTCACTTATCGTTGTATTTATGAAATTACTTTAGCCTCCATTCTGCAACTATCTACCGCTAACTTGCATATGACATGGTCATAATTCTATCGGCCAGCAATGATGTTATAGTGAAGGCGACCTTTTTTTTGTTATTGTACTTGAAATTTTCCTATTCATTAATGTGTTATACCTGTTTGTTTTTGCTTGTGTTATTTTTCTTTTGAAATTTAATCAGTATTTAAGTAAAGGACATTTTTCCTCTTTTTGTTATATGGATTCTGTGGATTTAAAAATCGTTTTGCTGTTTTGTTGAATAATGTGTAGATCTAATAAAGAATTCAAAACGGTACAAAAAAAAAGAAAACCAAGGCTAGTGGCAATAGCAAAATAATTATGTTAAGAAAATTAAAATTAAAATAAAAGAAATGAAAGAAATAAAATGTACGCACCTCAAAATACACACATTTTATTTCAAAGACATAAAACGTGGAGTAAAATACGTTTAAAAAAAATATAACACTTTGTAAATGTATTGGAAAAACATCAGATCTTTTTCTTTCGAAGAGGAAATCTTCCGAATTATTTTAAAGTACAAAGTTGGAATTGTCTAACAAAAGTAAAACAAAAAAATACGTAACAGATATTAATCTTAGAACGACTACTACGTAGGCAATAGTTTTACCAATCAAGGGAGATTTCGTGTTGGAATAGCTCCATACGTTAAATCTAGAACCTCAATGTAAAACCTTGGTGGCCGAGGGGGGAGGGGGGCAGTGATGGTCATCACAACACTACGTTGAACTAAAATTAGGTCCAGACGCAAGATTTAAAAAATAATAATAATAAATACAAACTTTTTTTTGATATAGCTCAAAATGTCCTAGATATTCTCAACGACTCTAGTCCAATCCAAGTCAATATTGCCGCCATTGGAGTTGGTGTAACTCTGGCCATTGTTACAATCGTATTTATACTTATAATTTTTGTAATAATAATACGAAATAAAGGTAAGTAAAAATATCGCTACTCTGTAACAGATATTTTTTTTTAAACATCTACCAACGTTTAGTAAATAATTTAATATAAACCCATTTTTATGAATTTCTAAATTCTGCTAAGCATAAGAACCCATAATACCAAAATTAATAATCATCACCTTTCAATGTTTTGTTTCAATGTGAATTCTTTGTTGCATGAACACAGATGTAGGCCCTTTATTTCATTTGCAAGTAGAATCATTAAGTCGTTTTTAAAAAATGTATGTTTAGAAAACATATATATATATATATATATATATATATATATATATATATATATATATATATATATATATATATACAAAATTTCACGTGTATTAGGGGCCATATTTTGTACAGATTTAAATGTTGATTATTCTAAACATTTAATTCAATAATTACACATAATTCTTTGAGTCCAAAATAATAAAATACCCTGGATATTTTTTAACATTATTTACAGGAAGTAATTGGAATCAGAAAGGGATACTCAAGACAAGGTAATCATTTTTTTAATGTACTGCTTAAAAATAATAAATTGCTTAGTACAAAAAGCTTATTGTCCTAAAGACTTTCAAAATTAAAAAAAAAAATGTTTAAAAGATGCGTTTTTTATGAAATTGTTAAATTTGCATCCTGTTTTGCGAGTTGATTCTAGACACTTAAAGCTTAGAGCAGTTTTTCAGAGACGTATTACTTCTAGTTGAAATCGCAGTCAATAAAATTTTGAAAACAGATCTCAGTATTCAGATACTTTGCCCCACCCCCTCTCCCGGCCGCTGGGCCTTGGCGCGCATCCTCGCGTAAGGGTATTGGACGGCAATTGTTAATACACATGTTGAAATAATTACATTTATTAATTGGAAAACTGAATATGAGTAAAGCATTAGTTTTTTTGTTTTTTTTTATTTATTTTTATTTTATTTTTTTAAATTTTACAAAGATGTGAATATTAAAAAAGAGGTACAAGTATATTAGTATTATTTTCATTTTTTATACACTATACTTTAGTTACTCTAAGAGTTAAAAAATGAGTAAACACATATGTATATATATATATGTATATATATGTATATATATATATATACATACATAATATCGCATCCTTCCGTCTTCGTGAGACGATGGAGTAGCAATATAGTTCTACAATTTGACGAGCGGCTCACTAGGCCAATCCTAGAATCACAGTCACGGCCGCATCTCTCGCAGGGGAATGTTGAATCCCTGTAAATTCTTGATTTCCGAATTGTTCTTTTTTATTCGAGGGCCTCGTTTCAAGGAACTTCTGCCATTTTTACTCCTCCAAACACTGCTGTTCGCCAGTTGGAGCGATGTTCGGCAATGAACTCCCATTCGTTTGTTTCAATATTGGCTTCCCTCATGCTTTGTTTGAAAACGTCAATAAATCCCAGGCGCGGTCGTCCAATATGTCTTGTCCCCTCTGCCAACTCTCCATACATCAGCATCTTTGGGATACGTCCTTCCTCTATTCTCCGTACACGACCTAACCAGCGAAGGCGTCTCTTGATAAGAAAGGAGAATATGCTAAACATGTGTGCACGTTCCAAAACCTCCACGTTAGGCACCCTGTCCTGCCAACGAATGCGCAAAATGCGACGCAGACATCTTTGATGGAAGCTTTTGAGTTTCTGCTCCTGTCTGGTATATGTGGTCCACACTTCCCTACCATATAGGAACGTACTAAGCACGCATGCCTGATAGACTCTTATTTTTGTTTTGTTAGTTAGATTGCGATTATTCTACACCCGCTTATTGAGTTTACCCATAGTTGCTGCTGCTTTTGCGATCCTGATATTTATCTCTTCTTCAACGGTGAGAGAACTAGAAATATTGGATCCCAGGTATATGAAATGATCAACAACCGAAAGATTATGACCCTCAATAGATATGATTGGAGGGGACGGTGCTTCTTGCACCATTACATGAGTTTTCTGTAGACTAATCGAAAGTCCAATCTCTTCACAAGCATGTGATAGACGATTAACCAGCCCCTGCAGAACTTCTTCTGGGTGAGATGTTAAGGCGGCATCGTCAGCGAACAGCAGTTCACGAATTAGCACCTTTTTTACTTTGGTCTTTGCTCGAAGGCGGGCGATATTGAACAATCTTCCATCAGATTTTGTATGCACGTACACTCCATTTTCACAACCACTGAAAGCAAATTGAAGGAGCATCGAAAAGAAAATTGAAAAGAGCGTTGGTGCCAGTACACAACCTTGTTTTACTCCACTGCTAAGTGAGAATGACTCAGAGGCAGTGCCATTGAAAGTTACTCTGCTATGCATGTTTTTGTGAAATGACTGTATTATTGTGAGCAGTCGTGTGGGAAACGTATTCTTTTCAAGATACTGAAAAGGCCTATTGGACTTACCAAGTCAAATGCCTTGGTCAGGTCTAGGAATGCAATATTAAGAGTCATATGCTGTTCGCGACATTTCTCCTTCATTTGGCGTAGCGAAAAGATCATGTCTATTGAGCGCCAACTCCTGAAGCCACACTGGGACTCTGGGTAGATGCTGTTCGCAACACTCTGCAATCGTTTAAGGGCAACGCGGGCAAAAGTTTTTCCAACTAAGCTAAGGAGAGAAATACCTCGGTAGTTATTGCAATCACTTCGGTCCCCTTTATTTGTATACAATGTTACGATGTTGGCGTCTCTCATGTCCTGGGGAATGTGTCCTGTTTCCCAACACAGACAGAGGAGCTCATGTAAGGGCTGAAGTAGGATAGGTTTTTTTTCTCCATTTTTTAGGATTTCCGCTGGGATGCCGTCGATCCCTCGAGCCTTCCCATCCGCAAAGTAATCGATGGCTTTTTCAAACTCCTGTAAAGTTGGCTCTTCATTAAGTTCAATCATTACTGACAAGGCAGGAATATTATGGTGAGGGATTTCAGAAACTACATTCATTGTAGAGTATAGCTCAAGATAATGCTCTTGATTATTTGACCCGTCTTGGACTTGAGTGGTGCTATTTTTGAATTGTGTGGATAAAATGCTCTCTTGATGCCCTCGTAGAGGCTCCTTGCATCTCCGTTGTCTGAAGCCGATTGTATAAGATTGCAAAGGTCTAACCAGTAAGTGTTGGCACAGTAGCGGGTCGTCTGCTGTGATAATTTTTTTGCGTCCTAAAGACTTTCTAAATTTAAATTTTTTTTTTAAAAGATACGTTTTTGTGAAATTGTTAAATGTGCATCCTCTTTTGCGAGTTGGTTCCAGACACTTAAAGCTTAGAGCAGTTTTTCAGAGACGTTTTGCTTCTTGTTGAAATCGCAGTCAATAAAATTTTGAAAACAGGTCTCAGTATTCAGAAACTTTGCCCCCCGGCCGTTGGGCCTTGGCCGTGCTTGTGTATATAATTTTTAAAATAATAAAATATAATAAAATTACATTACATTTCATTTCAGTAAAAATCAAGAGTACAGTAATCCTCAAGGTATACTTTTAAACATAACTTACAAAGACACGCTCATATACATACCCTTTTATACACAAACACACTTATATTATGGGTACCTCAAAAATATGGATCGCCTTTTGAAATCAAATGTAATTTGCATACATATATTATGTTTGGGTTGCTTTTAAACGGTTAAATTATCTTTATGTACTAACTTTAAATATATAAAATTTGGTAAAATTCAGATCTAATTTTTTCATTAAAATATTTTTTTAGGAAAAATTTATTTTAAAAAATTACAAAATATCAACCGAAGAAATTATATTGTTTTTTTAAATACAGAATATTTTTTTTTTTAAATAGTGGGAGCTAGGTTAAAATTATAATGAGTTCAAATGTATATATATATATATAAAACATGTCTTTTTCGACTTTTAAACACTAAATTTAGACCACAGTAGGTTTTAGATTATGCATCTTCATTCTGGGACCCATTTACCCAGAAAAGTATTGACTGGATGGAGGCCGTCCAACGACGGGCAGCACGGTTTGTCTTGAACCACTACAGGAATACTTCTAGTGCTGGCAGCATGCTGGAAACACTGGGCTGGTCACCATTGGAGGAACGACGAAAACTGTCCAGGTTGTCCATAATGTACAAGATACATAATGGGATTGTCCACTGTTCAAGTATTAACAGAAACTCGTCCCTTTCCCCATAGACAGTGCCTAGGTCATGACAGGCGATTCCGGCTCATACCAGCAAGAAGCCAGTATAGGAACTGATCATTCCCACCCAAGACAATCAGGGACTGGAACAAGCTTTCAAAAGGAACGGTTGAGGCGACAACACTTGATACATTTGCGTCTATTGCCTAAGACCTTCCAACCCCAATGCATGATTTCCTCTCAAAGTGGCACTTGGAATCAATGAAATACCATCAACACCAGGCACAGAAACATTGCAAATCCCCCTTATATTCATAGGAACTACAATGATCAATAAATTGATCGTGGGCCATTAATATATAGAAGAAAAAGAGAGCATGTAAAGTTACAAGCAGACGCTTTAAGTTTACTATAATTTTCAGGATGTTTCAACGTTTATGAGCTGAACTGCATCCAGGATAATATTCACTACTTTCAAAATGTTCCTGGAGAAATTAAAGAAGAAACTTAAACTTCATGATAAACAGATCGGCAACTTGAAAGTAACACACATGTAATAATTTAGATTACAAACAAAAACGGTCCTTTAAGACACAAGCAATGAAATCAAGAGTCGCTTTTTAGTTTTCCAAATGATAGAAGAATAGGAAGCATTTGTTTTCAGACGTGAAGACATCAAACTTTGTCAATTTTGGCATTTTTATGTGATCGTTTTTATTCTAAAAAATTAAAAACAAAAAAGCAAGTCTCATCAAGGAAACTCATAAACGAAGGGAAATATTTCAGTTCTTTTACTCTTTAATTTCTTTCGGTGTGTTTTGGATGAGAAATATCAGTATAACTTTCGCGACTCTTGAGTAAGTGTAAACAGTAAGCATTATTGTGAACACTTTCTAGGACTTTCAGAACACTCGATTATCACATCTAAAAAGTGAAATAATTTGGAGAAATATTCACACACGACAAGAAGTACAATTAACTGTTTACATCTGAAAAATACGAATATCATTGCTCCATACAGGTCGCTACTATTATTCCTGACTTAAACCCAGTAGATAATGACACATGATCTGCAACCAAATGACCGAATTCGTGGTAAATATGCAACACGACATAAACTGAAATTGGTCATGTTGTATAATCTAGTGAGACGAGTGTTGTACTGGGATAAAGTTTTCAATTAAATAATTGGAACACAAAAAATCATTGTAAATAAATAAATATATATAGGTTAAGATTTATTTTAGTTACAAGGACAACAAATGATACTACAACAAAAAAGTTCATTAAATTATAAATTAAATGTTTAGTATATATATATATATATATATATATATAAAGAGAGAGAGAGAGAGAGATGTATATGTATCTTATCCAAACATAAAAAGAAAATAAATAATAAAAGTTGGCAAAAGCCCCGAAAGAAAGAAAAATAACTCAAAAGTATGGAGAGAAAGTGGGTGGAATTAAAATTTAAAAATCAAACAGGAAAACGATATTGCACATAAAAAAAATGTAGATTTATTTTCTATTTTATAAGTTAAACGTAACCATTATATATATATATATATATATATATATATANTATATATATATATATATTTCATATAATTCATGTGTATTTCATTGTTGAAAAGTGGCAAATTCTTTTCATCGGTTTATGGACAGGAGCATTGACTATATGTAGTCGTGCAGCCATTTATAATACAATGTTCAGAACAAATGAGGAGAATACATTTATAATACAATGTTCGGACCAAATGAGGAAAATACATCGAATTTTTGAAAATGTAATAATGACATTTTTAGAAAAAAAATTATTTTCTTTTTTTTTAATTATAAGAAAACCAAAATAAAATATTATTTAAATCATTCGACATTCACCCTTTATTGCAAGACCTTGTGTATCAATAATACATTAAACCATTTATTTAGTTAAAATACATTATTAATAAATTTACAGCGGACACCCAATATGTCAACAATGAGATGCACGCATATGAAACGGCAAACACAAGAAGTCCCAGTTATTCAAATGAAGAGCTTCCAACGACATCAATCAATCGTGGTGAGAAACATGAATGAAGCTTTGAACAATTAAAAAAATAGCAAAGTATTGTCTTAAGAAAACAACAAAAAAACTTGAACTTTTCTCAAGTATGTAAGCAGCATTTAAACAAACCAGACTTTTTTAACATGTATTTTTAAGATTAGCAAGATTGTAAAATGTGCTTGACATTTTTATTTTGAGGTTGTTATAAACTTTCTTAATGTTATTAATTTCAGTCTCTTCGTTTTTACAGTTAAATTAAAAAAAAAAAAAAAAAAAAAAAAAAAAAAAAAAAAAAAAAAAAAAAAAAGTTCTTCATCAGATGACACTTTTGTCACAACAAACAATTGTTTATTGTCAGACTAGGGTAACTGTTGAGCTCGAAAAAATGAATTTGGTAGAAATTTTTCTTAACTAATATAGGCAGATATAACTTTAAATACATTTTTTTTTTTTTTTAAACAGGAAATATGACCTAATTACACTATTTAAAAAGCGATCTCCTAAAACAAAATTAAATGAATGCCAAGAAGTATACCACCTACATTCATTTAGGTAACGAAGTATTAAAAGACTTATGGTAGCAATTCGTCACAATATAATTTTAAAAAAATTATTACATAAATGCATATATATGTTTAAAATCCACAGGTGAAAAAGAAGAGGATCCATATGATGAGATTAAAGAATTGAAATAATATTATTTAAGTTTCCTCTTTGAAGTTAAAACAAAAATAATAATTATTTACAACAGACTAACTCTTTCTGCCAGACAAAGAAATAGAAAAAAAAGAGAGTTAGAGAGAGTGAGAGAAAGAGTAATATATCATCATATAAGTTGAGTTTTTAAGTGGTTACACCACTTCGATTACTTTAAAAATCTGCAATTTCATACAACCACAATGGAGAAATTACCCTAGCATCTACATATTATTACAATTAATCTTTTTTTTTTTTTTTTTTTTGGTCTTTAGCATGTCAAACACGTAATCATATACATAATTTTTGAATGGATAATTTGTATAGTATTAATTTTGAAATAAAGTAGGAATTTTTTATCACATATTAAAGCAAAATTTGTATTGGCTTAAATCGTCTATTAAACACACACATACATATATATATATAT
>CAXITT010000214.1:65003-196584 GCA_964033795.1 Lymnaea stagnalis | reverse complement strand
GCTAGTGAGGGATATCGGACGATAGTTGGCAGGGTCGGAATGCTCCCCTTTCTTGTAAATTGGAGTGACATGCGCTGTTCTCCAGTCTGCTGGAACATTTCCTGTGCATAGTGACGATTGGAAGAGGATTGTCAGAGCAGGGGCGATTTCTTTGGCTAATTCTTTGAGCACTCGTGGTTTAATGTTGTTAGGACCACTTGCTTTGTAAGGATTAATGGTATTGAGGAGGGCAAACACACCTTGTTCTGATATCTGGATATCTCCCATGATAGGATAGGCTCTGTTCATCATTTTGGTCTTCAGAAGGAACTCAGTCTCAGAGTACTCTCTACCGTCACCAAAGACCGACTGGAACTGCTGATTGAGTATCTCCGCCTGTGCTTTTGGGTCAGATGTCAATTGGCCATCCCACCTCAAGGGGGAAACTCCAGCTTTTGAGGACTTTTGGTGTTTCACATAGCTCCAGAAGCGCTTGTTCTTGACATCTTTGGTCGGGGTGTCTTCCTCTGAGAAGATGCCGTTCATGTAGTTCCAATACGATCTACGCAATAAGGGTTGAATGGTTCGGCGGAGTCTCAGTACCTCCTCTCTCAGTTCCATTGAGCCATTTTTCTTCATGCGTTTGTATTGGCGGTCTCTCCTGTGGATGAGCCTACGGATTTCAACCGTGACCCATGGCTGATTTTATTATCTTTTATAAATAATATTATATTATTATTGTTATATATTAAACATATTGCAGTTGAAAACAAAGACACTGAAAGGATTTTTCGTTATCCGAGCCCAACGATATTTATTTGCTATGAATTCAATTTTGGATAAAAAGGTCATTTGAGATCCTTATAATAAATTAGCCTAATAAGCCTTCCGAGCAAGGTCATGCTGAAGGTCATATTAACCGACTAAAACCGTATGCTGACAGAATCATTATTGAAGAACAAGCGGGCTTCAGACAAGGGCAAGTTCGCTACTGAGCAGGTTCTACTGACACTTTGTGACAAATATGCTCAACACCAACAAAACCTATACCACGTCTTTGTTGACTTCAAGAAATCATTCGACAGGTTTGGCATGCTGCTTTATGGACTACCATGAGGCACTACAACGTTAACACAAACATAATCAGAATGATATGCAAACTCAATGATAAGGCCACCAGTGCAATTTTCCTCAGCAACAACACCGGAGAATAGTTCAGGACAACGTTTGGAGTACGACTAGTCTACCTGCTCTCCCCCACCTTCTTCAACATCTTCCTAGAGAGAATTCTGTCAGATACTCTGGAAGCGCATGAAGGGACAGTCAGCATTGGGTGCAGAGCTATCACCAACTTACGCTTTGCGGACGACATAGACGGACTGGCTGGGAACGAAGAAGACCTAGCCAACCTTATAAGGCGTCTCGACAAGACCTCGTTGTCCTACGGTAAGCTAACCAGTGCCTAAAATACAAAACTGATGACAAATAAGACGACAAGCTTCACCACTGAAATTAAGGTCGAGGAGGATAGATTAGAGACTGTCGGCCGCTTCAAATACCTAGGAGCTATTGCCTGAGAAGTAGGCTCCAAACCCGAACTGATGGCTGCAGATTGCAACAGCACTAAAAAAAGCTCAAGAAAATATGGAATGACAAACATTTAGCCCCCAGCACCAAAATCAGGCTGATGCGCTCAGTAGTCCTCTCCATTTTCCTGTATGCCTGCAAAATCCTGGACATTAACAGCCGATCGTGAAAGGAAAATAAAGGCGATTGAGATGAGATGCTTCAGAAGCATTTTTGACATCTGCTATAGGGACCATATCTCCAATGTCACAGTGAAAGAAAGTGTTCGCCAGGCAATAGGGGAGTACGATTGTGACTGTGAAAAAACGTAAACTACAATGGTACGACCACGTAACAAGGAAACAAGGGCTTGTCAAAGAAATATTGCAGGGCGCCACAAGAGGAGGGAGAAGAAGAGGAAGACAAAGAAATGATGGGAGGATAACATCAAAGAGTGGACAGGACTAACACTGGGCGATGCTGTGCGTAGAGCAGAAGTCAGAGACGAATGGAGAAGGATAGTTCACATATCATCTGTGGCGCCCCAACTGTCCAAGGACTTAGGGACAGGATGATGATGATGATAAATTATAAAATTGACTTAAAAATCAGATTATTGATGGTTGTGTTAGAGTATGATTGATCCTTTGAGACATTTAATATATTTTCATCCAAAAATCCAAGAAATCAAATCGTTACGATAATTTTTTGAACTACGGTCCTGTACAGACCCTGACAATATCTTATCTCTAAGGATGTTGGGTACCTCGGTCTAACTTCCAGAATATGGAAATGAAAATCTAAATCAAATAATAATCAATTATTGTTTAATTGTATTTCGACTCAGATCTGTCTAATGCAATGAAATTCATGATACATCAAAACTTATTATTATATGATAAAATGTTTTTTAATTTTTGAAATGAGGTGTTGAAAAAGTTTGTGCTGCTGAATTGTTTCTGCAGTCATAATAATGAGTAAGTAACAATAAAGAACTGGAAGTATAATTTTCCCAAAAATTTTTGTTTTTTTGTTTATCTTTTATATTGTTACTCTTCATCGCTTGAGTAAAACAAAGTAGGGTTAAACCTGAAAAAAGAAACGCAAAAAAACAATGAACGTGTCGGCAGAAAGCCTTCGGCAGCGAACAGAAAAACACAAAAAACAGTTTAAAAAATAAAAATACAAATAACACTTAGATTAGAAGTAGCATCCTTTGGAGTAAAAAGAAATGACATTTCTTTTTACCCAGGGGTTATTAATGATAGGTTTTTCATCTAAGTTTTGACCTCTGCTTCTTTAGCATCCATAATATTAAATGACCATCAAATCTCTTTTGGTGAGGAGGGGGTCCGAATTTTAAAATTATGTTAATTTTATCAGTACATATGAAAGTGTGTATGGGAGCCGTGGGGTAGTGGTATAAAAATGGCAAAAATAGGTTGAAGTGTCATTAATGAATAACCCCATAAGCCATATGCTTCTAAATAAATTTATTACTAGGACTTGGACTGTTTACCTAATTTTAGAATAATTTTACTAAATTACTTCAGGCCTATAAATTGAATAAGTATGTACGGGCTATGGTAACGTCTACTACATAATTCTTTATAGAAGTGCCCCAGTTATAGTTACGTATGCCAACGATTGTTTGTTCTTGTAACTATTTATTTTTAAAAAAAAATTCTTCTTAAAAGAGCGGGGTTTGGGGTGGGGGGAAGAGAGTTATATTGAAATGTACTATGAACTTGCAGTGCCTTATAGTTATCATAAAAATCGTTCAGATCCAGCTATTCGTCTATTAACTCCTGTGTTGGGTCTCACCAAATAATGTCACTGCGCTTAGAGTAAGACAACTTTGGAGGAAACACAATGCTTTAGAGTACAGTCTTCCCATTAAGTTCTCTTGGATTCAAAAACAATTTAAAGGTAATAAAATGAAGGGTGGATTAACAGAAATTCTGAAATTAAAAAGAGAAGATCAGTAGAAACATTTCTAATGATACTACATGATAACATTGGTATCGGCGAAAAAAAACCAAACAATAGGAAAGTAATTTGCTAAACAAAATTTTCTGGGCGGTTGATTTTTTTGGATAAACGGCCCCTAATACTAAAATTTTGCACTGAACGCATCATAGTTTTCATCATATAATATCATATATCCTTAAATCATACACATGGTGCTTTATTGTAAGTTGCGGTGTATTATATAAAGTAAAATATCAACTGTGTAATCTAACGAACTCAACACAGTAATGTTACACCTGGTTATTATTTTTTCCATTTGTTTGTTGCTATAAAAGTACATTTCCCCCCCCAAAAATGCATATCGATATTGACAATATTTAGGTACAATATAAAGTTGATATAAAAACATTAAAAAAACATAAAAAAATAAATAATATCAAATCAAGTGAATAAAATATCAAAAAAAGAAAGGTAAATAGATTGACGCACATAGACACAGTAACAAATGTCGTAACGTCTCTTGTATCTCTGGTAAGTCTCGTAAAACTCTGCCGGCCACATTTAATCGTCAAATTGACAGTGATGGAGTCAGCACCCACCAGGAGAGAAAATTTGGAATTTCAATCGCTAAAGACTATTTCTACCTCAATTTAGACACTTCTGGAAACGTAAAAAATTTTTTTTTTTAAATTCATAATCATTGGAAATGTTTGGCATAACTCATCACAAAGTTAATGACGAAGTCAAAAAATAAAAACAAAAAGGAGGTAAGGGATGCATGCCACGGCTCAACTTCAGGCAAAAACAGTTGCATTATCTCAATCAAGTCACTACATGAACAGCAAAATTTCGTTGAAATATGATATAGGCTTGAAATTCGTTTTAACAAATATAAGAAAAATACGATTTGCTACTGTTACTGGCTGGGCTATGATGTTTTCTGCAACCAGTATTGGAATTAAACAGATGCAGCATATTTTGATAAAACACATATTATAAAGTGTGATAAATCCATAAAATAATCATAAACTATAATAAAAAGAGTTGTAATATGAAAATAATGTTTTTTGGCAGCATGATTGTGTTTTATGTAGTGCCATATAAAAGAAAAAAAAACAATTTCAGCTGATGCCTTCTTGTCACTTGTCTTAACATATTTTGAATTGTTTATTGTCTTGACCTTTTTGATACATGTTTTGGCATTACCAAAATCAACTCATTGGAACTAACTGTTCACCTTGATTACAGTTCTAATAGACTGATTGACACTAATGCAACTGTATGATATAAGTGGGTTAGGAGCAATTCAGATTTTGGATTAAGCTAAGATCTAGACACAAAGAGTATAAACTATTTGTATCCTATTTCGCGGCTGAATCAGTTTGGACAAAACGCGTTTACCTCCATCCACGGCTTGGTGTAAAAAAATACAAGCACAGCGTTAACAAGGACAATAATTAACATCTCTTGCTCAGATATAGACACTGATATCTGTAGGATGCGTTACAGATCAAGCACGGTCCCAGCAGAGAAGAATTCATCTGGACTAGTTGACATTAAAAAGTAATATCATTATTTATATTTTTTTTACCTTAAAAGTTTACTATCAAATATTGATATTTTATTTTAAATAACTTTGTTAGTTGCTGGTTATTTTAGTTTGTAGATCACGCCTCAATTCATATTTAATATTTGTTTATCTAGTATTTTAAAACTTTAAAACTTAACCTTAATACTTTCCCTTTAGTCCCTTCATGTGTTCCATTGATGAGGCAACCACCATCTTTTGTAATAATAGAAGGGTTAAATATCACATACACATGCATAGCAAATCTGGGGTGGCAAAAAAAAATTGTGTGGAACGCCTACATACATGGCCAGAAATTTGAGCTTCATTTGACACCAATTGTGAAGGAAACAAGTAGTAAGTTAATTAATAACTATTGATTTTAAGTACTAAAAACACTCCTTATTTTAGTCTGTTGACTCAAAAGACAAAGTCTGACTTTTGGAAAAGTACATGCTATAGGTTACTATTTTTTTGCTTAATGATTACATGAATTAATTTCCAAATATGTGATTAAGGTTATAAAATGTTATCTAAAATAGCTAGAGTTTAACGTTGCTTTCAAATTACTATCATAATTATTACTATAGCATGCAATAATTTTTAAGATTTTTACAATTGAAATAACTAGTATAAAGCACTCATATGATATGTATCTTTTGGTTCAAATTAACATCACTGTAATAAATTAAAATATATTTCAAATATATACATTTCATTCACCCATTGAGACAGAAAAATCACTATATTGAAAATACTCTCCAGATGACAATAATTGTACAATTATTGTTGAAAGCAAAGTGTCTGTTCAAACCAACAGGACAAAACAGAATATTACCCTGGCTTGTTTTTATACTAACCAAAATTTTACCTCAACAACCCTTCTACTAGGTACACACCGAAATGCAGATGTCTGTGATCAATCTTAACCTTTGAACATTCTCTGTAAGATGTGTGTTTTATTCTGTTGAATTCCCTTTCTTTTTAATTATTAAACTATTTCAATATTTACATAAGTACTAGGCAGTAAGAAATTATTTACAATTTGTGATTTATCACAGTTTAAAATTCTCAGTATTTTAAATGTATCACTGACTATACAGGTAAGTGCTTTTTTTATTTTATTTCCATTCCGTTTTTTTCTGTTGTTCTGTTCACTGACGAAGGCTTTCTGCCGACGCGTTCGTTGTTTTGTTGCGTTCCTTTTTTCAGGTTTAACCCTACTTTGTTTTACTAATCTTATATTGTGCTAACCTGATTGCAGTCTCTCCCCTTACTACCATGACACTTTATTTACATGGAAACTTTAGCCTTGCATTTTGATTCACCCAGTTTTGAACATTTTTTACTAACAACTATTTTCTTTTTAATGATGATATGAACAGTTTCCAAATCTACCACCCTGATACCAACTGCAACCACCACAACAACACGGAAGACTTCACTAAATTCTTCCCGTTTGTCAGCAAGTTTTCAGGCTGCTGGCCCACACACTTTAAATGTTGATGATAATATTACAAGTAAAACGTTTCAAATGATGTTTTTATATAAAAAAAAGCCAAACAATTCAAATATGTTGCTCCACATAAGTAGAAATAGCCATAATTAGATTACATCTGTAATCACTTTTTTTTTCTATTCCCATTTAAGTCAAGGAATGACTTATCCATATATATACATATATATATATATATNTATATATATATATATATATATATATATATATATATATTTCAGACTGCATTTTTATGTTTAATCATCTATTTATCTAAGTTTGAGAAGCCTTTAAAATGTGAAATTCTCTCAAAACGTTTCGACAAATTCATTTTGAAAGAATATGTTTCGTGCATTAGTATCTACAAACAATTTAAGCTAATAAATGCTGTTGATATGTATTCGTTGTTATTCTTCTTCATTATGCTTGCTATTACTTTACAAAGCTTCACTGGCGTGTGATAAACACACGCATCAATGACTTTGCTGTTTGTACTTTGTTTGCAACTGCTTACCATCTATCATTCATAGGACAATTGAACAATACACACGTTATTTGTTTATTTTAATAGCAGTGGTCTTCCAACTGTTGCTCGTAGGAAATGTGTATTATTAATATACATTTGTATTGCTTTAGATCAAGGTTATCAAACTCGCGGCTTGCGGGCCATTTGCGGCCCGCAAGTCGTTTTGCGGCCCTCTACTTTACAGCAAGTTTAGTGTAAATGCGGCCAGCAAGTTTTCTTTTTTTTTTTTATTTTATTTGTGTTGTAGTTTATGAGACAAACATTACCAAAGTGCGGTTTCGTAAGAAAGTTTAAAAGGTCAGTTCTGATATTTTAGGCAAANAGGAAATGTGTATTATTAATATACATTTGTATTGCTTTAGATCAAGGTTATCAAACTCGCGGCTTGCGGGCCATTTGCGGCCCGCAAGTCGTTTTGCGGCCCTCTACTTTACAGCAAGTTTAGTGTAAATGCGGCCAGCAAGTTTTCTTTTTTTTTTTATTTTATTTGTGTAGTAGTTTATGAGACAAACATTACCAAAGTGCGGTTTCGTAAGAAAGTTTAAAAGGTCAGTTCTGATATTTTAGGCAAATGTTTGTTAGGTAAATCAACGTCTCATTGCAATATCAATAAAATGAATATAAACTTTGAAAATATTGATAGATTTCGGTCCAAATCTTCTTACAAATATAAAAGAGAACTAGAATTCAGTGAATCTGATTCATATGATGATGATTATCGTAAAATGAAACCTGATATAATGTTGAATACCAGAATGTTAGTTTTCAAGTATTTCATCATTATATTTTTTTTTTTCATTTCATTTTTTGTAAATGTATTGATTAAAACAAAATAAAAATAAATAAATAAATAAAAATTTATTTCTTTAATATGATATTAAATGACGAGTTTTTCAATTGCATCATTTTATAGTGTAATTATTTGTATAATAGAGAAGCGTTATTCATGTGAATTGTTGCTAAAAAATATAACAGTAGCAATTTTGCGTATCAACAAGGATTTATTCCATTCTTTTATAAACACATAGTAACTCAATTTGATAAAAAGTGGCCCTTCATTTGCATATATTTTTTTATATTAATTGTATTTTTCGTCACATTTAGGTTATGAAACGAATAACGCTCAGTGGAGAATGGAGATGTCGTCATACACATCGTTCAGGTCAAGCTGTTTAGCTGACGTCGATTTATGTTATTCCAAAATTGGCATCTCTGATCAATGCAAAATCACGTTGACCAATATTTGTTGTTTTTTTCCGACTAAAATTCCTTATTACAAAGATTATTTTTACTGACGTTGAAGTGTTTTAATTATTGTGGTGTCGACCTTTTTGGTAGCTTTTATAAGTATCACTAAAATACCATAAACTATTAGCAAAGTGAATACAACTCCAGTATGAGATTAGATCTTATGAACATAATTGTCTTAAAGAAATCACATGGTACTGTGGAATGAATGGTTTTCTGTTGTTAGCAAAGTGAAATACATATAAATTAGATATTGCTACACGAGTTAAAATGTGATATGCTTTATTTTCTTCAACTCACAACGACTATGACAGTTATGTCCCTTTTACCTTCTTAATTTGTTAATTTTTCGGGCACAAACATTATTATCTCCATTTAGAAAATAACATGTTAATGACTTTAAAAGAATTACAACAACAAAAGCACATTACCTAACTACATTATTTTGTATTATAATGTATATTCAATTCATTAATACACTATTTTCCAATACTTAGACCTTAAATGACTACTAGTGCATGCCCAGCTAATTGTCATTATTACTGCAAATAGTGATGACAACAAAATTAACTTTAATTTAATGTACAAAAAAAATATATACCTTTAAATTTGGTGTTGCATGACTGCACCTGTGTCATTTAAGCTAGATTTATCAAAACAATTTCAGAAAAGGTTGTCTCATTAAAATATTAATGAAAATATATAGATAGCTACAGATATTTATATAATATGAACACATTGAATATTTAATTTAGTATCAAAAAAAGAAGTTTGAAGTTAATATCATTTCTAAATTATCCACTTTTGAAATGCGTCAAAATTCTAAATCGCATTTATAGTTTTAATTTTAGTACATTACAACAATTTCCACCTTAATACCACATACGTATCCATATTGGCAATATTTGGAGCAGGGCCGATGCCAGGGTATTTGGCACCCTAGGCTAGTCACGCGGCCCTAGGCGAACCTGTCGCACTGCGCCCCTCACGCCCACGGCAACTAATTATTTAATTAATAGTGCCACCCCTCTAAAAATTTTCCGCCCTAGGCGACCGCCTAGTTCACTTAATGGTTGAACCAGGCCTGATTCGGAGTTATAACAGCTCGAGAGTTCATGAAAATATATTACACAAGTTCGGGGAAACCAAGCAAAAATGATGCGAAAAAAAAACCAGTTTCGACAAGACGCTTTCTTATGCGAACAATAAAATTCAGACCTAAAAAAAACAATCTAAAAGCTCAAGCTAAACCGTCGTATTTTAAGTAGGTACATCATGAAAACGAGGGAGAATACTAAGCAATTTGTATCGGAAATGTGCGTCAACTCAGCAAAAATACAGTTCATATTTTAAAAATATTATTTTCTAAGTGTAAATCATTTATAATTAAGAGACTTTGAGATATAATTAAGTGACATTTCCTTCCTTTCTTTATTAAGGGCATATTTGCCTACATTACCGTTGTCTTGTTTTGCTAGCTTTATCGTTCTTGTTTATAAACATAGAAGTTAAAGTGTCATTTATGTCATCTTTCATAAACAAGATTTAGAAGAAATAAAAAAAAAAAATTCTTTAAATTTCAATGAATCGTCGCAATATATGTTGATCTAACTTTAATATAACATCTATTGATGCAATGTATTCTTGTAGTTACCTAAGAAGTGAGAAGTGTTGTGTGAGTAAACACAATAGTGATTAGAAGTAGAAACGCTCTGCAAGACAGCTATTAATATAACATATTATCATGACCTTTATATCTTGATGTCTAGGTTAATAAATTAAATCAACCAAAGGATAGAGATAATCGTCAGCCTCCCTGTATGCATTGCTGAATTCATAAGTCGTGTAAAATAAGTGCACTAGAAGTAGAAGTACACCATTATTTTTTATCATTCATCCTTTTTTTATAAAATAACTTTGGTTTATTACCAAATTGTATCAATAAGTTAAATCTGCATAATAAAATTATTTAGTAATTTGAAACACATGCCGAAACAGCTTTGTTAAAAAATAAAATTTTTGAAACATTTAAAGTGAATCGATCTATGTTATAAATAATTTGGTTTTAACACATTTTTTTTCAAAATCAATTTTACGTTTTATAACTACATTTGGAATTATAGAGAAATATTCGTATTTTAATTTTATTATTGCATAAATGTATTTAAACATACTCATGCAATAACTTAATAAAATAGATAAAAACTTAAAAAAACTATATCCATATAACCATCACAAAAAATAAAGTTAAAATTTAAAAAAAAACAAAACATCAGAGCACATTATTCATTGTCACAGCCCCACACACAATATCTGAAGAAAATATTTCCACAGGAAACAATCTCTTAGTTTTCGAATATTGTGCACAGTATCCTTGAATGTATTAACATTTATCTTGAATACCGCTGTTTTAATAGTTCAACCAAATTAAAGATGCTATAGTAGTGGACATGACGGTCATAAAGATGCATAAATTAATGTTTTGCAGTGTCAGTAGAATACACACACACACACACACATATATTATATATATATATATATATATAANGCTATCCCAAGTTATTGGTGAAGCACTTAGCTATCCCAAGTTATTGGTGAAGCACTTAGCTATCCCAAGTTATTGGTGAAGCACTTAGCTATCCCAAGTTATTGGTGAAGCACTTAGCTATCCCAAGTTATTGGTGAAGCACTTAGCTATCCCAAGTTATTGGTGAAGCACTTAGCTATCCCAAGTTATTGGTGAAGCACTTAGCTATCCCAAGTTATTGGTGAAGCACTTAGCTATCCCAAGTTATTGGTGAAGCACTTAGCTATCCCAAGTTATTGGTGAAGCACTTAGCTATCCCAAGTTATTGGTGAAGCACTTAGCTATCCCAAGTTATTGGTGAAGCACTTAGCTATCCCAAGTTATTGGTGAAGCACTTAGCTATCCCAAGTTATTGGTGAAGCACTTAGCTATCCCAAGTTATTGGTGAAGCACTTAGCTATCCCAAGTTATTGGTGAAGCACTTAGCTATCCCAAGTTATTGGTGAAGAACTTAGCTATCCCAAGTTATTGGTGAAGCACTTAGCTATCCCATTACCGGATAAAAAAACAATACAATGTTCTGAGCATATCGAGCCTCTTTATAAATAAATAATCGCCACATTTGCCTGTCAGCAAACTTAAATTCAGTATGTGAAATTTCGGAATTATTATGAATGTATATCTGTTTTGCAGGATCATATGCATGCAATATGTCATTTCTATATTAATAAAATCAAGTTGAATTTAATTATGTTTTAGTGTATCAATTGGTTTAAATATGTCTTTTTAATATATACATATACACTATATAACTATCAAAAATAATTTCTTTCAGCTATTCACTACTTTATGTAAATGCCAATTACATTTACAAATTACAATTTGAAACCGAATGTTTAAATTGTGACACATAACTTTTCCATCTAAATAAAAGCCAAATAAATAGACCAATATCACTAGTTAACATCAGGTCGAATCCAGCACTGCTGACGATGTTGTTTACTTTTTATTAAATTCACTTATGGTAAGTACATCAAATTTGAAGTATGCGTTAACAGCTGGAACGCTGGGCCCACGTTCTGGAACCAGCTCCCCTTCCAAATCCGTCATTGTGAAACCTCGTCCATTTTCAAAAAATCCCTTAAAACTCATCTGTTTAGGTCCGCCTATGACCTCTGATGCACCCTCCTTGCCCTACCTCATTTTCTGTTTCGGGTTGATCCTGAAGTGTCAAAGTGTCCCCGTTTTATAGCCATTTTCATTGTTTCTATAGTATAGTACTTACTATCCTAGTGTACCATTTTTATTTGCTTAGTTTACATGTTTTAATAATTGTAAAGCGCTTAGAGCTTTATGATAAGCGCTATATAAAAATGCCTAAATAAATAAATAAATAAATACGAAAAACTGATTTAATATTGAGGGGAATAATAGCTTTTTTCATAGCTATTTTGCATTGAATTGTGAACAACATATGCAGCTTCTCCACTCTTAGCAAATTTAGTATTTAATGTTTAAATCATTCAAGTATAATAAAGGAAAGTAATATTCCAATGGATCGGTTGCTTGGAGACTTGTCAGAAGAAGCAAGACTTTTTGAACGGCCGCGGTAGCCATTTAAGGAGTTTTTCAAAAATCAAAATGAAGAGCTCCAACCTAGAAATCAACCAATGGGAGATGATAGCTGAGCACGATTCCAGCTGGTAAACAAGTCTATAAAGGAGTACAAGACACAGAAGATGCACGGAACAAAGCACTTGCGACAAAAAGAACAAACCCTAAACTTAATTAAATCAAGAGTCAAGATTCCCCTTCGAGAAGTGCGGCCAAGACTGACATTTCTGAATTGGCATCGTTAGCCAATAGCAACTCTATCTTCTCACAGAAATAAAATGATGCGAAAGTAAAAGATATATTTATATATATATTCATTATGTTTATGGATTGTGAATGTATTTACATTTCTTCTTCTTCTTATATTTGAGGGGCCCACAATCAATTCGTTAATCATTCTGGCTCCTGGTTTAAATTCAGAGTTTGCCTTCTCTTAGATGGATTTGCCGTCCTCTTAGACGGGTCGCCGTCCAAGGCTAGCGAGTCCCATCCAGCCTGAGTGCTTGGGATGTCGGCTTTTGTGGGTGTTGAACTCCAGACCACCAGCTATTTGGTATGACATAGTGTAGACCGCTCGGCCACCCAGATTGTTTAACACACATAGTGAATAGAGCTAGATGGGGTAGTGCTTGATGACTCTTGGGGAATCTTCGGTCATTTTTAAATGAATTAAATAAAATTTGTTTCGCTAATGCGGATTAAATATTGAAACACTTTTTAACAAACGAACTTTAAATATATATATTTAAAAGACTGCATTTTTGAAGGATTGTGATGATGTCAAAGTGTCCCGTTCGATATTAGGGAAATAACTGAGCACCGGATAATATTAAAAAACAAACACAATAAAAGTGGTGAAACGATTGCAAGATGAGAAGGGGATATGAGGTGAACGATACTTTTATTTGAAGTTTTGGATCAAGCGAGGATAACATTATCTTCCTGAGAGAATGAAGATTTTTTTCGTCATGCATTATATCAGGTCACCTGTCACTCTTATTGCCTTATACGAGACATCAATTACAAAATGCAAGCTTTTTTATTTAATTATATATATATATTAAGTTGACTATTTTAATTTTGTCTCTTTGATTTCTATACACATTGTTGTTCATTTGTTGCAAGTTTTATGTCACTTATCCTAAATAGTTCTTGACATTAAAATTTAAAATGTACCTATGTCATCATGTAGATTAAAAAGAAAAGTGTTTTAAAACAACGCTTTTTTCACCAGAGTGTATTAGCAGTACATACAAATAAAGTTGGTGTAATAGAGAATCGTAGGTCATTAATGGTTTGATAAACTGATGTAAGGGCTATGGATATTGGGATGACTGTGTGTTAATACGTCGTGGTATTGTGTTAGGGAAAGGTTTGCGTCATTTAATATAGTGTGTTTAATTGGTCATGTACATGAGATTTAGGAGTTAGATCACAAAGAACTGAATTAAAATGGGGAAATGAAGATACATAGATAATATTTTTAGTTTTAAATCGTGTACATGCTTGGAAATAAAATATACTAAAAACATAACCTATAATTTAACTAATCCTGAATAGTATTATAAAATAATAAGAAAGTTTTTAGGTGGAGCAAATATGATCCCAGTTTATGAAGGGATGTGGCAGTAATTATAGATGATGTTTGCAGAGCGGCCTAAACGAAATATGGGAATGGGTGGGAGGGAGAGGGGCGTTTTCTTGTTGATATAGTTTAATAAGAATATTAGAATACCTTGAGAAAACTGATTTAAATTTCTACTCACTAGATTTTATGGACGAAGGGATGAGTTGAAATATTCCCCTTACATCGCAAATAAAAAATCAGACCTCCAGAAGAGAAAGTAGTGTATATTTATGATTAAGGTTAAAAAAAAGTCTTCTGTAGTACTCGCTATTTCTGCCAATAACGGTCAACATAAAGATCTATGTTTCGAGAACTATACTTAAACGTTTACTACATAAACGCATTTTTTACTTGAAATTTATTTACTCGGTTCCACTCTGTTAAAAAAATACTCTCAAAATATCAACTGTATCGTCTCAAAAGATCTCCCTCAACTGTTAATATGTCCTCAAACGTCATTTTTTTCTTGTGTAAAATAGGGTCTTGGTTTTAACCCTTTTGTGGTTTTCATTAAACCACACATTTTGAAACAAAAATTTGGAAAAAAGTTCAAATACCGCAGAACGTTATTAAATGAAATCAGTGCATTACTAAAAGAAATAAAGGAATGAATGTCTACTGGAAACAAGGCATACTTCGGTAGTTATAAAATAATTAAAAATCCAAACAAAAGCTAGAAATACAAGCATGGAAAAGATGTGCAACAGATACGTTTGATTCAAACGATATAGTGAGGCAGGAAGGCAATCCATGGGCTGTAACGCCACTAGGATTTCGAAGTAGATGATAAACTCTTGTAGAGAAAATTCCCCCATAATCACCAAGGCACCTCTTAGACATTTTTTTCCTTATTAATGTTATTATCGAGTCTTTTTTCTTTGCCTTATTATCGCTCGGTTGACAATACCACTTAAACCATTTAATTCCACTCCCGGTATTTCTCTATCTTTTCTAATTCTGTCCATGTCTCTCCAATACTTTTAATTTTGAGTCATGCTAACCTTTGAACTTTGAGCATTTCATGACACTGCAACTTGGAAGCATTAAGCGCATTGTAACAATAATACCAAAAAAAAAAACTTGACAAAGTTTCCCATCGTTGAGTCAAACAAAACTAATGCCATGCAAGTGATTCAAAAGTCTGTACTTATTGCCATACAGCAACGGGCATCCACCTACTCTCCTTAAAAGATTCATTCAAAATAAAAAAATGCTTTAAATAAGGACAACCATACGACCGTGGCCTAGAATAAATACTGGTTTTCTGAGTTACATAGTTTATGCAATGCACATACACTGTATCCCCTTTTAAAAATATGTCCACTATATGTCACAATTCAAATCTTTCTCAAGCTTGTTCTAGAAAAGTTTCCACAAGATGCGTGACCCATGTTATCGCGTGGTTGATCTCGCTTCACTGATTCGCATCCGTTCTTCTCTTCTCTCGCTGTCTGTCATTGTGCATCCTGTTAACCTATCTGCTCGATACGCTTGTGTTATTTTAAAAAAATATTAAAACGCAATTCAACACATCATTTCACACGCCAACCCACATATTTCTTTACTACATTCAGAAAATACCCACACAAAAATAGAATCCGATCAGTTATTAGACGCGCATTTTCGTGTCCAGCGGAGGCTGTTGTATCTGTCACACAAAACGGTTTACTAGGTGACTTACAGCCATCAAAAAACAAATCGTTCCATATAGGGTCATTTTATTTTACTACGTGCTTAACCTAATAGAACATGATGAGCAATGGACACACAGTGTTTAATTTTGTCCTACCACCATTTTTCGAAAGTTAAAGTGTCAGATGTGTCATAATCTGAATGTAAACTGAATTAGTGTTTATTAGTCGTCCCAAACACGTTCAGTGAAAATACGAAGTATGGCGGCTCTAGTGGACTGTTAAGAAATAACACCATCTTACCACTGCTGTTTGTCTCTTTTGAAATTAGGGGACTCACTCAAATTTTTTAATAAAATAATAAAATAATAGTAGTTTTAAGGCTTAAAACACATTTTGTAAAATGTTTATATTGATCAATGGTTGTCTATTATTTTTTTTTTTGTGTAGTGTTTTAATCTTCTAAAACTTACCACAAGTTTGTGTTTTATACAACTTTTCACGTACATCTTTTTTTTTTCATTTTCTATTGAATAAATCATTATTTGTGTGTTTGAAATACCGGGTTTTCTAACAATTCCGAAATTCTCACAAAAGAATGTCTGGCAGTCGTGTGACCTCCGTCACGATACAGTTGTTTCTAGTCGCAATTTTGTTCCTTACAGGCTTCACTCCGGGGGAGGGGAGTGGTGGAGGGGAACGTCTATTGCCTAATACATCTTCCCATACAAATGATGGCTGAGGTAAAGCTCTTCGTCAATTTGACTCGGATCAACGGATAAAAAGCAGTCACGAGTCATGGATGATGTTCCACCTAGCTTGGCTATTTGAAATAACAGACTAACTTGTATATGGGCATGTGTCTTTTCGTTCGGATTTTTCTAAAATTATGAATACTGAAATTGAATTAGAAATCAAAATGACTGAAGTTTAAGTATAATTTCGAGGAATATTTTTCTAAATCAACGAAATTTAAGATACATTAAACGAACATTTAATACAAGTTATTTTGAATTTCAATTAAAGAAATGACGTGTTTACATCAATTTTTCTTTGGAATGCCTTTTGCTGCACTAATTATCAGTAAGTAAATATCATAAATTATCAGATCACTTATTACAAGAATTTGTGTTATATATATATATTATATATATATATATTATANTATGTATATAAATATGTATATATATATAACACAAATTCTAGTAATACTATTTGTTTTTTTAAAACATTTTTCTTTTTAATCTACATGATGAAATGGGTACATTTTAAATTTTAATGTCAAGAACTATTTAGGATAAGTGACATACAACTTGCAACAAATGAACAACAATGTGTATAGCAATCAAAGAGACAAAATTATTGTTAAGTTGGTATACAGATATAGAATAAAATATTAATAGATTTATAAATTATTAACTTGCAGCATAGCAAGTGAAAAAAAAACATCTGGCTGTACTGAGTTGTGTCCCGAATCTCTTATAGTGTTTGGTGTCGTCGTCTCCGTTGACTAATGGGCATGATAATTTGCTAACACACTGTCACTGGCCACCAGTACACAGACACTGGACTCTAAAGCCTTCAATAGGATATTTGCAATTTATTTTATCACACAATCAATATAACGACCTATCCAATTAGTACGGTAAGTTTTGCTAACATACTTAGCCAAAAGGCTTCCTACTAACGGGATCAATGGACTACACTGTCCTTCGTTTCACTGTCTCTGAGTCGTTCTGCCGTTCACACACGCCACCAAAAACGCGCATACCTTTCGTTCGCATGAGTTCCTACGCCAGACACTCTTTCTCATCCACGCCTGGAGTACTTTCATAATTTCGCTACGGTAACTTAAGTCATCAGGGATTCTAACCTCGTCAAGTTTTTGAAATGGACTGAACTTTCTTCTGCTACTAAAAATGAATTAGTCTTTTTGATATTTTATTATGCTATTTTATTCAAATGATGTGTTTCTATTATTTAATATTATTATAAGTTGTTGTTGATCTGTTATCAGTGTACATTTTTTAATGGAATCCTACACACCCCTCTCATTTACACTCTCATCTTCTAAGATTTGGCTGGGAAAATTGAAAAGTTTTTAACCGACTCAGAAGAAAGAGGAATAAAATAATTTGCCATCAGAAACAACTATAGTTTACTAAAAAAATAAATACAATTAAAAATTCATCATTCCAATTATAATACATATATATATTTTTTGGTCCAATTGTATGGATTGGTTTTTAGTATGTGTTCTAAGGAATCAAGGTGTGGTTAATATGTTAAATTAGTTCTGGACATAACATGATTTTTTTTTGCAAAGAGCATTTAAATTAAATTTAGGACATATTAAAGATCTAAAAACACATCCACCGTATGGTATAACGTATCCGCCGTTTGTAAATTAACAGAGTGAAATCAAGTACATGATGACAAGTTGACTATAGAGATTATGAAGTTGTAAGGGGAGAGACTGCAATTAGGTTAGCAAAAATTGATAATGAGTAAAACAAAGTCAAGTCAAACCTAGAAATATAAACACAATAAAACGATGGTCTTGTCAGCAGGAAGCCTTCGACAGCTAAAAAAATATATATATTTTCCTGCCCTCTTCGGATACCATCTCTCAGCTAGGTGCTATTTTTAAAATGTTATTATGCATTTTTTGTTGCTTTTTAGCTGACGAAGGCTTCCCGGCGAAATGTTCGTTGATTTATTACGTTCCATTTTTTAGGTTTGAACGTTTATTTTTTTTATTAATTTACTTAAAACATTAAACCTATCCATGAACTGAAAAGAACGCAAAGACATGCTTGAAAAACAAGCACAGACTATTTCATAAAAAACATTGCACATGCAAAGAACATATGAGTAACTCTAAACAAGCAAATGATTTTTCATACCCTTAGCTTTGGAATACTTTAAAAGAAAGTAACAGATCTTTTGAAAATTGATGTAGTAATCAGAAACAACTTAATAATATTAAATAGAATATTAAGTATATATTTTCATTAAAATACTAAGTGCTTGTGTATAATATAAAATTAGAGGCAAGGATAAGAATATCAAAATAATATTAAAGCTTATTTGAAAATCACGCTTCATTCCCAAAGGCTCAAAGGCTCAAAGCGTTGGACAAAGTCATCCATATTAAAAAAAGAAATTTAAAAAAAAATCTATATTTTATCACATTCAAATACACAATGCAACATTACAATAACTACATACGAGAAGGACCATTCTAAGTCTTTCATCCCTTGCAACCATAAACAACACAGGTTATTTTACATCTGGGAGATAATAGCTAGCTGGAACAGATGGTAGACAAATTCTTCCCAAAAGGTGTTTGCGAAATAAAAATGTTTTCAAATTGGTTTTTATAGACTCCAATGTCTGGCTGTTTCTGAGAGGGACATGAAGAATGTTCAAATTGTGGGGCCAGCAAATGCGAACATGCGCCTTCCATTAGTCTAAAGGCGAACACTTGGTATTGAGAGTTTTATCGGATGATTGGAGTTGTCTATTTGGTGCATAAGGTGCCATGAGTGCTTTGAGTTAGGACGGCACCACGTCATGCAAGCAGCGGTAGCAAAGATTTGCAATTTAATTTTGTAATCTATGTGACTGCAGACCGGCAGCCAATGCAACCTCTCAAAAGTACTTTAGCATGGTCAAATGTGTGTTTGCGAAGAACAATGTGAGCCTCATTATTTAGTATTTAAAAAAAAAAATTATCTAGGAGCGTAGCTGGCAGACCGACTATGAGAGCATTGCTGTAGATCGTGCGTGATAGCGCGAATGCAGACATCAGACCCTTTATTGCCTCAAACGTTAAGAAAGGTCTGATATGACTAATCCTGCGCAGCTCTAGAAAAATCTCCCTGCAAAGCATGTTAATGTGATTTTCCATAGATGGTTTTCTGTCTAAGTAGACACCCATGTTTCACAATCTTAGAGCAAATTCAATATGTATACCTGAGTGAGAAAGGGATCATGTGTTTATTACAGATTGTTATCTTTTGAGCGGTAGCAATGGGGATCAACTCGGTCTTTTCATCGTTCAATTTGAGCTTGTTTATGTGCATCCTTTACAGACTGACTCCTCTGTCTTCTGTGTCATATTAAGAAGCTGAGGGAACTGGTAGTGGGTCAAGGTTTCCTGAAGTTGGCTATCATTGCGAACATGTCATAGAGCACATCAAACTGCTTGATCATTGTACACAGGAGCTGAACGTACATAATAGAAAGCATCGGGCGTAGGACCAAGCCCTGGGGTTACTCCGAATTCAATAATAGATTGCTTCGAGGTCAAGCCGTTTACAATAAATTATTTGACCCGATTCGTCAGATACGAGCGGAACATTCTCAGGACAGTATCGGTGAAACCAAAAGTTTTTTTGCAGACGTGGTCAAGGGTATCGAATGCTGCCGATAAATTAAGTAATGAAAAAAGGGACATCATTCCCTCACCACAAGATTATAGAAGGTCAATTACGACTCGCAACAGGGCCGTCTCAGTTGAGTGATGCGCCCTGTATGCTGACTGGAAAGGCTCAAACAAGTCACACTGAGTAAGGTGGTTCAGGAGCTGATTGAGACGACTTTCTCTAAAGGTATATTTGAGATTGGGCGATAATTTTCCAACACATTTGGGTACAGATTTTGTAATATAAGTATGTAGCATACAAAAGCCACATAGATATCATTACAAATTTATGAGCTGACTTTCCAGTCAAAAAGTTGTCTCTGCCTATACAAGTACATTTTTGTAACAAATAAAAGTTTGGATCAAGTAATATTATCTAGACAAAAACAGATACAATTTTTGGTGAAATAGTTCGTGTTTTTCAAGAGATATTTCAACAAAAAAAAATACTGTTTCATAAAGTACAACTAACAGGGTACACGTATATGTGAATGAGTATTTATTCTTTTTTTTAAAATGATCACCTTATCTTACACTGACATATTTTTGTGGCTGATTTTCATATTTTATTTCAAACAGCCAAAATAATTTGTGGATTAAAAAAAAAAATGAAATGCCTAATGAATTTATTAAGCTTGTTACACACTATAAAATTGCTGGTAATGTTGATGAAAATGCCCAGGTCTTTACTGCAGCTGCAGTGATGATTAAAACAATAACAAAGTTATTTTAATGCAATGGGATAAGCTAGTGTGCTTTAATTTTATTTAGTTTTCATTTTTGTTTGGTTGATAAAAATAGAGAAAATCTGCTTCTTTATGTACTTTCAAATAAATTTTGTTGAGATTTTAATTCTTCTGACTTTTCAAATAAACTAAACTTGTTGGCTAATATATAACCAATGATCACTGTTAATTGCTATCCTTTAAAATCATGTTATCAAAATCTATACTCAATTTTGACTATTTGGAAGTAATTCGCTTTAAAAAAAAAAAAACATTTATTTTGCAACTTTCATTTGCCTGTCTACTAAGCTATATGTCCTTGAACTAGTGTTAAAAATAAATTGATAAAGAAAGACCAAACTTTTTTCATAAAATAAAATACTAGGTGGTGAACTGTTATTTTAAAAAAAAATGGTTGTCACAATTATTGAGTTTTGGGGAAATGCCATTTAAATAAACATGAGTAATTTTAGCTTGTGTCCTTATGTCCCTTGCCTTAACATATATTTGAAATTGTTTCATTAACATGAACTTTCTCTTTCAGGTATTGCGATTACAAGAATCAACTCTTTGGAAATAACTGATCGCCTTGATTACAGTTCTAATGGAAAGATTGGTACCAATGCCATTATTGGATGCAATTGGGCTAAAAACTATTTAGAAACAGAATTGATCTTAGGTGTAGTCACACAGAGTAATAAAGTATTTTTAACCTATTACCCGGCTGAATTAGTCGTGACAAATGGCCCAAACTTCCATCATCGGCTTGTTGTTTCAACTACAGGCACATCTTTAACGATGACAATCATGAACATCTCTTGCTCAGATACAGACACTTATATCTGTAGGATGCAATATTATACACAAAGAATGCGTTACAGATTAAAAATTGGCCCAAATGAGACGATTTCAACTGGACGTCTAGTTGACATTAAAAGTAAGAAAAATTGTTAATTTTTTAATTTTTTTAAAGTTTCCTAAACATGATAATTTTTTTTTAATTTCTTGTCATTTCATTTAGAAGAACACGCCTTACTTCAATTTGAGATTTTTAATTAAATATGTCAAGGTTATAAACAATTTAATTTCTTTAGTTTCTCAAAAAATTTCCAGTAATGATACAACCATCAACTATTTTAGTATTAAAAAAAAAAACTTTACATACCAATGCAAAGCCACAAAGGCAAACTTGCATGAAATACTTAATTGCTATTGTTTTATGTACAGTAAAAGCTATGTATTTAGTATGTTTAGTCACACACCTTACCCAACTTTTGAACAGTTATATAAGATATGCTACTATGACACATATGTCCTAAGTGCATAATTAATTACAAATGATAAAGTCTTTAAATGTGTATCCTTTTGGCTGCTGCTTGAATTTTTACTTTAAAATCGTAACATAATGAGGACTAAAGCCTCTAATAATATTTTACTTTTTATTGCAATGGTTAAAGCTATTACAAATCAATTCAATGATCGACATCGATTGTTTTCAAATTAAGAAATTTGGAATAATCTAATAACCATTACAAATGTATACATGTCATTTAACTTTTCATACAGTAGAATAAATGTATTGATTATTCTCATAGGGGACAACAATTGCACAGTTATTGTTGAAGGCACATCGACTGTCAAATCCAACAGGACAAAACATAATATTGACGTGGCTTCTTTTACAACCAACCAAGACTTAACGTCAACAGTGCCACCATTATGGAGACATCTAAGTACAGATCTCTGCGATCGATCTCAATCTTTTGAAAATATCTGTAAGAATTGTGTTTTGATCTGTGAGACACCCTTTCTTTTTAACTATAAAATTATATCAATAATCATTGCAATACTATTAAATACATAATCTCTTTGCACATATTGTTAAATGTGATCTCTGAAAACTCTTTTAAAATTGATGAGTATTAAAAATATAATATTGATTAGTAAATTAACCAATTTTGGATGTATATTTTTCTTAAAATTCGATTTGCTTAAATTGCCACAAATATTCCAAACTGATCACCCTTTTCTCATAGTTAAATTGAGTAATGGTGCTATTAGCGGCATTGCTGTTGCAGGAATTTTAGTACTAGGATCGATTGTGTGGATTATATTTCTAATCAGACGATACAAGGGTGAGTAAAACAAGTTGTTCATTTACTAACATTTTAGTTAAACAATTTAGTAGTAAAATATTTTTTTCTTAAATCCTCTTAATTTTTTGGGTTCTTGTCTAGCGTAACACTATCTTTAAAACTGTTACAACGAAGTAAATTCAAATAAACTTGCAGAATTTAATTTAATTTAATTTAGATTTATATTTAAATAGCAAATGATAGGAATCAAAAACATAATTATGCCTTAACTGTCAACCGTATTAGGACACATTTATTCCTTATAGTTTTATAAAAACAAAATGTGGTGCCTCGTTTCCATATTATCAATCCACGTGTACTCTTAATAACATATGTACATGTTTAACGCCATGCTTGTATTTTCTATTAAACGTGTCTGAGGAGTGTATCTTAGTATAGACACATAGATTATTTTTGAATAAAGAACTGACTGGCGGACCATTTCAAGACAAATAGGTACAGTCCTTGCGCGGACAACACGACCGCCAGAGGCGTCTTTTGAAACCTGCCCATTCCTAGCTAACAGGACCCACAGTGGGGGTTATGCCGCAGACATCAGAGCTTGGTGTCGCAAATGCGTCTCGAGCTTTGCCCTAAAGGCTAACTCTGCTAACGGTTGGACAACAACAGGGATCCTACCTGTCGGCATTGCAGCCTGGTCCCGGTGATACGAGCGCACATTTTGACGAAATGTGCCTCACTAGTGGGGAAAATGTTGTACGTCTCAACTCAGCAAATGGTGCTGGTAACCAAATTCACTAGCCGGGGTCATAAGAGAGTAATTGCAGACATTTACAGAATATGTGTGTTAGCTAGGGTGTCTCAGTTTACATGCAGACATGGTTACCCCTATGCCTTAACCGTCGTGTTAACATTTTTAAGCTTCAGACAAGGCACCTTGACAAGACTAAAAACTACGCTTTCGGATCTTTTTCTGTCTTTTTTTTAATTACCTGTAATACATCATTTTTTTAATTTTTTTTTTTTGAAAAATGTAGCAGCCCCCTCAAAAATGTAATATTGCTTTGGTAACAACGTAAGCATTCCAAAAAAAAAAAATGGTCGTTTGTCTAAGGGTCTCAATGCAGTCTCAGTGAGTCAACTATAATCTGTTACTTTCGAGGACGCAGTTACGTTTAAATTCTTCCTCCAATTAATCTCATGCTTATTCTTGAACCAAACTAACTGAAACATTTATTTATAATTCCCTTCTTGGTTCTGGAAATTTTGTCAATGCCACGTGAAAATAAAAATAAAACTAATGGCAGTCTATTTCAAGTAGTTTCAAACTGAAGACAAATGAATATCTCAATAGAATACTCTTGAATTCAACATTCAACTTTTGCAGATTACTAATTAAAAGACTATTGCTTTGCACACGGATGGAGTATTTGTATTGAACTTTAAATTTGGTTACAGGACTAATTAATTAACTACTGTTTGCACACGGCCTTTAAGCTATGGATATTATCTGAGGAATTATTTTTATACCTATCCGTATGTGTATACGCGTTGCAAACGATACTGTGAATGGTTGTCTATAACAACGGTTTCACATTGAACTAATGTAAATGTGAAAATTAATCAAAGACAAAAGAAATATTGACCCAAAATGAGCCTTCAATATTGTAAGATAAGTAGGCTGGACTTGAATTGGGGAACCTGTGCATGCGGCCTTCTATGTCTTCAAAAACTTGAATGTCGTTGTAAACTAAATTCACCCCTCCCCCCCCCCTCCACACACACACCTAACGAGTTGACCAGAGTTCTCTTTAGAGTTGGAGCTGTAAATTACGTTTTTGAGAGCTGAAAACTACCCTCACAAAAACTCGTGGTTCAAGAGGCCTGTCACTGGAACCAGCTGCATACTATTCTTAGGACGTTGAGCATTTCCCACTCACCATAAATAAAAATTAATTGCAACATGCATTCAGTTATTTATCGGATATTATTTGTTAATGTTTTTTTTTAGGAAAATGTTTACAAAAACATGGAAGGGAAAATCAAAAGTATGTATGTCCATTTGCTTTTAAAAATAATTAACAATTTTTTCCACTATCGCCCAAATGGTTTTTGATCCTGTTATATATTGTGCATAATATTTGAAGGCGCATTTAAGATTAACTAATACCTTGATCAAAGCATGTCATACACATTTCATTTCTCTAATAGCGCTCAATTTTTTACGCCTGACCTCTAAATATAACTGCAAAATATCACTAAGAAGAGAATTCATCATTTTTCAAACTAAAACTGTAACATAACATGGTCATAAAATATTAATCATAATGTTTTTGTTGTTATGCTCCGGGTTGCCTTTGTAATGTGTTGTTGTTTTTTTACATAGACGTTAATCAGTCACTAACCAGAAACCTGTAGAATACCCAAAAAAAGGGGCTTTAACCAACTGCTGTGAAGTGCAATCACGATGTGTTCCTTGCTAAAAGGGTAGATAAGGCTACGCGGGTTTTGTGGTTGATCTTCGATTTGGAATTTGGCTTAAGATTGTATGTCATTTGTACGTACACTCTGTTGCACTTATGGTCTTTATCACACTTACTAATACTTTTGAATATTAAAAACTTTGCAACACAATTTGTTTTGTTCTTACGTCAAAATCAATGGGTTTTTACATGTATATTCCAATATAACAAATGTCTAATGATTGATGTATGGAAGTGTTAATTTATTTTCCAAACCACCGTTTATTGTTGTTGTTTTTTTTGGTGTAAAATTCAGCCTCGGGCTTTCAATATGTTTAAACCTTATGTTACAAAAAAAGAAGTAAACGTAACATATTTTTTTCATCATTATCTAGGCTCAAATGCAATCGTTTGTACAAATCTTTAAGTAGAGGTATTATTTGAAATGTATTTTGTAATTCTGAATATTTCATTGGCTAATATAGTTTGTTGGTTAAAGGTGATTAAAATTGATTTTTTTCATTATTTTTCATTATATTTCATTGATTCTTACGAAATTCAATATTTAATTTTGAAACAGAAATTAACTTCTCTTTTAATTAATTAATCCTAAGCTAATAACGGTAAGTCTTTTAAATAAAATGGTATGCTTCTGAGTTGAGTATTTTAAAAATACTTTAATCAACAAATATCAAAATTAAATTTGTGTAAGCTACCTTTTCATGTTTTATTATCTTATAATACATAAATAATCTTAACTTTATTGAGAAAAATTATACATTTTTAATTTGTAAATGAACAATATTTTTAGAGAAAAAAAAAACTTTATATAACGAATATTTTTCTTTTAAACTTAATTTCCAGCGAAATTCACGATTACAACCACACGAGCGGTGAGAACTCAGTATAATAAATTTAAATTCTCTCTTTCTCTCTCCCTCTCTCCCTCTCATATATATATTGAAACTGATCTAGCCATTTATCCTTTAATATAGCCGTCCACACTGTGATATACTTATTTATATATCATTGTAGCAATTTATTGAAATTTCCATAACTACAGCAATACTTTAATTGATCTTTTGATTTATACACTTTGTAAACGTTTATTTATAATTTCATAATTTCACACGATATTATGTACTTCTTTATAACATAACCATATGCCAACATCGGTATGCATGCATATGAAACATCAAAAAATACTCAAGCCAGTAATGTGAATCAATTTCCTGTCTATGAAACGTATGGTGATTTACCAGAGATTAGTCTTGAACAAGGTAATGATTATTAAAACATCTTCTTGGGTCAACTACGCTTTTCGGTTCTCTGTGACTGAGTTAACTCCCTTTTATTTACTTTTTCATTACCTCGCGGGTCACAAAATGGGTGCTGGCGGGCCACATGTGGCCAGTGGGCCGTATGTTGTGCAGGCCCGATTCAGTACACGATTCAATTTTTGAGATACAATTATTATTTTTATCTAGAGTTTTCTTTTACTTTTAATGGCGTTTTAAGATGTAGACTTTTGTATGTTACTTAAATATGTGTATACATACATATATCTATATATGTATTTCTAAATATATATATATATATATATATATATATATATATATATATATATATATATATATATATATATATATATATATATATATATATATATATATATATATATATATATATATATATTTGTTTGAATTATTTAAAATAATATTATTTAATGAGCTACTCTTAAACAATGCGGATTTAGAATATGAATGACGGAAATATAGGTAAAGATCGAATTATACTGTAGCTCCAGTCCATTACATGAGAATGAATTTGTGAACATTTTTTTTCGCCATTTTCATTGATTGCTTTTGATACAATTTGAATAACTCCTTTCTAACGGATGCCCGATTTCGCCTTCGTATGGATTTTCAGAGAAAAATTATTGTGGAATGTGTGTGTGTGTAAATGCTTTTCTGCTTCCAAAGTAATACAGACCATTTGTTGTCAGAAGTCTATCAATGTGTGGGCAGACATTTCGGAATGGTTATGGGTAGATGCTGTAACTAAAGTCGTGCTATCATTAAACGTAGTTTATTAATACATTTTGAAAAAAAAATACATGATCTTTACGGAATATTGAGAATTGAGACCGTATTAGTTGTTCGTGTAGGCATTCCAACTGACCGGGTTAAATTTTTGTCGCGAGGTCTGCGTGGAATCATACACTGTTGGGAGTGAAATGTCAGACGAAGTGGTTAGACTGTGGATGTAGACGAGTGCAAAGGTGGTAAGCGTAAATATTATAGAAGAATTCGCGTAGCAGGAAAATTGGTGTTAACTACGATTTAAAGAGAATCTAACAAATTATTTTGAGTGTGTTATTAAGAAGCGCGGATAATATGTCCTACATGAAATAATTAAGGCATTCGTGCAGCCGGGCATCACAATCATTTTTGTATTGATGAAATGCTAATGACTGTAGATAGAGCCACTTAATCGAGTTAAATTTATCTGGTAATTGTATTTTGTTAAAATAATATTCTGTTTAGCTTCTAGTATTGAATTGAATTGTGTTTAGGCATTATATCAAGCAAGCAAAATGTCCATATATTAATTCAGCATTTTTATTATTTTACGTTCTTTAAATAAATAGGTTTTTTTTAAGGAGTGTTATAATTAAGAAAAGTTTATCTAGGCGATTTAAGGGTAATTTGATTCATTTACATTTAATTTGATTTAATCATAAGACAACACTTACGAGTAGAAATATTAACCTTAAAGTTAAAGCAATTTAAATATTAAAAAAACTCAATTTTACACTTAAATTTAAGGTCTACATAAATTTCCTTTTAAATTAAATAACTTTAAAGATGATAGTATTGTGTCATTCTCCTATATTTAGGCTCTTAAGAAAAACGCGAAAATCTGTTTCCATAATTTCGCTGCAAAAAATTTTATAAACAAATTCAATTCTTACATATTTAAAATAAAATTGTTTCATTTTATTAAAATGATCTCTTATTTACAATAATAATTATTTGTTAGTTAAGATAATAAATATTTACAAATAAGCAAATGCATTTTCATGTATACATTCATTGGATTACTACTTTAAAAAAAAATACTTTTATCGTTTTTAAGAAATAATTTGAGAGAGTGAATTTAGCTTTTGCGTCAATGGAACACAAACGTGCATGCTTTTTGGTGCATTTATCAAGACTTTATATTGCATCCAATGGGTATCAACGTTAAATGGTTAACTTAGCTTTTTCCTAAAAATAGATTTCGATGCTCGTATTCATATACTCAATTACCTTGGTAACATTAACTATTATTACAATAGTTTTTATCTTTGTTTAGCTACAACACAATATGTTAATACTGAGATGGATCAAAAGGAAAATGCAGACATTCCAAGAACGTATTCAAATGATTTTTTGATTACCGATATCGACAATGATATCGACAATGATATTGACAATCATGCGTACGATACAATCAATGATCAAGGTAAAAATAATTTCAAACATGAACGTAAAGCGTCATTAAAATTTTAACACCTTTTGCCTTTTTCTAATGTCCTAAAAATGCACCGTGCCTGTTAATTTTTTATCATTGTTATTATTATTATTAATTTAAATATTTAAAAGAAAAATAAAATACTTAGGAGCAAAACTATTTAGGTCAAGACCAGCGTGAAATATTATGTGATTAGTTTCGATAAATTGCACTTCCATTTTTGGTTTAGAAATCAACGCATTCATTATTTATACATGCAAATTATATGTAAGTGATATGACATAAGAAATGTGACTTCTCTATGTTTGGCAAAAAAACAATAAAAACTAAGCCTTTAACTTTTTTTTAAGTTTTTCTTTAATTTTTTTGTTCTTCTTTTTTTTTTTTGTGGAGCAACAACACGAAATAATTAAATAATGACAATGTTTCAAAAAAATTTTTTGACGTTAATAGAATGAAAATATTTGCTACACCATAAAAGGCGACCTCCTTTATTGCAAGTTATAAAAAAACAATAAAAACTAAGCCTTTAACTTTTTTTTAAGTTTTTTTTTAATTTTTTTGTTCTTCTTTTTTTTTTTTGTGGAGCAACAACACGAAATAATTAAATAATGACAATGTTTCAAAAAAATTTTTTGACGTTAATAGAATGAACATATTTGCTACACCATAAAAGGCGACCTCCTTTATTGCAAGTTAAATTACCTTTTTTTTAAAAAAAAAAAAGCTATTTATTTTTTTTTAATACTACCCAATGTTAGTGTTTACTTATGAAATTGTAATATTCTAAATCTAAAAGAAACATATTTTATCCACAGCTTACAATAGCTACAATGAGAATGGTGACATCAATTTTCCAAAGGCTCCAGGTGCGGCATACAGTTGTTAGTGAGCTATTTTTTTTTTAGTAACTGTAAAGTCGTTTATATATAATAACGATTATTTTTAAAGAAGAAAGAAATAACATAAGATAAGTTTTACACAATTGTTGGAGATGTGAAGCAAGAAACCAATTTTTAAATTGTCGTAATCCTTTTTTTATATTAGAAATTTAATATAATTTAAAATCTTTTTTGTAAACCCATCTTGTGTTACTTCGTAATTATGGTTTACCCATTTGTTATATTGTGTGTGTGTGTGTGTTACCTATTTTAAAACATTTTTTTTACCAATGCCATTAAAGAACAATACCCCTCAATTTAACTACCGCCCTTTTTTTGGAAGTTTGTTTACGTTTTCATAAGTGTTTACAAAAGGGGAAAAATATTATCTCTCAATTTAAATTCAAGAATTTAAGTTCTGGATTGTTTTGACTCACATACTATAAATATGACGATCGAATGTGCTCGGTAGACTTACAAAATATATGTAATATACTGGGCATTTCCATGTTTTCGTGGGTGGGTGTGTGTGTGAATTTATATTTGCAGCTTTAATAAAAAAATTAATACTCTAGTATTATGCTTTTTTACTTGTTCTTCTTTAAGTGAATGTAAATTTTAATTATGTTTGCGTTATTTTTTTTTTGTATCTAACTTTAAATTGTAATTAAATTGATCATTGTAAATAGCTCTGCTATCCTAACTGATTCCCACCTCTGACTGATAAACGATCATGCTGGATGCCGTCAATAGCTTGACATGTAAATAGTTTTTGCATGGCTGAAGTGAAAATGCATTTTTTAGGTTTTTTAAATTAATGGCCCCTTAATTTTTAAGTCCATGGTCATGTTTGTTAACTTGTGTTTACAGCGTAGTCACCCCAGACCTAAGCTGGTGTACATCAACATATAAAGCCACTGATAATAATAAATAAATAATAAAATCGTAATCTTTACTAATTTTGTTTTTCTTTACGGTTTTCACTCATTTGACCTGCATTGTTCATCTAAAGTGTTCAATGAAAAACAATTTCAATTTAAAATTAAAATTAAAAAAATTATAAACGGAGGAAATAAGTACCTTGTAGGTTACAAACCTTAAATCTGAGTTGATAATCGTGCAAGAAACACTAAGAAACAAAAAACTTAATGATGTGTAAAGAAATACAATATCTAATCTAGTGACTCTTTAAAAAAGCAAAAAATTGTATCTACTTGAAGCAAAAAAATAATATAATTATCCAAATAGGAATTGTAATGCATACACTTAATAATAAAAACATTACTAAAAGTCTCGCTAAGTATTTATCTAAATATGTGTCCGTAAGTCTATCTGCTAAAATAAACGTAGTGGCTTTTTATAGTAATTAAATACAAACCTCCTAGGACATGTACAAATCAAGAATTTGCGTCAAATATTGGCATTTATGTGAATAAATTATGAAATGCATTCGAATGTCAACGCATTACTTCTTGGCCAGTTTAGGGGCTGTTGGTTCCACATTTACATAGTGAAGTCAATTGCATGGGCAAGCCAAGGAGACCAATCTAACGGATGGTGGATAAAATTAACTCTGTGCAGTATAAAAAAAAAGCCAAGCCCTTCGCAATCTACTATAGATATATATGTACATATAACACAAGGGATAGGAGTGGACGCATTGTTTTCCATTTTTTAAACTAGGATACAGTGAGTATATAAATATATATATATATTATGCAACTTTAGAACATACTTTTTGGCACAGGTGGTTTGATTCTAATTAATTTTTAAGGCTTTACCGCAGTCCAACATTTTTATAATTAGATTGTTTTTATCATTTTCTTTGATATCTTTCTTTCTTTCTGGTTTAATTTTATTTAATAGGTATTGCTCATCAAGTGAGTGAACAGAGATTCAATTTAAAATCAATGTAACACAATTTTAAATGAAGGAATAACCATTTCGGTTAAAAAGAATAAATCTGCGTTAACAGTTGGCTCAGAGAAGAAACAATTCCAAACTAACGAAGGATCAAACAGTATGTAAATATAAACAATATTAAAGCCAGTAAAAAAAACTTTTTAACAAAGTTCTATGAACAAATTATATACCAATCCAAATTTTGGTACACAAACAAAAAGTGTATCTATTTGCATCAAAGAAAAAAAATTGTAAATCCCTCACATAGAAACATTACTATATAAACACACTAATAAAAACATATTTATAAGTCTGGCAGAGTCTATATCGAAATAAGTGTCGTTAATTCTAGCTGCTATGAAATCTGACTGTTATGATATAGGAATACAATCCGAACGTTCTTGTACAAAAAATCTAGCATTTGCGAAACCCTTTTTATTTCTTGAAAATAAATTAAAGACATTTTAATGTAAACACATTTATTCTAAGACAGGACACAGTTACCAAGTTTATATATATTATATAATTACTGCATATGAAAGACCAGATTGAGATAATGTAGACTTAAATTATATTAATTAATAGGTCCGCAGAATAAAATGAGGCCTTTGAATTATTTCTTATCGCCAATCATCCATTTTTGGTCATAAATTCTTTTCGCAAATAAAAAAAAAAAAAATAATAATTTAAAAAAAAATGTCAAGAAAATACACAGAAACCCAGTTTTCACGATTCATTGACATCATTACTACTATAATTATTTACTTATTAAAGTGTATAAAAATATAGGGGACCGAAGGGATTGCAATAACTACCGAGGTATTTCTCTCCTTAGCTTAGTTGGAAAGACTTTTGCCCAGGTTGCCCTTAATCGATTGCAGAGTCTGGCGAACCGAATCTACCCAGAGTCCCAGTTTGGCTTCAGGAGTGGGCGCTCAACAATAGACATGATATTTTCGCTACGCCAAATGCAGGAGAAATGTCGCAAACAGCATATGTCGCTTTATATTGCCTTCATAGACATGAGCAACGCATTTGACTTGGTAAGTCGAAGAGGTCTTTTCAGTATCCTGCAAAGAATAGGTTGTCCCCCACGACTGCTCAAACTA
Organism: Lymnaea stagnalis; assembly: GCA_964033795.1. Taxonomy (NCBI): domain Eukaryota; kingdom Metazoa; phylum Mollusca; class Gastropoda; family Lymnaeidae; genus Lymnaea; species Lymnaea stagnalis. Next base: position 163,713 of record CAXITT010000214.1, on the reverse strand, counting down.
ATACAGTCATTTCACAAAAACATGTACATCATAGTAAATTTCAGTGGCACTGTATCTGAGTCATTTCCAGTTAGCAGTGGAGTAAAACAGGATTGTGTACTGGAACCAACGCTCTTTTCAAATTTTTTTTTCGATGCTCCTTCAATTTTCTTTCAGTAACTGTGAAGATGGAGTGTACGTCCACACAAGATCTAATGGAAGACTTTTCAATATCGCCCGCCTTCGTGCAAAGACCAAAGTAAAAAAGATGCTGATTTGTAATTTGCGGTTCGCTTCAGATGCCGCCTTAACATCTCACACAGAAGAAGGTCTGCAGGGGCTGGTTAATCGCCTATCACATGCTTGTAAGGACTTTGGTCTTTCGATTAGTCTACAGAAAACTCATGTAATGATGCAAGAAGCATCGTCCCCTCCAATCATATCTATTGAGAGTCATAATCATTCGGCTGTTGATCATTTCATATACCCGGCATCCAATATTTCTAGTTCGCTCTCAGTGATGAAGAGCTCAATTTTAGAATCGCAAAGGCAGCAACAACTATGGCTAAACTGAATAAGCGGGTATGGAATAATCTCAATCTAACTGATAAAACAAAAATAAGTGTCTATGAGGCATGCGTACTTAGCACGCTCCTAAATGGTAGTGATGTTTAGACCACATAAATCAGTCAGGAGCGGAAACTCAACAGCTTCCATAAAAGATTTCTGCGTTGCATTTTGCGCATTCACTGGCAGGACAGGGTGCCTAACGTGGAGGTGTTGGAACGTGCACACATGTTTAGCATATTCTCCTTTCTTATCAAGAGACACCTTAGCTGGTTAGGTCATGTACTGATAATGGAGGAAGGACGTATCCCAAAGTTTCTGATGTATGGAGAGTTGGCAGAGGGGACAAGACATATTGGTCGACCACGCCTGAGATTTATTGACGTTTGCAAACGAAGCATGAGGGAAGCCAATATTGAAACAAACGAATGTGAGTTCATTGCTGAACATCGCTCCAACTGGCGAACAGCAGTGTTTGGAGGAGTGAAAAAGGCAGAGGTTACTCGAAACGAGGCCCTCGAATCAAAAAGAACAATTCGGAAAACAAGAATTTACCGGGATTCAACATTCTCCTGCAAGAGATGCGGCCGTGATTATCATGAAGGTTTGGCCTAGTGAGCCACTCGTCATAGTGTAGAGCTATATAGCTACTCCATCGTCTCACGTAGACGGAAGGATGCCATAATAATAATAATAATAATAATAAAAATTAAAGTGTACTTTTTATTTCCAATGAAGGATGTTTAAAATCAAAGCTTGAGTTTAGAATACTTTAAATAAATAAAAAAAGAATCAATTACATTTATGTAAAGAATAAATGAGTTACTTATGATAAGTACAATAAGGTTATAGAAACTACGCACATTTCAGAATGTTACTTGATTGAGTATAGCACAAATTTACACATTAATTAATTTTGGAATATCATTAATACATATTTAAACTATTATATCTATTTCACCGACCCTCTATCAATATCAGCAATATTAATCATGCAGTCCATTTCAATTAAATTTTGAGTCTAAATATGTAATCGAAGGAAGAATGCGGAGGGGGGAAAGCTGTTAATGGGGCAATTGCACAGTAAGAACAATTCCAAACTTTGTTTCGTAATGGAGTTGGGGGAAAAAGTACTCCGGCGTTACAAGATTTCCTCATTTAATCATACAAATAAATTCGATGTTAATTTTTAATACTATATTGTTTGAGAGCTTTTAAACTATGTATTTTGTTCACTCATATTTTAATAATGTATCATAATACTGCACCATAAAGACACCATGACAAACGTGTCAAGAAACGTAGGCCATACACAACAACAATATCTAAAATGTTATATGCTTCTAGAATATTGCAAGTTGTTTTGTAATGCTACGGGTAAAAGAAATGCCACATTTTCAGGTTGTATTTGTAATTTAAACACACATGTATGACAACACCTTAAAACAGTGAAATTCGCAACCATCGTACATTCCAAAATATTATTTCAAATCCATTAGAAATTGTATAGAGTCATTTTTATAAGGTTAAACAATAACTTATAGGAACAATTTTTAAGCATAAAATAACATACGAAACCAATTACGCCACTCATGTGTATATGAATTCAGGTCAAACCGAACAAAAGAAAAATGGTCCATGGAATGTACATGTGTCAACACCAACACACGTTTATGTCGACACAAGACGTCTAGTGTGGTGGTAGCAGTTTTACGGAACACTGAACTTTTCAGAAAGGTGGGAGGCCTTTACAGTAATTATTTACTGATATAGAAATTAATAATATATTATAACTTTAAGTCTTCTGGTTGAGAGTTTTAATAAAAACTATACAATACAATAGTTAAACTAGCGTTATAAAATACATGTAAAATATTTTCGCTGAAGGATGTTATTGGATTTTCTTTTGTTTTTGTTTTTATTTAAAAGATTAAAACAGTCGTTTCTATTTATAGATTCACGGTGATTCTAGAAGCATGATTATTTGTTTCTAACAAAAATTAATGTCGGAGTCTTAAAACTATTACTATTTTTTATATTATTTCCATGTTACTTCGTGTGAAGATAAGGTTTTTTTTTAAATATGTGTATTTGAAATTAAACTTTAATTTTAATTGCTTAGTGAGAGCTTCATGGTTGTTGCTTTTACACTAATAGAATGCCTACAGTGCCCTTAGTGTTTAATATAGCGAGTTCTTTATAAAGGGAGATAAAATTTTTTCCGGCCTCTTTTGTTGTCTAGTGCTCCTTCAAATGTTACGGTCTCCTTTCGTTAGTCTAATACCTCCGATGGCGATTATTTTTTGTCTAAGCTTATGCCAGGCCTGTTTGATTCATTCTCGTCTCTCTCTTGGTCAAGTAACACAAACACTGAGTAGTTCATTGTAAATTTTATATTGATTTTCATGTACTAAACGACCATTTTTGACAAAAATACATCTAGTAAGAACACAGTACCTTCAGGCAAAAAACTTCAAAGCGAATCTAGCAAACATACTATCTCTCACTATTCGATTACTCCAAAAATCTACTCTGGACTCTTAACTCATTTCCCCCTGACTAACTAACACACAGCCCTTTTTTATCCCAACTAAACACTCAGCATACACTAAAGCTCAACACCACGAACTAACTTCACACTCTGACCTCACCATCAACAACAAACAAAAACTCTCATACCATCAACAACTCTCCCTACGAAGAATTTCAGTAGGATCAACGGCTCACAAAACAGTATGATGCAGTTTGATTTTGGATTTTACATAGTAATTTTTAAAAAAGAAACATAACTTTATGTGTTTAAATTTAGAAATTGAAACCAAATATAACTTTCTTAAGAAATTATTTTCATTTTTTTACCCAAACTGCAATTCTTTATAAATTTAAAAAAAAAAAATTAAAATGATAGGACCATTTCTAACCAAAATTATTTTTTTTTTAAATATATATAAACATAGCCATACTTCATATTAAAATGAAGACGTTTAATTATTTGTGTGTAAGTTAAAGTTTTCTAAAAAAGATACCGTATCATTACATCTTTATATCGATACTTTTTTTGCTTATGTATTTTTATATTCATATATTAAATAGAAAAATAATTATGATATTTATACCTTTTTAGAAAATGATGCAAAGTGAGATTTTAAGAATTCTAGCTTTTGCACTTTTCATCGGTAGGTCTATGTTTTTATAATTAATTCAAAGTATTTAAAAAAAAAACTATAATTGAATAAAGAAGTATACATTATTAAAAAACAATAATGGCTGTTTTCATTTGTTTTTTATTAGACAGTTTACGTTGATATTAAAATATTTACACAGTCAGTGTTATATGCATGTTACATTTTTTTGAATTACATAGTCCACAACACTGATATTTTAACTGTAAACTTTATGTTATACCTTTTGTATGAAGACTATTATTTCCAGATATCAGCGTGGGCCTATGGATACAAGCCGGTGAATCTCAAACATTTATGTGTGTCACAACAAAAGATCGTTCAGCTACAATATATTGGAATTTACATATGGAAACTGTAAATACAACTCTATTTATCTGTTCGCCATTTTTGCAAACGAAATGTGACCCTTTTAAAAATAGCATTGTTGATCTTTACTCAGCGAACATAACATCTAATTCTTCATCGTTTATAAGTGTTTTAACAATCAAATATGTGACACCGTTACAACATCACACGAGATGGTATTGTTTTGCTGACACTCAACTTGGTGTTACGTCATCAGCACAATACGATTTAAATGTTTTTGGTAAGTTAAGATATAGTAAACAGTATCGATATATTTCTTAAAAATAGAGTCTACTGCTAATCTCACGGTATTAAAAGTAATTTTAACAATGGAATTAAAGTATACATTATTTAACATTTATTTTATATTGTAGGTAATTTTATTTTTTTTTATGTCAAGCTGCAGCAGAAATTCCAACATGTAATGCTGTGACACTTATTAATGAAATCAACATTCAAATAAGTTGCTCCACCCAGAAAGTGTTTCCAGGAAGCGTCTGCATATTTTACATATATATCAACGTAAGTATTTCGAGCGAAAATATTTTTTCGTAACTTAACCAGAAATCATTTCACATCAAATGAGGTTATTTTATTTATTAAACAAACATACTTTGCTTTATATTTTAATTCAGTTTCGTGTTAACCAATAAAGCTACGTTTAAGTTATTCATATACTAAGATTAATGTGTAGACAATTGTGTATTAAAAACATTCCACACAACAAAGTCTGTATAAAATAATGGCATTTTTAATTATGGTAAATGTAACATAATGCTATTTGATGTAAAAGTATACTTCGAGTGAAATAACTATAGTATGTTAGAATAGTGATACTTAGATCTAAATATAGAGAATACGGACGTAGAAGAGAAGACATATTGTATTAAAGTAAATAGTCAGTTTGGGAGGTTTTGATCTTATGTCATTTTTCTTCAGGACATGGATGCATTGTGACTGATCTTCATTTAATCATAATGCAAATTACTCATCAATGTGAACTTCATTCTGAGCATTGTGATATACATTTAAATAGATGCTATTTGAAATTGGACCCCTGCTGATATATAGTGAGAGTTAGACGCGTAGGGTATCAAGTTCCTATGGCTGTCTAGTGTAACAGCAACGGTCTTATCACATTGATGTTCGAACTTAAGGGCGTCTGAAAATTTGAGATAATAAGGGTTTTATCATGGTAATTTACCAAAAGTTACAGTAACGAACTCAAGACTTCCATAGTTGACTATTATTTTTCAAACACATGCTCTCATGCCATCGTATGGTCAGGTTAACATTCGTTTCTGTAGCTGTTTAAAAAAAAAGTATTTTTTTATAACAAGAAAATCAATGTTGATGTAATGCTTCCTTGGCTTTTAAAGAATTACGTTATGGAATTTAATATCAATTTAAAATAAGGGATGAAGGTGAAGTTTATGTAATTTAGTTTCATAATAAAAGAAACATATTTTATAAATATTTCAGAGGCACTCATTTTCTCATTAATATAACTAAAAGAATTGTTCCTTTTATGTGCGATTTCTTTTATGTTTAGAAAAGTATTAACATTGTTGTTCGAGCTAAATACTAAGTAAATTTTTGTTACATTTTTAGTCTATCTTTTTCTGAAGTGGATCTCGTTGTATTTTAATTTTCATACTTTATAATCCTTATTTATTTAAACATTATTACAAAAACGTTATTTATTATCCGAAAATTATTATAATGCCAAATTAGTATCATCAAAGATTAATATTTATTTTTGAATGCACAGTGGGACCTCGAGATACAAATTTAGTTCGTTCCGTAAACTTGCTGGTTAGTGAATTTGCTTGTATGTCAAAGCATTGTTCCCCACTGTAATTAATATAAATGCTAATAATCCGTTCCAGCCCCCAAAAAGCCAAATGGGTAGCTTTTGTTACATGTTTTTTGAATAAAAAAAAAAGTATTTATACATGACACATATTGAATTAAATACACAATACAATAGAATGTAAAGAAATGCATTGGATTTATAAAATGAATTTACTTTCGAAATCAGCCGACTTGAGTTTACATGAGATGCTTGCGCAGGTGTAGGGTGAAGGAGACAGACAAAGTATCTTCACATCGTTCACTTACTGGCCACACTGTTAATGCTAAACTCTTTCAAACACTTTAATTCACCTACTCGTTACATTCTTAATGCTGCACTTCATCCATACACTTAATGGAACTTAACCATACTTGACAGAATTAAATTCAACTTAAATGCCACTGTGCAATTTTTTGTTTTATTTTCGCTTAATTTACTTCGATGCAGCCGGCTGACCCGCTGATCCGGTTCCTCACATCTCAAAAATTTATCGTATCTCAAAGCAAAACATCGCTCGATCGGCATCTCGTATTTCAAAAATCTCGTATTTCAGGGCACCCGTGTGTCGAGGTAACACTGTATGTATTTCTTCTAAATACGTTTGTTTAACATTTCTGCGATATATTTTTAAAAAAAATATTTTCCATAAAAGGCAATTCAAAAAGATATATCTGCAATGCTATCGTTGATTGTACCAAGACAATGCTAAGCACTGACAAATATACATCTTAAGAAAACATGAATTTTCCAATTACGTTTTCAAAATTTTAATATATTTTATGTGTAATCATGAGCAGAACAGTTACTCCAATAAGCAGCCAAGATAGTGCTACACTTGATTCTTTTTTTAATGCATGCGTTTTTGTTCAATTATAAATTTGAGTTTTTCAATAAGCTGCAATAACTTTACCGTTTTATAAATAGGTTTCCCAAAATGAAAAATTAATTTGTGCATGTAAGTAGTATGCATTCGTTTCAAAATTTGTATTATATACAAAAAAATATATAAATTATTTGATTTTGCATATATGTTTAAAAAAATATTCTACGGTATTCATTCCTGTAGTCGTCGTCAGAACATGAATTAGACCAAGGATCTATCAGCTACACGCATCAGCAAAATGTCACTACTGGATACTACACAACCAATTGTAACTACACCGTGTCTGTTGCCATCCTAGGACCTGGATCTCACATGTTCCGTGCTGAAATGTATCCAAATATAACATCAAATATAACAGAGCGGATCAAGACAACAAGTCAATACACTTCTCCTATAACAATAGGTCAATATATCTCATCATACCTTCAGTTCAATACTATAATTATACTTAATAACTATTGGAGTTGTCGACAATTTTTTTTAAATTTTTCGTCAAGTTAACATGGAAAACTGTATAAAATGTAATACATTAAATATATTAATAATAAATGCGCTCCCTAAGAAAGAGTATTAAATAGAATATAAAATATAGTTGTAAAAAAAAATCCAAATCAGGGTGCTATAACTAAAATAAACATGATCTTGAAACAATTGAAATGTTTATATTTTAAAAAAAATAAGAATACAAATAATCTTTAGGTTACCCCAAAGCTGTGCTTGGTACAAATTGTTATTTAAAGGATTTCATCAAAGAGAATGAGACAAGTATCTGTACGTGTTACGATAACAACACAAGTTTTCTACCAACACAAGTCACGTGGTCCACAGGTAACAGTAAAGATGGAACTCTTAACTTTACTGCACGCAGACCTACACATAGTAAGTGATTAATAACATTAATACTATTTTCTTATAAGGAATTATTTAATTACAAATAACATATATTATTTTGTTGTTCAATGTGTCTGGATTGATTCCTCAACGATATAGAAAACCATTAATCTCATTTTTAGTGCAATATAGGCGTGATCATTATTAAGTGTTAAAAAAAAATTAAAACTCAATATTTACCAGCTGGACATATGTTAATAAACTTTAATAATAAATAGAACGTTTATTTATTATTTTCAGTTCTAAGTTTGGTTGGATGACTGGATTGCCCTTTTGTTTTCCCTCTAGTTGAATTAGGTTATTGTGTGGAGACGCTATGGCAATAATTATTGAAAGCTTTTTTCATTGAATAAATACGTTGATTATTTTAAACAGGTTATTATGACAAGAAACAAAAAAAATTAAATTTAGAAATATCTGAATGATGCATAACAACAGCATATTTTCTTTTTAAAAATGTATATATATGCTACATACATTTTTGTTTTTTTTAATACGTATTTTAAAACAATAGAACTTAACTTCGCCTTTGTACTAACCACAATTTGAGGATCTATACAATGTGCGTCGTATATTTATAATAAGTTGTTAGTGTGCATGTACGCAATAGATACAGGGAGATGTGAAGATGGTTTTCTGTATGGGGCATGTGCATGACATGGAGGAAAACAGAAGTTGATTATTGAGGGTAACGTGCTGTGAAGTAATACGTATATTTTCGAAGCGCTGTAGGCAAACTTTTTTAATTTGTTTTCTGTCTTAAATATAAAAAATCGTTGGCATTTTCTGTAAATCAAACGAATTATCTAATTGGCTACATATTTTGAATGGTGGCCATATTTGTTTTAAAATATTAAACAACTTGTGGCTGCTAAACAATGCACTGAAAATTCGAATTTTTAATGAATGAAACGAAAATGTTACTCATCGCATGTTAATGAAGAAGACATGCATAGAGCATTGTTAATATGAAGCTGTAAGGAGAATTATGGACAGTGTAAGTGTAAGAGGCGTGTTTGATTCAAGGTGTATTTTGGACGATGTGTTTTGTAGTGTTAAAGTGAAAAGAATAAAGGAAATATTTAAGTTAAAGGGAACTTTTTTTTTTATGATCCTAGATATGTGTTTAAGAATGTAAGATAATTTATCTAGAATATAAAATATTTAATATGACATTTTGATCTTGCATTACAGCGGAAATGAGATTTCAATGTGTGGTGTCAAATATTCTTAATTTTACAAATGTAATAATATATCAGCCAATAATTGCATGTAAGTATACTTTTTTCTTTTTTATAAATGTCAGTGGATTAAGATTTTGTATTTGATGGCACTATAACAATTTAAAACAACACTGATTAACATATTATATAATCTTTAAAAATTTCACAAATTATGAAATTATATGTATAGCATGTAATGATTCCCAGCTTATTTTCTTTGATTGTGTGTCAATTTCAGACCCTCCTGATATCTTCTTGACACTTAACAACGCTGAATTGGATTTATGTCTAGATGAAAACCATGACATTTACGGAAGCTGTTCCGTCAGTGACAGTTATCCGTCTACGTCAGTATCCATCTACATCAACAATGTTTTACTCGATGCAAATCATGTTTCTAAATCAATGGACCACAGATTCAACACTTCTTACACATCATCTGGAGTTGTCAATGTTACGTGTCTAGCTTACAATGTAGCATTTTCTGTAAGCAAAACAAAATATCTCACTATCAAAGGTACATTTCTTAAACTTCTAATCTTTATATATATAGGTCTAAACTAATAATAGAAATATATATTTTTTTTGAAAAGTATCAACTTTAAAAAAAAAAAGCTAAACAAAGTTACATATTTAAAAGAAGCACTAAAAACACTTTGTTATGGTTGTTTCTTCTTTTCAGGACCACCAGAGCGTCCAAATATTTTCGAACTTATTAAAAAAGAAACGATTTCATCCAGCCAGAAATCACATCTGGCTATCATCATGTGTCAGTCTAGAGGAGGTGTTCCGTCTTCAAAGCTATTGTCACTAGCGTGTGACACCATGGAGACAGACGCAACAAGTAGGCACACACGCTAATGATTATAAATTTGAAAAATAGATTTTGTATTACATTATGAATCTTCAATGAGAAATTAACTAAAGATTAAAAAATGTATTTTATTTCTTTTTTTATTTCTTATGTTATTTTATAACAGTATTGATACAATTTTATAATGTTGTTTATTTTACATCTTTACACTACAAGTACATAATACAAAATGTTGGACTGCTATAAAGTTTTAAAATTGATTAATAAGACACGAACAGGTTTTGTCAATAAAACAATGTAAGATCAGATTTAATAAAAATTTAAAAATGTAAAATAAAAATAATAAATCAAATAGGAGAGGGTTTTAGCGCCCTATCCAATTTTGTTTTTCTTTTTAGTAAGGATATATGTGTACATATATAAGGTAAATTTAATGTATCTTTATTTAAATTTTGTGTTGTTTAACTGATAAAGGCATATGTGAAACGATCACTTGTGTATAATGTATAATTAATATTAAAGCTTAACGTATATAGTATTATTGACAGAAATTGTTCGTAAATGGTTAAACTAAAAGGGTAATAAGGGGTGAAATTGCAATCAGGTTAGCACAATATGAAATTATTAAAACAAAGTGGGGTTAAACCTGAAATTAAAAGGAATGCAAGAAAACAACGAACGTGTCAGCAGAAAGCCTTCTTCGGGGAACAAAACAGAAAAAAACGGTATAAAGAAAAAATACTACTTGGATTAGAAGTCGTATACGTGGGCAGCATTTCTTTTGTTTTACTCATCTTTTTAATCTACAAGTAAATGGCCACGTTTCCTCAACACTAATTGCTGACGAAACATCTCTTACTTAATTTCTCACGAATAATATTGAAGGATACATTTAAAAAACATTAACTTATTTATATTCTTCCTCTTGAAACATAACATTGCAATTGCTTTGATTTTTTTATTTTCCTATTTGTCCAAAGATTTAAACGTAACGAGACTGGTATTTACATTTGTTATAAAAAAAGCATTAATTATATATTTTCTGTGTAAAAAAGACACATTTTATTTTCATGAGAAAGTAAATGTATTTTATTTTATTTTAATTTGTTTATATTGAATGAAGAAACATTTCTTTTCGCTTTTTTAAAATAAACATACTTTATATTAGCTGAAGATAAAGGAGATATGATGATACTGATTTCACGAATTATAATTTGCGATAACTGCACTAAATGAGGTTCTTAAAAACTGCTCATGTTCGTTTGTGCGAAATATTTTCTTTTGTGTTTCTTTAACAGTTATTCAAATAAATGTACTTTGTTAAAGTTTGAGGGTCAATAGAATGGCAGTAATAAAAACAATCAAACAAAAAAAAATATGTGCATACAAGATTTTTATCGAAACCTTTGATTTCAGGGTTTGTTTCAATTTAACAGTATATAGTTCTATATTTTTTAAACATAATTATATATTTTATTGTTTAATGTCATTTAAGGCAACAGCATTAATAGTGGTTTTTTTAAATATTTTTTTTTTACTTTACAGATGGTGATACAGTTACGTTGGAAGTCAATATGACACGAGCTTCGACTGATTTAAATTGCACGTGTGTTGTTTGGCACGAGTCGAAATGTCTACAAAACATAACTACCGAATCTCTTAGATTATGTGAGCATTTTAATTTTGGCAGTTTATGATTTAAATATTTTTATTTTTTTTTAAAACAATAGCTACACAATATAAATAATAATTATTAACTTTAGTAAAAATTGATTCAATGCACGTTTTACTGCTGTATAGTTATCATAATACATGCTTAAAGCTATTATTTAACTATTAATATCTTCAATTTAAAAAAAAAATTCAATTTATGTAAGTTTTTCTTTATAATTCTGAATTTAATTTTCTAAAAATCAAATGGTATATGTAAATCTAACAATAATTTGCCATTTAAAATATATGTACATACAAATTTATGAGTTATACTATTAAGAAAAAATGCTTTTTAAAAATTTTTAATTGTTTATTTGTAGGCCTTATATACTTATATTAAATCCAAATGTTTGTTATTTAAATAAATAAAGGTATCTACAGGGAACGGTAAAGTCCTCTATTTAATTTTAATCATGACGATTTATATTAATTTGAAAAAGAACATCTTTAATGTTAATTGATATCCTTTATTGAGAGTCTATTCTATATGCGGCTGGGTAGCATAAGTTTGCAGCCTTTAAGAAAAGAGAACAAAATACTTCTTACTTTCAGTTGGTAAGATAAACTTCTACATTAAAGGGGACGATTCAATGCTTAAGTAGTACAGCCTAAATCGTAATAGCAAAAAATATTTATCTTGTAATCTTAATTGTTTTTTTTTTAAATAAAATAAAATAATATAATGTATAATTAACATTACGGCGACTTAAAATGATTTTCTGAAATCAAATTTAATAACGGCAAGACTTTTATTTCACAATCATTGTATAAAATCATAAGATATAATTTTTCCCAGATCTCTTTGATGACTATAGTCCAGTTGATATCAATTCTGCTGCTGTTGCAGTTGGTGTTACACTCGGGTTTGTGTTATTAGTATCGATTTCTGTAAATATATTCATAATGAGACGATTTAAAAGTAAGTATGCAACTAATTTCTTGAGAATGATTTTTTTTAAATGTATTATATTTTTTAATGCTTGCGTTTAACAATACTGCATATAACAGATATTCTATTTCATGAAATAAACTAATTTTAAAAGCAATGTAAATTGGTTAGTGTTAAGGATCAAGGCTATTCTTAAAATAGTGGCTAAATACATTTGTTTTGAAAAACGTGTATAAGCTTTAATGCGGCCGAAGTTAACATTTGTCAAAGTTTTATAAATATGTATGGCATAATTTTCTTTCTTTCTTTATTATTTGCATTCCATTGTATGTCATGTTTTTTAAAGAAATACACGTTTTAAAACGTTTAGTTGAAAGTGTCATAACTAAAAATAAAAATTTGAAGGCATTATTATTTGATTTTATCATTTTCATTTATTTAGGAATTAAACGAGGTGAATCATCAACGAAAATGTCGAACTCAAAGTAAGCGTATTTATATTAATTTGTTTAGAATGAATGCTCACCAGTTTAGTTAATACGTACTCAACTGGACATAATACAAATAAACTGTACATTTAAAAATAAAGAACTAAACTAATGTTTGATTTATTTTTGAAAATCTACAAGTTCTGATAACATAAGAGTAAACTTCAAAATAAGGTGTTTTTTTTTAAATTCCAGGAAAAGACGAGAATACAATGATATATCAGGTAAAATTTGTGCAAATTAAGTCTGTATAACCAGGCAAATAACCACTTATGTATCATACATTAATTTATGTGTATGTATTTGTTCTATAAAATAAAAGTATATATTTATAAATAAATATCGTTGTATATATTTAACTATATGTGTATCTATCAATCTCTCTCTCTCTCTGTATATACATATAATGTGACTCATTTTATTTTGATAGCAACGCCTTATGTCAACACAGAGTTGCACTCATATGAAACAGCCAGCATTAGTCCAAGTTATTCAAATGAAGTTACAACAGCTTCTCCATCCCAAAGTGTTGTCAAAACAAATATCATTCAAAGCGGTAATGTGTAGCTAAATACTTTGTTGACATAATTTTTAATAAAAGAAATGGTTTAATAATTATTCCATGAGTACAAAATGCATCATAAATTAACTAGTAAACTGAACAATAAGACAATTAGGATATCATGTGGAATTTAATACACACTATCACATAGCAAAACTTGTTGGTAGCCGCATAAAGGATTTAATGTGTAAAGGCCATCATAGCAATATATTAAAACATGAATCCTTGTAACATAATGCATGTCAATTAGAACAATTAATGTAAACCTATCCAATAATTGTTGTTGTCTTATTGACAATTGATGATAACTATGCTGAAAAAATTGGTGAATATAATTTTCCAAATATAAATATATATTTTCAGTTAGAAATAAATGATAGGTACTCTGTAAAAAAAAGGTTGCACATTCGTATCCTAATAAATAATTTGACATATATAGACACACTAACTTTTAGAATCAATGTATTTACCCGGTGATAAATTGATGTAAATCACTTTTGTATTTTTTAAAATTTATTATTTTTAAAGTAGTTAATCTAAGTGTTAATTATAATTTGTATCTGATCCTGACTTTTTAAAACATATTGTTGTAATCACATATGTGGCCATGTCTAAAAGCAGTATCCCCCCCCCCACCCCTTAAAAATGCTCACAGCACAAAACAAACAGTACAGGGACAAAGCATTTAGTGATTTTCACAATCATATTTCTAGGATAAGACAGTTACGCTAAATTTTTTTAAATTTTGATTTCATATTTTATTTACAATCGTTGTTTGTAAAGTTCGCTTGAAGATGTTTCTTGTCAACGCATATTTTTTTTTTGTTTTGTTGCGATATATTGTGCCAGATATTTCCTTTGACTTTGACCCGTGTCACTAAACCAACCCTGTCCAACTCTGATTTATCTCATCTTATAAGCTGTTAGACTAACTTCACTGAATCACACATTCACAATTAGATATTGTCCCAGTACATTATCTGATGTAGCCAATACACTTGACTGTATCATTAGAAAGCTAAATAATATTTTGTTTATTTCGTGAAATAATCTAATATTTTTCTTTTTAACCTTTTAATGAACAGACCACCTGTAAGATAATAAAGGCTTATGTCAGTGTGGAGAATGAGGCATTCAAAATAAAAACTTGAATTTTTTAAAATCATTAAAGAGAAATCGTTTACTATTGTTTTAGTTGCATTTACAAAGTGAAGATTTTTTTCAAGTAAACCAAGATTTAAGATTTTTCGATGATGAAATGATGATTCACTAGTTCTTTTTTTCTCAAAATCTTGATTAGGAAATCGGCTGAAATAAATAAAGACAAGATAATTTCTTATAAATAAAAGTATGCTTTTTTTTCTAATGCAGGTATATATTTCTTTAATATCTATTTGTTGTTTTTTTCTCAGCTGACAAAGAAGACCATCCGTATGACGAGGTTACAGAAATCAAATAATGATCAAGAGAGTTTGCAGTTAAATTTATGAGATGTAAGAATAGAACTACATAGAAATTTTCAGATATTAACCCATTCAACTTTTTGGTTAAATGTGTTCATGTGCAAAAGATTTGTTTAACCCTTTCCATTAAATTATGATATAGATGTAATCAATTTTCTATCAGTCTGTGGTATGGCTCTCTAAGAACAAAGTTAAACTTTTAAAATCTTTTTTGTACCGTTTACGATACAACCTCCTTATAATTATTGGGTATACTATTTATTCGTTAATTTGTAAATTTAAATTATAACAAAATAGAAAAATACCCACCCAATAAACACATGTGACATATCAATAAATAAAATGGCATTTGTTAATAATCTAGATTGATATGATTGGTTCATATGGTTTGACGTAATGATTTTTTTTAAAATCGTTATTGTCTATGTTATGAGTTTATAAATATTAAAAGGAATAGCGTAAGAAATACGCTCACAATATTTCAAAATAAAATCCCAATCTATTTATAAATATGTTGTTCCTTTTATACCATTACTAGCTTTAGCTCACACAACTTTTGCGTTGACAATGCCTCACCTTCCCATCTATTTAATTTACTTGACAAAACTTCAAGGAACGCATTTTATGTATTCTAACTTACTTCTCACTACACACAGCTCACAATCTTACATTTTTTCACGCCCCTAAAACGTATAAATATTCTTAAGTATAGCCCGAATTCATGCCGTAGATTTATAATGTAATAATACTTTAAATTAAGACTAATTTGGTAAAACAAAAGAAAATATCACGACAAGAGTCGCGCACGGTATTTGTGAAAATTTCTATTAGCTTATTTATCGGGAAGCTATTATTACAAAATACACATAACTTTAATGTCTTAATGTTCTTTACAATTTGAATGAACCACAAATCGATATAACACATTTCAGAGATATATATATTAATATTCTTATGGTATTAACTAGATGTACTATGTACTACGTGTTAAGATGTTTTGATTATAAATGATGTGAGAAGTATTTTTTACGTGTTCCTGAGATGGTTTAAGGAGAAAGAAAAAATATTTACTATTTGAAATGTCAAAGTAGGAAGATCAACGTCGGCTTTTTCTTTATAAGAGTTATACAAATGAGAAAAAGAATCATGATTTCGGTAGAGAGTAATGAACGTCTTTCATTTGCGCTTTGCCTATGATATCTTTAATCATCACATGAGAATAGTGTGTTGAGTGTTTATTTACTTGACGTCTGAATAAAACAGCCAAAATTTTGACGAATGCAAAGTGAAATCATAAGAGAATAAATACTAACAAAGGATTTACTTTTCTTAGTATAGTTGTTATTTGGTAGGTCAATACTTTTTTTATATTGTTGATCTCTCAAAGACTAAGGTTTTGATATTAAATGTGTTTGGTGAACAATATTTAAGAAATACATATTTTATTGTTTCTTTTTTTCACACACTTCTCTTAAAGGGATGAAAATAAATATAAAGAGGGATATATGTTTTACAGCAAGGAGATGTTGATTTTGTGCCAGAGGGAAATGTTAATCACATTCCGAATAGGGCTAGCTACGGAGATCAAGAAGTAGAGGTCGTGAGCTCGTCAAGGAGGCGTAAGTTCAAGAAAGTGGCTGTCGTTTGAGATCACCTTACGTGGAGCTACTTGGGTAGTAGTCCAGTCGTTTAATTTTGTGGTGTGGAAGACACTGGTTAGTCGCATTTTGGGAACTTTCGGGACACTGAGATTAACGTTCTAAATCCTGATTATGAACATTACTTTAAGGGTGTGAGATTTTTCCCTGAGATGTGTTTAGGAAAGAACAATTTTTTGGATGTACGTGTGTGTGAGATATATGATAATGAGAGCCAGGAGTTCTCAAATTTTGAGAACCATGATAGCTCCATATTTCGTTTTCTTGAAAAGGTGTGTGTTTTCCATTGGTTGGAGGTTTGGTTTTGATTTTGTTTATACGTGATTTATTTCAAGAGAGTGGTCACTGCTCTGATTGTTTTAATTATTACATGTTTTATGATTCTGATATTGTTATATTTAAGAGTTTAAATGTAAAAAAAAATTTTTGTCGACAATGTGTCAAAATGCCATTGTGTGATGAAACAAGTGATAATTGAGAGGGAAGAGTTGAGCTGCTGCAAAAATGTGCACTCTTTTTGTTAGGTGACTGACAGGCGTAATATTCCACCCTCTTTAAATATGTATACGGGACTGGACATATTGGGAATGTCCACATGTGTCCATAGATTTTTTTTTTTCCGCTTTAACAGGCAGAGTTTATTTTGTGGTCAATTTCTGTGTGCGGGACAATACTTTTGTGATCAATGTAATAATTTTTCATAATTTGATAAGACTATATAAAATCTAAATATAAAGTTTAGCATTGAAGTTTTTCATATCTAGGATGTTGTTTTGAAAATGTACTAGGTTAGTTAAACATGTTGATTTGGCTATGTGTTATAGCTTTGTCTGTAATTTAATATACATGTCGCTTAATTTAAAATGTAATATTTTAATTGATTGATCTATACTTGGCACTTACTCTTATATTTAATTTTTTTTTTTATGTTTATTGACAAATTGTGAGATATGTATTTGTGGGTGACATTAATTTTTTTTTTTCAAATTAATGTTAAACGAAGCGGGGCAGGAATGTTAAGGAATTGAATGTATATTGCGATTGCGTGTTGTTCAGAGAGTATTTGGGCAGATGTTGTTATTATGGGTTTGATATTTTGTAACGTACTAAGCGAAAGGGAACATGACATATTGTTTTTCTGTAGTGTGGTCTTGCGAGTAATGACAGTTGAGATTTAGTTAATAAACATACTGTATTTTAATTTCAATGAGCAATGGTTTGTGAAGTGAATATTATTAGCCCCAAGGCAGATTGTGGCTATCGCACATTCGGGTAGAAACGAGTTCGTAACACATGTAACAATTTTTTTTTTACACGAACAACTATGATATTTGTACAACATTACAAATATAGAAGAAAATTTTTAAAAAAATATTTTAACTTACAGCACGGCAAGAGGAACAGCATAAAGACAGAAAGACAGACATTCTAATCCATACATTCACACAATGCACAATGGTGTAAGAAGTGTAGGGCTATGTAAGTCAATGGTAAGTCCCTTAATATAAAAGCCGTAATTTGTAGTATAAGGGTAGTGGTTCCTAGAATCGAGACTTATGTTTAAAATATGTTTAGAAAAGTATTAAACTATATTAAGAATGTTCTAATAAGTTTAAGAGAAACACCGGTCGCGTCGAAATTGAGACAATATAATTGTTGTTAACAGTACAACCAAAACAAAACAAAAAAAAACCTAAATAGAAGGGGAGGCAACAGCACAATTATAGGCAACACGTCTGTTAACTAATAGATGCGTATTAGAAATTTTCTAAATAACACTTTTAACAAGCAGACAGTTTCTGCCTTGAAAAAAAGAATTAAAAAATGAATCTGTCGATTATGAAAACAAATGTTAAAAGGATGACAGGCAAAAGATGTGATGTGGACATGTTTAAACATTGATATTAATATATTTAAAAAAAAATTTTTTTTTTTTTTTTTAGGGTTCAATAGTTACTCAAACATTGATGTTAAGAAAACTTTAAACTCTCCAAAGTATATTACAATATTTTAAATATTGGCACATTTTAAATGTATTCAGGCAGAAGAATAAATTTTGACAGATCTCTTCCTCAGTCAATTTTTCTACCGATTTTTTGCTATAATTCAATTTTATTAATTCCTTAAAGATGTCCTCTTTAACAATTTGCAATTTAAAAATGCAAATACATAAATCTAAATACAGGGTGATATTGTTGTTGTCTGTTTTTCATGCCGAAACTGTAAAATACATTTAATCTCTGTGTGAATTTCCCTCATAAAAGAATATACCACATATTCTAAACTTTAAAGAATGGTTTTATTCAAACTGAACGGATATAGAAACAACCAAATTACAGTGGCAAAAAAGATGGCAGTTTATTTTTAGAAAAACACAAAATGACACTGTATTTACTTGGACACTATAACTTTACATTTTAATTTGCACATATTTAACATGTTTCACCAACTTTGATGTTCTATTTAATGATGACCTGACCAGATCCCAGATCTACAACCACTACAGCCACTACAACAACGCAGAAGATTGCGATAACCTTTTCAAGTTCACAGGCTACTGGCCCACAAATTGCAGGTTGTAATGATAATAATACATTTAATGGGTTTTAAATGATGTTTTAAGTTTAAGGCAACATATAACTTTAATAGTTTAGCCCTAGATAAGTACACATTCAAAAAATAAAAAACACACCTCTTTCATCAACGTTTTTTTTATATATCCATATAAGCCCGGAAAAAGATTAATTGCATTTAAAATTAAAAAAATAATATTATTCTGTCTAAGGGTGTGTATGTTTAATCATCCCTTTTAGCCGAATTTAGTGAAGCCTTTAAAAAAAGTTAATTCGTTTTTAACAAAAATAAATTGTTTTATAGCATAAGTATGTACCAATCAAAATGAAGTCAATAATTGCTGTAGATATTAATTAGCTATGTTCTTGATTATGCTTGCTATTAGTTTACTTATCTTTTCATTTAATGGATTTGATAATAAATTCATTAATGACTTCTGACGAACTATTGAATCAATATTACTTCGTTGTTTGTAATTTGCAAGCAACAGTGTCCAGATTGTTAGACATAGGAGACATGAATAATAAAAATGTATCATTTCTGTTCAAACTGTTACACCAAACAAACATTAAATAATAAGCGAGTCTAATTTCCCTTTTGATCGCAGAATTGATACAACTTTGACACCTTTGGAAATGTGTATAATTATCGTGCTTATTTTACTTTTAATAGCAGCAAATAGACTTTTATACAGATTATGATTTAAACTTATTATATATTTATTATATTTGTTAAACTTAACAACATAAAAATACCACTTAACATCCATAGTTATAACACGTTAAATGCCTTCTCCTTGCAATTAATGTTGGCACTTTAAAATATCTTTAAAACTATCGATAGTTTTACTTTAAAAAAAATATTCTTAAATAACAATTCACAATTTTATTCTCTAAAAATCAAAAAGATAAAAGTAAATCAAACTTTAAACTAGCAATATACATAGGTCTATAAAACGTTTAGTAGTACAATAAAAAATATGTGTTCTCTTAAATGTTTATACACTTATATTAAATCCACACATTTTTAGTTATAAATTATTAACAGCATTTAATTCCAATTGCACGTAATAATTTACTGATGTCTTTTTCATAACGGATAATGTTCAAATCCTTTTTAACGCCTATTTATGTCTTTTGATAAGAGCGCAATTAGAAAAAAAATGTTTAAAAAACCTATTGAAATTATCTATATGCAGCAATGCATGTAAAGTTTTCAGGATTTGAGGTAGGATAAATCTATACTGATTTTGTTTAACTAGCTACACCAAGCTATTGTATTAACGGTGTCACTTAGTTGCTTCTGTGATACAACTAAGTTTCAATGGCAACAAGAAGTGATATAATAATCTAATATTATGATTACTTAAATATTTTTAATGTAAAAATTAAAATTCTGGCAGTTCAAATAAATATATTTTTATAAAGAGACACCATAATGAAAAGACGTAGACTATCCTTTCACAAAATGGTACATACAAACAATAAGATATAATTTTCACAGAATGTCCAGTAGAGATCCCTTCTACAGCTTTCACAGTTGGTGTTCCTCTCGGGCTGGGGTTAACAGCTTTCATAATATGTATAATTATTCTACTAATAAGACGAAATAAAAGTAAGTATTGCAATGCCTTCGAAAGTCTGATTTTTTTTGTTTTCCCTATCGCCAAGTATCTTTATTTTATGTAAGTCTTAAATATAACAATACTGCTTATAGCAAATACTCAAATTGTATAAATTATATGATTTTTAAAACCAAAATTGAAATCGAAATTGGTTTCGGAAGACGATTAAATTCATATTTATATATGCGGCCAAAGTTGAAATTGTTCAACAAGTTATAAAAAAGATAAGTTTTGTTAGTTTTTTTTTTTTCATTTCGTTTGGCTTTTAATCTAGTCAACATTGTTTTAAAAAAGGCAGGTTTTGTCTATGCCTTTGTTAATTATATATATATATATATATATATATTTAATTTGAGTGATTTCAAATGATATGGAAAAAAATGTGACCTCATATTTCTTATTTATTTAGGAATAAAAAAAGATGATTCAGCAACGAAAAAATCGAATACAATGTAAGTATCGATATAGAGATGAAGTTGTAAAGTGAAATGCTCAATTCAGCAGTTAATTCGTTTTAAATGAAACACAAAGTCTTTCAAACTTTGAATTTAAAAATAATGGTAATCAAATTTATGATTCATTCTTTTTTTTAAAAAATCTTCATGTACTGATAACATGCAAAATATTAACATGTTTTTTTTTTTCTTTTTGTATTCCAAAAAAATACAAGTTTACAATTGTATAGAAGGTAAATTTTACTTAATTTATGGCTCTCTGAAAAGCGAAAATCCACTAAATATTAATAAATAAATGTATTGCAAAGGAATTCATCTTTATGAAATTATTTTTCGTTGGAATATATATAATATTATATATATCTTGTGAACATGAATTTATTTCCATAGCAACGCCGTATGTCAACACAGAGTTTCACGCCTATGAGACAGCCAACATTAAACCAAGTTATATAAATGAAGTTTTGCCAGCTTATCCATCTCAACGGGGGGAAAAACCAAATATCAGCATTGAACAGGGTAATATACAGTTCAGTTGTTTTTTGTGTCATTACTTATCATAAATGAAACGCTATTATAGTAAGTGTCAGTAAAATAAATGCATCTTTAAGTCAAGTTGTTGAATGGCCCACCTGGGCACTTGGAAAAGTCCCTGTGTGCTTCTTCGGGTAAAGTGAAATAACATCAATTATATCGGTACAAAAAAACGTTGTGCTAGACATATATAGGTGTATTGTTTAAAGTCCGTCATCTCTTGTAAAGGTAAAATAGGCAAACATTAATAATAGGACCATATTGCTTTTGATATACTAACCAATAATGTTTATCTATATAATTTTACTGCCATTCAAGGTAAAGAAACTATAAAATTTGGTGCATGTAATTATCAAATTAGAAATTTATATGAGTGGACAATGTAAAGTAAATTTTAAAAGAAAAGCAATAAATGTCACATCTTATTCCCTAGTCTTTTGATCCCACGTTCAACATACCTTACTCTACTATTTTATTACACAATGTAGTAACTTTCGTTAGAAACATTGAGGCATAAGAACAAATAATGTTAAATAGTATTATTATTATTATTATTGTTATTAAGAATTGTTGAAAATGCTTAGCCGACCCCTTTAATACATTTGCATATTATAGAGTATTGTGTATTAACCTCAGATACATGATACTACTATTATGTAATGATAATTATTTTTTTTTTAAAATCTACTGTTACATCTTTCGAATAAATCTTTATTTGCTTGAATTTTGACGATCCCCGAAAATGTGTCAAATAGTCATACAAGTCTTTTATTTATTTAAGCAAAATTTCTGATATAAACTAACTTAAGTTAACATACTTTTTAACATTAACAAAGAAACAGAACTTTTAATGTTATAATTGATTAAAAACGAGTTTATAAAATAAAAAGAGCCTATGGTTTCTGTGTTTAAGTAAGCGTTTATCTATAAAGCATGTGTTTTGGAAAGGGAGAATAACACATTTATATTTATGACATAAAAGTTGTTGCATATTTCTAGCAAGGTGAATATTTTTTTTTCAAATCCTTTCTTCCTGTTTCCTCAGACGGAAAAGAAGACCATCTGTATGACGAGATTATAGAATAAACATGCTGATCAACCAAGGCTATAGACGAATCTATGAATAGAAAATATAGAGCTACAATAAACAAATCAGATAATAAATCATTTAAATAATTAAATAAAATATTCCTTTTTAAAAAAAAAAAAAATTAATGTCGACATAATTATTTTAATTATTAAATGATGATTTTTATATGTCTTTCAACCTGAATCTCTCATAAACACATCTAAACTTATAAGAAAGTTATTTTAATGCTTAAACCACAGTCTGTTCATGTATATTTATTGTACTATTTGTTTTTATTCCGTATAAATTGCAAACAATAATTTGAAAACAGATTCCATTAAAAAATCTTTACCTATCCATAAATAAAATGCAAGTTCGTACCAATGTACATATATTAACTTTCTCAAAACTCTTGCGATGTGAAATTGCTATCGATTTTTAATTTTTATTTTAAAATATATTTTTTCAAAGTTAATGAGTTGATACATTTTAAATAAAGTAATGTACAAAAATAACCTAACAATCTTTTTTGAATGAAATCTACTTCTGTTATTCAATTACTCATTTTTATTTCATTGTAATTAATTTTTTTTTAATTTTTATATTTAAACGTGCAATCTAATAAAAATTACTTGGAAAACAGTCACGTAAGCCACTAAATAAACATCCCAAATGTGTGCTCTCAACACCAGACTCTACGTCGGACACTAACGTCAAGCACCAGAACGATATTAATGTTCTAATGCCCCACATTATTACATATCATAGATTTTAAAAAACATATTTACATTGAGACTATCTCCGTAAAACGAATGAAAAAAAAATAAATTACGCATCAAACACTTGCTGTACATTTAAGAATTTCATTTAGTGCTTGTTATAGAGAGCTTGTTTACATCATATTTCTCGTGCGTGCCCTCTGATTGACCCCGCATGAGACGCTGTGTTCACAAAGGGGTGTGGCTTAGGTCTTTGATGTATTTCTTGTTTACGCCGCCAACGAATAAAAATAATTAATCTGTTCCAAATAGTATTTTGTAGAATGATTTTGATTTTTCTAGAAATTTCTCGAAGGCAGGGCTTGGGCGTCGGTAGACCCACCTATATAAGGGATTGACAGGCACGGACGAGGGACGGAGATTTCAGATAAATTTTCTTAACATTACGAGGCGTGTTTTATTCTTTGTGTATTTGTGTGCTCCTACTTATATGTGTTTATTTCGCATTATTTATTGGCATCATTATTTCTAATTGTATTAACTGTGTACCGGTACGACATCTGCCATACTGTAAGTTGAAGATTGTAATTTTATTTTATTTTATTTTGTAATTATCTTAAGACATAATAAATCTTAATTAATTGTGACTAGAAACTGTTTTGGGTCGTATCCTTAATATTGTTGATTCTAGGGTATCGTCCTTTGTTAGGCACTGTTTACAACGAGCCAATTAAAATTAAAATAGGAGATTAATTTCTCCCAATAAAAGTCAGTGCGTAACAGTGCTGTTATCGGGAATTTATTTGAGTGAAATCAAAGCCATCAAGTTGAGTTAAATTTGTAACATAGAGGATATTTTATTTTAAAATAGTTTGACCTTCTGTTAAACACTATAAACCAAAAACATTAAAACTTTAATGCATGAATTTTCTTAGCTACACTTGTTATATATATATCCTTATGTTAATGTTACATTAAGAAATGGTGACAGCGGGGCGAGTCTAGACTCTTATGGCCCCCCCAGCGGTACGTTGGAGAGGCAAACTCGTCAAGACGGCCCTTACACGGGCCCCCCACCCAAATCCCCCTCCCGGGAGCTTGGGCGCTCGACCAGGACCCCGCCTGTGGGCCGCCTCAACCAGGAGGCACCCGGTCGATCCGACACTATGTGTTTAATCAGTGCACGCGATCGACTTTCTCAGGAATGGGATGTAAAAATGTTCGTCCTAATATCTTCCCCCACCCATCCCGGGAAAGCGTCGGACGCCCTATAAGAGGGATTCCACAGTGGGCTTCCACAACGCTACTAGTAGCTGGGACGAAACGGTTGCCTAGGGGCAGCGTTTCCGCGGCTGCATTATATATATCCTTATAGAAGTAACGAATTAACTGTGTCATTGTTATTAAATAATGAAGAATTTATGAACTATTTTAGATGTGTTTCTGAGTTTTTGAGAATGGAAAAAAAATCATTTGTTGGATTAAACTGTCAAGATCCGGATAGCCACGTTCGTTTTTTGTTTCTTTACATATGTTTTAAAAATTAAAATTTACATAAAATACTCCTTTTGCTCTATGGCTAGGTCGGTCACGTACCTTTAATGGTATCATTGCTGCTCAAAAGTTTGTCCCGCGATCATTATGATAAAAGTAATTTAATGTACTGTGTATATATATATATATATATATATATAAATATAGATATAGATATATATGTAGATATATGTATATACATATATTATATACAGTAAATTGCTAATGATTTTGATGTGATTGTATGTATATTTGTAAATGGGTTGATCAATCAAGAGAAAATATTTCCTTGTGACCTACAGATTGTTCCTTGTCAGTTTGGTCATTATCTCATCGTCACAACACCGGTATTTTTAAAAGAAATTCAAAAATGTAGATACGATCTTAGAGAATAAAGAAATAATCTTATTTTCAAATGGAATATCTTCGAGGGGCCACAAAAATAATTCATTTGTTTGGTGTATTAATTTCAATATAAAAATTTGTTTGAGATCTGTTCGCTTTAAAACATCTGTTAAAAAAAGATTTTTGTTAAGCTTTTTTAAGATGCTGCTATATCAAAAAAAAACAATTTTAGTCAACGTACTTTCAAAATAAGTACATCAGAAATATCATACATTTCTAGGACGTAAATAACGTAGTACCTAGTTACCAAAAAGCACAATTTATTCATGTCATTGATTTATTCGAATGTTCTATGTTTTTAAAGGAAATTATTGTGCTTAAGATGATATTTTTTATTCTGGTTCTGGTTGCTGCATCCATGTACGGGAATCTTTGCAACGGTTGGAGATATGATGTCGCTAGTCTAACAGCTCCTAGCTGACATTAGGGCAGCCTTGAAGCTTTCGACCGATGTCGAGTTCACAGTGGCATCGTTCAGGTTGTTGTATGCTATTATTGTGCGTCGGAAGAAATATTGTTGATACTGCACTGTGATGCACTGAGGCACTTTAAAGCATTTGCTATTGTTTCTGGTGTAATTGTTTATGGGAATGTCAGTGGTGAAGTCAGTGTTCAGTGAGCGTTTTGCTCTGATCAGTCTACTCGGCTTCTATGGGGTGAGGTCTGTGCCTGCTGGGATGGCCGGCATCAGACCCATGTTCACTTTATATAAGAATATCAGGCGGAGTCCCTCTCGTCTGTCTTTAAAGGAGGGGGGGGGTCAAATTTTTTTAAGAGGCCAGTGACGAAGCCAGGAGTTGTCGATTTGTAGTCTCGAGCGATAAAACGCTCCGTGTTACGTTGAATTTGCTCCACTGTGTCCACGTCTTGCTTAAGGTGTGGGTCCCAGATTATCGCACCACATTCCAGTAGTGGACGGACGAGTGCGAGATAGGCATTTATGTTAGCATATGATAATTAATGGGTGTTCTACTATTAATTTTAATTTAAAGTTTATTACATTATTAGATGTGTGTATAAAAGGGATAATCGTACGATTTTTTGTTAATGAGCAGTAATTCTACTATTTTTAAAACTTCGCCCCTAAATGTTTGGGTACATGTAACTAGGAAAGCAATGTCTCAAACGTCTCATTTGTTACACACATACAAATTTCAGACCATAGTAGATCTAAACTTTAAAAAAAGAATAAAAATATTGTCTTTTATTCAGCAAAAGTTTATTTAGGTCAAAACATAAGAACGTTAACTATTTTTTGTTAATAATATGATGCATTGATAGTGTTAAGATGTTCTTGTTAGATTCCCTACGTCGCTGTAAGTCTCTATGAATTTCCTCAATAGTTTCGAAATTAAAGCTCCAAATGTTTGTAAGAAGATTTACATTTAACTTTTCTTATAACAGCCAGAGTTATACGGGAACGCTTACAATGAAAGCTTTTATCTCATTTTTGTTTTGCTCCTAGACCCAACTTACTAAAATACATGCCATTATCCCGTATAAAAGATTGGTGAATTTAAAAAAAATAATAATATTAAAATATGTGTAAAGTGTGCCATCGTCTTCAACCGACTATAATTCAAAAGTTGGGTTGGAGAAAGATTGTTCGTTATCAAATATAAAATAATCACTTCATTAAAATATGTAAGATAAGCCTTTTTTTTTTCTTATGCGAGCTTTAGAAATAAAATTATACTTAATGGACAGGTCTTGACGAAATTTGGTAAAAAGACAATATAAATAGAATTATTCATATATGTATAAATATATACTGTTGTTGTTCGTCTGTCGGAAGTCGACCATGATCACTTTAATCGTCATTTGTGTGTTACATCTGATTGTGTCTGTGAGTGCGCAGATGGTGGCTAATGATAACGATCCTGGCTTGAAAGTTTCTTTTGCAGTAGAATTAGGGGACTTATGGGGAATTCCTTGAGTTAAAATAACCACCATGCACTTAGTCTGACTTCACTTTATGGTGCTAGAGTTAAAGGTAAATCCATGCATATAATGTAAACATGGAGCTGATGTCCTTGCTATTATACTATATAATGCTCCAGTTAAGAGCACAACACACTGCACTTAGTCATAGATAACCTTGTGTGTTTCCTATTACAGCTCTAGCCATCACATTATTGATAAAAATACTGATTTACTGTTAAACTCGACATTGTCACCACATGTACTACTTCATTATTTAATAACGCAGTACCTATAATTGAAGTTTAAGCGTCAGTTCACACGATCCACTTAGCTTCAAATGTGGCCTCAAATTTTTCTATGAACGCACTATTTTGTGAGTGTTAGTTTTTTTTAGGCCAAAATGTGACTTTTATCAAATAGTAATTTAAAAGTTGCGACAAGGGTTCATACAAAAACCACATGAAATGCATGATCGAAAATTTGATCGTATGAACTGACGCTAAGTTTTTTAAGGCGGTAAGTGTACTCTTAGATAAATAGCTACGGGTAATTGGGAATAAAATAATGGATGGGTGCTTGGTAGCTGAGTGGTCTAAACTGAGCAAATCTCAAGTTGGTGGTCTGGTTCAATTCCAGCACCTAGTCAAGCCCCCCCCCCCCTGGGTAGATGGGACCCTAGATGGCCACCCATCAAAGAGAAGGAAACTCTGAAATCAAACCCGTAAATGAACAATGAAACATTCCGACAACTCTTGGTGAGTGTACTCTTAGATAAATGGCTAAGGGTAATTGGGAATAAAATAATGGTTGGGTGCTTGGTAGGTGAGTGGTCTAAACTGAGGAAATCTCAAGTTGGTGGTCTGGTTCAATTCCAGCACCTAGTCAAGCCCCCCCCCCCTGGGTAGATGGGACCCTAGATGGCCACTCATCAAAGAGAAGGAAACTCTGAAATCAAACCCGTAAATGAACAATGAAACATTCCGACAACTCTTGCGAGTCCACTGATACCAAGCTGTATCATTAAATGATGTTCCTTTCGGTTATCCAAATGAAGGTAATTTTGATGGATGCTGTGAAATAATTGGTTTAAGATATGTGTTTCCAATATTATTTAGTGTAGAAGAAATGCATTCAAAACTTGTGAAAAGCCTTGATCTGGATATTTTAGTCGTCCTAGAAAAGTGTTTAGAATGTGAAAAGGAAATTCACTGAGACGCAACGTACAAATCATTAGTAGAAAAATGGAACATTTAGACATTTTCCAGAATTTTGTCTGCTCTTACAGAATACCTATGGTCTTGAATGTCAATTTTTTTTTCCAAATTGTTAGCAATGGTTCTAATGTTGTTAAGTTGACGTCCCGCTAGAGTAAATTCGTCCGAATGTGGCGCGAATGCTCTTGTACACTAAGCCCTAAAACATAAGTTTTGTAATAATTAAATATTTCGAACTGAAGACATTCTTTGGCATTTTGATGCTCAAGTGGGACTCATTTTCAATTCATATCTCTGCAGTTTAAATTAATTACATACAAAAAATATTTCTCGTTATGAAAATAAATGTTTATTTCTAGTTCTGCCTGTTTTATAATACTTTAAATAACCTGCTTACCGTGGAGTTATAGTTATCACCAATATTTTTTCACGACTGGTACACTTTGGATGATAGCTTCATTTCATATTGAACCGACTAAGACCATATGACGACAGAAATATTGCTGAAGAAAAGACGTGCTTAAGGCAAGGACGTGGCGCTATTGAGCAGATTCTAAACCTGTGAATATTATGTGAGAAATATGCTAAACACACAAACAACCCATAGCACGTCTTTGGTGATTTAAGAAGCATTCTATAGGGTTTGGTATTCTGCTTTATGGGCCACGATGAGGCACTACAACATCAATACAAGCCTAACCGGAATGATATGCAGCCTCTCTCATAAGGTCAGCGCAGTCAGCAGTGCAGTCTTCTTTAACAATAACATCGGAGTATGGTTCAAGACCATGGTTTGAGTACGACAAGGCTGCCTGCTCTCCCCTGTAAATAAAAATCTTTCTAAAAATAAATGTTTATTTTAAAGTTTTTAAATAAAAATGTATTGATACAAAAAAGTACAACTTCTACGAATCCACACAATGAAAGAAAGTCTGGTCCATTTTGAGCATGCTCTTGATGAGGACTGCACAAATTACGGCCAGCAAAGCTGGCACCAATTTTGCGTTCTGCAAAGTAAGGAAATATCCTTTGTTATTGTTACTTTCTTCATAGATTCCCCCCTTCCCCCCCCCACCCCCGGTCCTGTTTTCTTTCGGCACACACACGTTATTCACAAAGTATTAAGGACCAACTAAAATTTTTAGTTGTGTTGGCCTGCTCTTGAAAATAATAAATTTTCAATACGTAAGAACTTTTTTCCTTAAAATATAAGAAAAAATGTACACAATACTTTTTAAATTTTTTTTTTTTTTTTAAAGTATTACTTATAATTGTATGTACGTGCATAATTTTTGAATTAAAATAATTGAATAAAGCGAACGAAATATTTATTCTGGCATATTTTCGTTTGTCGTCTTCTATTGCTATGCATATTTATAGCAAGTTGATGAATGTATCATGTTCATCAAATAAATAGAAATATGGGAAGGACGGTTTTTATTTTGAAGCAATAAGAAAGATACACATGTAACAGGACATTGCTGAGGAGGAAAAGACACAAATGTTCACGATTCGATCATGAATCCTTCATCGAGAGAATAAAAACACATACTAGCACTCTTAGCTATTCAGTGATCATTACTTTTCTTATGAAATTCTGGGCAACTATACAAAGCCACTTCGGTCATATTGGTATGGGATGGTGTCATATAATCTCCGTTACGACTCAGTGATGATTAAATCTCAAGATGTGCTAGTGATGATTTGGTTATATACAAATCTACCGGAATTATGTTTAAACATAGTTCAAGGGGAAAAAACAACTAACAATTAATCATATTATGTGGATGTCTTGAGATTACTCTCTTACAGCCTCGGCTAGCACAGTGTTAAGCATAAAGACTAAAAGTAAAATGTATATGTAATCTACCTTTATCAAGATATACATTTAATTAATCCGACATCCCATTTCAATAAATTTTGAATCTAATGATGTAATCGGATGAGATTGTAAAGCTTTGATGCCAAGTGCATAATAAGAACAATTACAAAGGTTGGTCGTATTGGGCAGGCCCGAA
Source organism: Lymnaea stagnalis (assembly GCA_964033795.1). Taxonomy (NCBI): domain Eukaryota; kingdom Metazoa; phylum Mollusca; class Gastropoda; family Lymnaeidae; genus Lymnaea; species Lymnaea stagnalis. The sequence goes on along the minus strand of CAXITT010000214.1, from coordinate 133,130 downwards.
ACAGAAATTTCGGGCCCCTCGGCAGGGCTGTCCCGCCCCCCCCCCCCGAGGTCTGAGCCTCTAAACTATCTTTAGGCTTTATGAGAATTAAAAAAAAAATTGACAGATGGTATACTTTATAATGTTGTATACTTAAATAAGGTATGATTTTATACAGTTGTTATTTGAAAAAATTGTATTTTAAATTTATGGTTTAATGGTAGCCTATAATATTCAATTCAGTTGTTTTCAAAAATAAACTTTTCTCTCTTAGGCTGAAGCAAAATCGTTAATAATATCATAGCCAGTGTGGGCGTGTTCAAAATAGAGACCGGCACGGGCCGAATTTACCAAGCACGGTCTCTCTGGTCATGTCACGTGTGACTCGTGTTCAAAAATTGATGTTTATTTCAGCAGAAGAAAGTACTAAGACGATGGTTGACGGAATTGCATAAAAATGATAAAATGGTAAATAAGTACGGCAATATTCAGATGCTTGAAGTTTAATCTGATTGTAATTAATTTTAGTTAAGTTATATTTACAAAAGCATAAGTAATGCATTTTTTATAGCTGATCATAATATTTTCAAAAGTTGATTTCGGGCCCGGGCCGGGCCCCTAAAACTCGCCGGGCCCCTGGGCATTTGGCCCCCCTGCCCCCCTTCTCGGCGGGCATGGTATTGGGGTTGGTAATAATGATGTTAAACAAGACGGAAACCATTGGTACGTGATTTTATTATTTAAGTACACAAATTAAATTAATTTTTTTTTTAAATACTATATTGTTGGAAAACGTTTAAACTATTTATATTGTACACTCTTGTTTTAGTATTGTATCATTAAACTGTACGCTGCATTTTTTGAGAGACACACTACGGAACAATAAAATGTTGGTAATACTCATAAACAATATCTTAAAGGTACCATGCTTCCAGACTATTGAATTGAGCTGGTTTTGTATTAATAGCGATACATGTAATCTAACAGTATTAGTTTTTTTATGTTTAATATTTACACACATTTATGAAAAATCTTTAAAACAATTAGATTTTCAACCATCGTACATTCCTCATATTTTATATATAATAGTATAGATAGTTCTTTGGGTAATCTTTCATATTGTTCAATAATAAAATACATAACAACATTTACAAGCATAAATACATTATCACACAAACAGAGCCTCTCATATGAATTTGAATTCAGGTCAACCCAAATCGCAACTCGACTCTGACTGCTAACACATTGACTACACCAAATAAGAAGCGACTAAAGATTGTTCATGTGTCAACACCAGCACAGGTTTATGTCGACACAAGCCGTGTAGTATGTTGGTAGCCGTGTAAACCTATCACTGAACTTTGCTGCAAGGATAATTTTATAATGCATCTATTTACTCATTCAAGAATTAAGATATAACGATAAGTATGCAGGTTAAGTTAACTAAAACGATAAGATCAGTCTTTTGTTAACCTCTCTTAAATAAATAGATAGATGTATGCCATATACAAATCATATAATAAAACGTATCTCTTGTATGTGCTTGTAAGATTATTTTTATGACAAGGACTTTTCATCCAATCGAACTTCCTTTTTTGTCTTTCTACCAGATGGTTTATTATGTGTGAAATATCGGAAAGGATTAATGTGTAGCCAAGCGTAATTCATGTAAGTAATTTCAGAGTGTTAATTTGTATGAATTATGCTTTTAATATAAAAAAATAATATATAACATTATAACAACTGTAACATTTTGAACCTAACATTTTTTTGTTCTTTTTATTTTTTGTGTTTTTGTTAATGCCGAAAATGCTAAGCTACTTTCATCCTAAACAGAGTAAACGCAAGTGTAAGTATGGAAATATTGCACTCTATGTATAGTAATATGCTTATGGTGCGTAACATTCTAAGCAACAAAGGCATTTAAATAATAATATTTTTTTTTTTGCTGGCATCCGTCCGTCACAATGTGACGATGGAGTGGACTTCGTAGGACGAAATCCACATAGCCTGGGATTATTATACTTGAAGGATTATAAGCTGGTTCCCAACAGCAAATCGCCTCTCTCCACGCCGCTGGGTAACCCAAGGGAACATCATTGGATGATACAGCTTGGCACCAGTGACGTCGCAGGAGTTATCGGAATATTTCATTGTATCAATGTTATCCGCCTTTCGGGACTCCATCTCCGGGTTTGATTTCAGAGTTTCCTTCTCTTAGATGAGTTGCCGTCCACATCTACCCGGGGTCCCATCTACCCGGGGTGCCAAATGTGGTGTTTTTGCTCTGGCTGGAATTGAACTCCAGACCACCAACTTGAGATTTGCTCAGTTTAGACCACTCGGCCACCCAGCACCCATAAATAATAATATATGTTGATGTATAACGTCAAATCTGGACGAGCTTGATAAGATTCCGATTTAATATTTGGAATTAGCGCTTCAAAATGCAATATATATATCTGTGTGTGTGTTGTCAAGAATGGGAGTTCATTGATAATTGTTGCGACTACATATTATATATGGTGTGTTTGATAGTTTTAATTTGTGAACGCTCTTCCCATGCTTGACTCTATGACGTATTTTTATACTGATTGTGACGTATTGTCAAGACAGTATTGTGACGTACGTTTTATTCATCCGGCAGTCTTGAGTTGAACTTTGTGGAAGTAGGATGTGTATTATTTATGTGTATTATTCATGTGTTAATGTGTATAGTATATACTTAGATATTAAAGTACCGGTAACAATAAAAATAATTATTATAAAAAGTTCTTGAGTTTATTCAGTGATAGTAAGAATAGTACGACGTATTTAACGTGTGAACGAACTTAGGGGAATCAATCAATCCAAGTAGACTTAGGAGTTAACATTTGAGTGTGTGTGTGTTTTAATAACAGTAACAAAAACATAGTTAAACAGATATGTAACCACTATTTTTGCTTTGATTTTGTCTTACAGAGTAATTCTTACATTTTGAAATGCATTGGAGAATTTCAAAAGTCATAAAACTGTTATGTATTCTATTATGTTTTGGTATGTATCCACCGAAGTGTATTAACTATCCAAATGTACAAGAACAAAATGCTAATACATTAAAATATTATTCACAAATGGTCAAAAATTGGTCAAAACAACTATGTGTTTGTTTTTTAATACAGTGCATTAGGTACCATTATACGATTTTAAACATGAAATATATTTTAAAATTTGACTTGTTAAAAGAGAATTACGTAATACAGAACTGAAACCAGTGTATTAAAAACACGAAAGAAGAGCTAGGGCAGTTTACAATAATTAATTTGTTTAAAAAGCAATTCTATAATAACAACTATTTTAAAAAAAATCAATTAACTTTCATCTGATTTCTAAAATTTCTTTCCCCTCCCCAGTAACAAAATAATAACAAAATTAAAAACAAAATAAAAGTTTAATATCGAATGTGTGTGAATAAATATTTAGCCATTCATATTTTCTTGTGTGGATTAATATTTATCACATTTGCTTTATGCGTGTTGATAAATATATGCACTGTGTGTGGTTTTTTCCCTATTTTATAGTAACTAATTTTTATTTTTTTTACACCAGATCTAAATGTCGCCCAATGGATACCAGCTGGAACGGCACAATCCTTTACTTTTACTTCGCCAAATATTACTCAAACATTTCCAATTGTATGGTATACCTATCCCCAAAAATCAAAGTTATTTATATGCACAGAAAACAACGCCACATGCGTTCCATTTACCAATACCGTTCTTGAAACTTACACAGCAAATAAAACATCTAATTCCACATCTTATATAAGTACATTCACAATCAAGACAGTCACACCATTGCAACACGACAGTAGATGGTTATGTCAAGCTGAGTTCCAAGATGAGCACATTGAATCGAAGCTTTATAACCTCAGAGTTTATGGTAAGTTTTAACTTTTTCTACTATTAAGTATAACTTCTTCACAAACAATTGTTTTAATAATTTACAACTTTTTATGTTATTAACAACTTAAGTACAAAAAGGTGTATTTAGAAAAAAAATAATTAAAATGCATAAAACAACTTAAATTGCTTGTAGTTATTTTTTTTTATTGGCCTGTATTGTATAATAATTTTTTTTCATAAGTCACTAAAATTTAAAATCATAACCCACTCTAAATAAGACAGTGAGTTTAAACATAATATATTTGTCACGACACAGTAGTGTCGCTTGCAATGTGAATGTGTGTCGCGTGAAAATAACCAAGACAGGATCGACACATTATTTTAGACTTTGAAAACAACTGGAAAATAATTAAGAAAAGTAATGGTCAAAATAATGTAAATTGTACATAACATTAAAAACATTCGACAAAGTTAATTACTTTTAAAATAATTTAATAACATTTTTGACGAATAGTTCTCAAATTTATAAAGGTATAGAAATTCGATAGATCCGAATATGTCAATTCATTGGATATTGTCATTTATAGGAATTTAGAGAATTATGCTAACATTTTTTATGAAAAAATTACAGGTCCGGCTCTAAGTTTAGAAAACAAAGAACAAAAATAATTGTGTTCTTAGGAAAGAAAAATGTTGCTGATTTATTTGAATATTCAAATACAATAAACATGGGCATAAAAAAAGGAAAAAAGAAAATAAAAAGAATGTTTGAGGTAATAATCTTAGAGTCTCATTTTTTCAAATCATTTACAGTCTTTAATTTGGATTATCGAATTTCCAACAGTTTCCCCATTAAGGCGGAATCTCTTAATGATAGCTAAGGGAATATTCAATAGGATAATAGCCATTGATCTTAACACAGAGTTCACCAATCTTTTAGGTAAACAATCATCCAGAGCATCAAAAATGTATTCAATTATAATAAAAATTATATTTAAAAGGTAATTAACTGAGAACTAATATTTTGTCCTTTTTATTCCTTTGTAAATAAACAAAAGAATGCATTAGTAGCGAAGCATCCAAATTTAATGCAATAATAAAGTACACAGAAGCCATATTCAAATGGTATGCCCTAAAATAGTTGTTTTTTCTTAGTCGGGCTTCCAAACAAATTTTTTCTTTAAATTAGAAATTTAAAAGATATTAAATCCATTGAAGTCACTTTAAAATCAATACGAAGCAATAATCTAAATGTGTATTTGTTTGTTCTTCAATAAATGAAATGGTAACATCCAGTTAAACACAATAATGAAACGTTTTAAGAAACGAAACGCATATCTGCATCACTTGGAAGTATTTTAATTTTGATAAATTGTTTAAAAATGTAGATTTTGAATCTCTTATGTATTTTAAGCTTGCGGTTGCAACTTCTATTTCCGACTGATTCCTTACTATTTCTTCTGCTTTCTTTTAAGCCTATTTAGTTCTGAGATTATTTTCCAAATTGTTCCATATTTTTTGCATTTTATGAGTATTTCATTATGGGAAATGGCCTTGTTAATGTTGTTATATTTCAGCAGGAGCAGAATTGATAGAAATTCCTAATTGTTTACTTTCGATTCAAAGCTAGCGTGTTGAAGAGGGGACTCCAAAGAAGTAAATCTATAGGTAGAATGGCAGGCGTCTCTGTTCAAGACTCTAAACGCTACCATTTACGCGCCATCTTAACACGGTTTCCATTAGCTAACAATTTCAAAGAGCTCAGAATTATTCCAAGAAATGTTTCGTTCTCGACGACGTAGAAGGAACAGGCAAAACCTTTGTATACAAAACACTAATTCATACAGTGAGGGGTAGAGGAGACGAGGCAGTAACGGAAATGTTCTACCTGGCAGCCGTACTGCACATTCAGTGTTCAAAACACCTATTCAAATACCTGCAACGTAAAGCCAAATACAAGGATGACAAAAATATAGTTATAAAAAACCAACATTTTCATCTGCGATGAAGCACCAATGATACACTGTAATGCTGTTGAGAGACTGTTGTAATATCTCAATCAGAAAAATGCACCTTTCGGTAATAAAATCATTCTTTTTATTTGTAATCTTTGCAAAAAATGTCAGTTATGTGCCGTTGTTCTCGGGGCCGGACTCTTGCCTCATGCATCAACAAACAAGGTCTGTGAACCTAAATAAAAGTCCTAAAACTCACAATATGAGAAGCTTCGAAAGGGAACCTCGGTTTGTTTAATGGCTTCTTCATGTTGGGAAGGTAACCTGGAGACACGTTGGAAAGCATTCCTCATTATTTAAAACTACAAAACTCGTTAGCTCGACAGGACTACCACATCAATGTTCACCTCAAAACTAAGACCTGCTTACTCAGTAGAAATTCGTCGTCAATGTTTAACACAACAACAACACCCGTGTATCAATACAGTGGTTACATCAATTTTTTCCACTGTAAATTCCCAAAACTTGCTTCAAGGCTAATTCTGAGCGTCACAAACGATGATATTGTACTTATAAACAACATCGTCATTGATCTTTTACTGTGTGATAGAGAGACTTTCAAGAGTATGAATACAGTGGTTAGTAATGATCCTAATGATCAACTCATGTACCCAGAGGAGTCTGAAAACACCCTCACACCAACTGGAATGCCTCCACATATCCTTAGTCTGAAGGTGGTAGCCGTAGTTATGCTCATTCAGCAGTGTTATGCCATCAAAAGGTCTTTGCAATAGAACAAGACTCATCGTTGCCGGTATTTCAACAAATATTATTAAGTGCAAACTGATCGCTATCGACAATTCTGCAACTTTCTTCTTTCCCAGAATGTCTCTTCATAGTTCCGACAAAATAACCCTTTTTAAATTTTAACACACTGGTAATATAATTTTATTTTTATGTGTTTATTCTTTTCAGCTGTTCCCCAGACTCCTACATGTGACAAAGTATCTCTACTAAATGAAAGCAACATTAACATTAAATGTATGACAGATAAAGTATTCCCAGGAAGCATTTGTGTATTTTATATCATAACAAACGTAAGACATTTTAATATTAATATTAAGTAAATAAATATATTGTTTATATAATAAACTTTTTGTCACCGATGCATAACTTTTCTGTACAAAATAGATTTATGTTGCTGATTTCAAAGAATTCTTTTAAAAAGTATTATTTTTGTTAGAAGGTAAAAAAAAAAAAAATGTAAAAAAAAATTAATAAAATAAAATGCGAAATATAAAAAATGTTCATTTTTATCTATCTCTCACAGACTCTCTGCCCATCTCTACCTCTATATAACTCTCTTTATCTCTGTCTCTCTCTGTATATATATACAAGGAATGTAATTTAATTATTTATTAAATTGTTTGCAAGGAAAAATGTGTTGAGTTTTGTTATTGTGTGTGTAAATAACAAAATAATATCAGTAAAAAACCTTATGTACTCTTAGCAAACTTCCCCTTCTGAATTAAAGTATGGTCAATTGAGCTATGCACACCAACAAGATAACGCTACAGGATACTACAAGACCAGGTGCACTTATACTATTTCTGCAAACTTCATAGGACCTGGAACTCATACCTTTAATGTTATCATGTATCCAGACATCACATCAAATATATTAGAGGAAATGAAGAGGATAAGTGATTACTCGACGCCTATTACAATTGGTAAATTGTGTTTATTTATTTTTTTAAAGAGCTTTAGTAACACTCGTTTGTTAAACAGTAAATATCAATAAAAACATAGTTTGTGTACAGTTTTAATTAATACGTTTTTATGCAATGTATATGTGGTGTAGCCTGTTGGTGTATGCAGTTTGAGAAAGTTGTATCACAGAAGTTTGTGCAGATCCTTAACACTTATGACCTGCTTGATTAGTTTCAATATGCATATTGAACTTGACAAAGTTGTGAGACAGTAGTGATCCGTGGCCTTAATGATGCTCTTTGTAGTGCTGACTGCGATAATCAGTCACTAATGGTCATGTTGGAACTTAGTGCTGCTTTTGATGTAAAATACAATGAGCTTCTTCTGTCAAGACATTGAAAGCCATGGTATATCCAACGGATTAATTCGGCTGAGGGAGAACTGACTGAGTTTCCGCCCTCATCCTGTGGATTGTGCTGCTGCTGTTCAGGTTGTCGAGGATTGCTGTCTTGTGGTGAAATCGTGAATGTTATAAAATATCCTTAATTATATGACTATAAGACAGTGGAAATTGTATGTGGTTGTGATGCCTAGACTATTTCTGCCTGGATTCTGTCCATCCCATGGGATGGGACACTTGTTGTTTTGGATCCAATTAGGATTAGAGTTGATTCTGCTTTTTGTTGTCGTGCGCATTCTTTTGGCGTTAATTGTGCACCTATACCCTAAGGATTGTGCCCAATTTAAAGGATTTAACGAATAAATCTTACACATTTTTGTGATACTTTAACAGCAAAATGAAATTTTTAAAAAAATAAAAAAATATATAAATAAACAAATTTAAAAAAAGACATAAAATAAGAGAAACTAACCTAAGTCATTAACTCCATATAAAGAAATCACACATTTGAATGAATTTAAATTCACTTGTCATTGTTGCCAGCGTCTATGTGCAGGTAATCAGTGCTGTTGTAGATATATACTACTTTACTTGATGTGAGCCTCTTTTTAAAATGAGATAATGCAGGAGATCAATTTTTTTTAAAAATAAATCATTAAGTAGTAATAACAGTTTTTTCTCAATCATTTAGTGTTTGAAGCATGTTTACAGGTGCTAGCTACAAATATTCTTCAAATTGTAGGACTTGGTATCAGTAGCAAACATAAGATACAAAATGGAAAAAAATAGTATCTTCTTAATAATCTGTTTTGCTGTAATCGTGAAACGATGGTTCTAAAATTGTTGTCCCATAATAGGTTTTAAGAAGAAGGGTTCTGGTCTCATTTTAATGTAGCAGAACCACTCCTCTGTGTGAATTGTATGTGTAATTGATATGTTTTGAGACAAATAAAAGCACAACCTAGTCGTGAATTAATCAAAACAACAACTTTAGGTTTCCAGATAATAACGTATCTTCTATAGCCCGCATAATAACTGACACAACTTGTCGACATAGAGGTCTATGTTTCCCTAACAATACTTCTCATGTACGTCTCATATTTCTGCTTTATTTCCTTAATTATAATTCTCTATTACACAAAACTGTGCTAGACTGAATCGCCTATATATTGTTTACTTAGTAGTGAACTTGAAACAATATAATTTTTTTTGTGTATCTTTAAAGAATATTACACCTAATTTTAAGGTTACCCCAAAGCTGCGCTTGGTACAGATTGTTATTTAAAGGATTACATCAAAGAAAATGAGACAAGCACGTGTACATGTTACGATAACAACACAAGTTTTCTGCCGACACAAGTCACGTGGTCCACGGGTGATAGTAATAATGGAACACTTCACTTTATTGTACGCAGACCTTCAAATAGTAAGTAATTCATAATGAAAGGTATATTTCGATAAGGAATTTTATAAAAGCAACTTAAAATATAATATATTGTTGTTTATATATATATTTTTTTTCCTAAATGACATCGAATTCAATGAATCTAGTTGGTCAGTGCCATCTATGTGTTACCATTATCAAACGTTTCATAAATTAATAAACTCATCATTTACCAGGTCGAACTAAGTTAAAACATTTCATTCGAACAAGTATTTATTTTTATAAATTATACGTTTTAATGCATGGATTTTATATTTTTTTTAATGTAGCTGATTTTTTAAAACCCTTTTGATCCAAAAAAGTTACATTGTAAAATCTTTTTTTAAAAAGAAATACGTTGAATATTTATACAAACAGGGATATATATAAGTGAGTCATTTAAATTAAATTCAACATTTGTCCTTCAATAAATTCATACGTATGTTACATTTATGTTTGCTCTATAAATACATAGTTTAAAACAGTAAGGCGTAACTTCACCTTTGTACTAATAAGATTAAAAGTATCCATAAAATTTGTGGTGTATATTCCTAAAAAATATAAGCTTGAATGTACATATTATAAGCCAGAATTGACATGCGATTTTTCGGAATGTGGAGGACAATAATGATAGCGAAAATGTAGATATGGTGATAATTGTATAGTGAGGGAAATTAACTATTTTTTGAAATGTTATGACCGTTATAGTTACATTTTTAATCACTAGATATTAAAAGTAGTTGGACTTTTTTATGAAGAAGACAATTTGTATAATGGTCTATATACTTTGAATACTTTTAAAAAGTCCCTTAAAACTCATCTGTTTAGGTCCGCCTATGACCTGTGATGCACCCTTCTTTCCCTGCCTCATTTTCTGTCTCGGGTTGATCCTGTAGTATAGGCCAAAACGTGCCAAAGTGTCCTCGTTTTATAGCCATTTTAATTGTTTGTATAGTATAGTAGTTACTATCCTAATGTCTCATTTTTATTTTACTTAGTTTACATGTTTTTAATAATTGTAAAGCGCTTAGAGCTTTAAGGTAAGCGCTATATAAAAATGCCTAAATAAATAAATACAAAAAATCAGGGCTTTTTTTAAATAGATATTAATTGAATAAAATGACCATGTCATTGATCACATTTAATTAATGTCAATAAAGATTTAGAATTTTTATTCTGAAACCTTATCTTGAAAAAGATGGAACGGGTAAGTTGAAGTGGAGTGTTGACTTTTGACGTATAGTGCAGCTGATACTTTGTGTAGTTGTGAAGTAACATGGTTATAGGAAAGGTTTCAGTGTTAAATTAAATATTTTTTTAAAAATCTTTCTTACCCAAGAATGGTGTTTAGGAATGTAAGGGTGTTTTTCTATAGCGTAAAATTAATAACATCATGTTTGTATCTTCTATTTCAGCGGAACCGAGTTTTCAATGTGTAGTGTCAAACAATCTTAATTTCACAAATGTAATAATATATCAGCCAAGAGTTGCCTGTACGTATACTTTTTATACATATCAACGGTTAAAGATTTAGTTCTGATTTGACAATATATCATGTTAAAGCTACACTGAATAAAAGAAATGGCCGTTTATATATTCACATAAATGTAAATAAAGGTATAGCATGTAATGGTACAAAACCCATGTTAGTTTATTGTTTTGCCCATTTCAGACCCACCAGATATGAGTTTGACACTTAAAAACGTTGAATTGGATTTATGTCTTGATAAAAAACTTGACATTATTGGAAGCTGCTTCGTCAGTGAAAGTTATCCAGCATCGGCAATATCCATCTACATCAACAATGTTTTACTCGATGCAAACCATTTTTCTAATACATTGGACCACACATTCAACTCTTCCTACCAATCATCTGGTGTAGTCAACGTTACATGTCTAGCTTACAATGTAGCATTTTCTGTAAGCAAAACACAATATCTCACAATCAAAGGTATTTTTGTTAGACTTCCTTTGTTTATATATCAATCCGATAAATATTATTTATTTTGAAAAGTAAAAAAACAATTTGTAAAAAAAAAAATTAATCGGTTCAAAATAGTAATTAAAGGCTATTAGGCAAAATATATAAATACATTATAAGGTTATTGCTTCTTTTAATCCAGGACCACCAGAACGTCCAAATATTTTCCAGCTTGTTAGACAAGGAACAGATTCCTCCAGTGAAAAAACACAACTTTCTATAATAATGTGTCAGTCTGCAGGAGGTGTTCCGTATTCAAAGCAACTGTCACTGACATGTGGCACTATGGAGGCATACGCAACAAGTAACATCAAGCGCCACTGATTATGAATTTAATAAAGTATATTTTTTTAAAAACCAATATCAACCGTCCTATGAGAAATCAAATAAGCATTTAAATATTAATTTTATTTTGTTTGGTCACATTAACCATAGAAATAGAACACTTTGTTCTATAACATCTTTACAATACACCATTAGTGAGCACGGTTCCTTTCCACTAATTAGCTGAAGAAACATCCCTTAGCTCTTTAAACGCTAAGTTTTTTTTATGAGCATTGAACGTCTTATCACACTTTATATTCTTTAACTTGAAATGTAACAATACAATCGTATTGTATGTTGTTGTGGTTCTATGCATCTATTGTTTTCATCGTCACAAGACTTTTGTATCAATTAATTATGACAGACAACATTTATTATGTATGATTCTTTATTAAAAAATTTACAACTTACATTTTCATGAGAAATGAAAAAAATGTAAATTTCTTTTTATATAGTATGAAAAAAGTTTTCTTTTTACCAATAAAAATAACAATAACTTATGGTTTATTTCGCTTTAATATCAGTGATGATAACAACATAAACATATTGTTTCTTCTTACAGATAGTGATACAGTTATTTTACAAGTAAATGTGATGAGAACTCCGACAGATGTAAATTGCACGTGTGTTGTCTTGCACGAGTCGAAATGTTTACAAAACAAAACAACTGAATTTCTAAGATTATGTATGCACATGTTTGCAGTTTAGGATTTAAACGTTTATAGATTTTTCATTTTAAAAATAACATCAGAACATAAATAAAAATTAATAATTATAGAAATACATTTTCCATTGGCACATAGACATTATCGTATTTGATTAAAGCTATCATTAAACCTTTTTAGATGTTCCCTTTTTCTAAATATACCAAAAGAATACTTAATGAATAATTCCGCATTTGATTATTTTAAATTGAAATGTTATTTATAAATCTAACAATATTTTCTATTACATATAATTTATATATATATATGATAAGAACTATTTTTTCACAAAGAGTGTAAACACACAATAGGTTATATTTTCCCCAGATCACATGGATGACTCCAGTCCAGTTGAGATCAATTCTGCCGCTATTGCAGTTGGTGTTACACTCGGGTTGGGATTATTATTATCAATTTCTGTAAATATCTTCATAATAAGACGATATAAAAGTAAATATAACATTTATTTTTTTTCAAGTATCTAAATTTATTTTTATTTTTTTCTTAAATTTTATTTATAGCTTAATTATAACAATACCGCATTTAACAGGTAAACTAATTCATAAAATATAATAATTTTACAAGTAATTGGAACTTAATTAGTCCTGATGCTCATCTTAAGTATTGGCTAAATAAATTGGTTTCATTAAACTTTTAATTTTATATGCATTTATGTGGAAAAATTTATTATTCATTAACTTGTTATAAATATATATAAAATTAATTTATTTTATTTTAAAACTATATTTACATTCCATTAGATGCCATGTTTAAAAAAACAACAACATAGGTTTTAAATTTGGATTGTTAAATATTTCATAACTACAAACTTGAGCTAATTTAAGAAATGTAAATTCAAAATTGAAAACCTTACAATACGCAGCACTTTTAAAATTCGCACGTCCCTTTATTTAGGATTTAAAAGAGGGGATTCATCAACGAAAAGGTCGAACACAAAGTAAGCGTATTTATATCTCTTAATTTGATAAGTTGTTTGCTGATTGCAGTAGTTGAATGGTAAATGATTGTAGATTTAGTTAATTAAATCTGCAAGTACTGATACCATATAAACATATCTGAATTAAGCTTATTTTTTGTCGCAGAAAAACACAAGAATACATTGATATAGGAGGTAAATATGTTTACTTTATGTCTGCTTAAACATGCCAAAAACCACTTTTCATTCTTTTAATTACGTATACATATGTATTTATATATACATATGTATTTATCTCTATAAAATATAATTATATATTAGTAGATACATATCCATGTAACGCATTTTATTTCCATAGCAACGCCGTATGTTAACACAGAGTTGCACTCATATGAAACAGCCAACGTTAAACCCATTTATTCAAATGAAGCTACGTCACCTCCTCCGTCCCAACGGGTTGACAAACTAAATATCACTCACCATGGTAACATAAAGTTCATTACTTTTAGTTAAAGTATATAATTATTTCCATTCCAAATAATGCATTACTATGTCAAGTAGTTGACTGGCCAACCAGGACACTGGGAATTTCATGTAGATTTCTTCGAGGAAATGCAATTTAATGAACAATATCAGCTAATAAAACGTTGCTGTAAAAATGTTTAAAGGCCGTCACATAAATATATTAGAACATAATTATTCGGTGCATAATGCATGTCGTTTACAAAACAATACTGTACATCTTGTAATTTTTTTTTTTGACAATTAAAGACAATGAAACTGTAACAATTGGTGAATATAATTATATATATATAATTCATAGATTTTAGTTTGATATAAATAGTTATATATAAAAGATGAAATAATATGTATCCTAATTGTTGAATCAAGGTTCATTTAAACGTAATAAGTCGTTTTACTAAACAATCAAATTAGACTTACATGTAATTAAAGATATATAAATAGAGTCATTTATAAAAATCAATGTATTTGCACTGTTTTAAAACTATTTAAAAAAAAAAATTACCTAAATTATAATTTTTTTTTATTATCATTTCTTTCTTGAAACACTCGTTGTAAGGATATATGTAACCATAGGTGAAAGCTATCCCCCCCCACCCTCAAGTCTCAAGGACACAGTGGCGTAGCTAGGGGTGTGGGAGGGGGTCCAAATTCGAAAGTCCTCCAGGGCCCCTACTTGAGGGAGACCCCCAAAAGAGTGTCCGAATTTTTTTTTACATTAAATAATGTCACAATAATTTTACATTAAATAATGTCGAATGTCACAATGCAGGGGCTCCCAAAGAGGTCAAGTCCCCCGGGCTCCCAAATCCTAACTACGCCACTGCAAAGACAATACATATTGTATAGGGGTTTAGCCGTCTGTAATTTTCACAATACCATTTTTTACCTCTGGGATAAATTATTTTAGCTTTTTTTTTATACTATACTTTATTTACACTCGTTGTTTGTACAGTTCGCTTAAGGACACATCTAGTCAATGTTTTCTTTGTTTTGTTGCAATACTTTGTGTCACAACTTTCTTTTGACTTTTGACCCAGACCACCAGGTCCAAATCTGATTCAATACATTTTATAAAATATAAATATATGTTAAAATATTCTGAATGACAAATGAATAATTGTATTTAATTTCAGTACATTAACTTATGTAACTACTACATTTGATATCATTAGAAAGCTAAATAATTTTTTCTAGTTTCTTTATAATAATTAAAGTATGTTTTTTTGTTTTTTCATCGTTTAATGAAAAGGCCATTCGTAAGATAATATAAGAATGGATACCTTCGTTAAAAAAGCAATTATAAAACATACACATTTAAATAATAAAACAAAATTAGTAGCCTACTTTTTAGTTAGATTTAAATATTTAGAAAAAAAATTAATTTCAATTAAACCAAATTTTAAAATATTCCTATCATTTAATGATGATTGAGTTGTTCTTTTTGTCTCCTGCAACGTCTTGGATAAAAATCGACTGGAATAAATTAAGACAAATTAATTTCTAACAAATGCACATTATTATTTTTTTTCTAATGCAAGAACATATTTTTTTAATCGATCACTGTTGTTTTTCCCTCAGCTGACAAAGAAGACCATCCTTATGACGAGGTTACAGAACTCAAAAAATGATCAAGAGTTCAATATATGAAATGTTAGAACAGGCAGAACTACAACGAAAACTTCAGATGCTAATCCATCCAACTAATTGAATAAATCAGCCCTTTTAAAAAAAATTATTTTCACTTAATTTATTAAATTATAACATAGAAGTAATTAAATTTGTATCACCCTACAATATACATATCTACAAACAAAAGTAATTCTTTTAAAGACTTTTTCCAACGTTTACAAAACAGTATATTAATTATCATATGGCACAATATTGTTTTGGTAATTTGCAAATCTATATAATTGCAATTAAGAAAAATAACCATTCAATTAACCAGAATTATATATCATTAAATAAAATGGATTTTGTGAGGTATCTATATGGACAAAAATGAATATATTTTTTTGACATGAAGTGGCCAATTACTTTTGCTCTTTTAAAAAAAAAATATGTTGTTTCTTTTTCTATATTAATGATTAAGGATTTGATAAATCTTAAACGAGATAGTGTAAGAAACACGTTAACAATATTTCAAAATCAATTCTCCCTCTATGTTCATTTTTCTTTCTTTTATACCATTACTAGCTATAAAACAATACATTTAAGCCAAAAACCGTGGAATTCTAGTGGTGGGTAGTTTTCGTATTATGAGGTCTGGATATGAGCTACAGGTTTCGGACACTCAAGAGTGATCAAAGTTGAGATGTCGCTTTTTTGGGAGAACGGTCAAGAGCGAAGCCAGACTGGAGTGGAGCAGAAAACAGAAGTGAGAATACAGTAACGAGATAGAGAGACAAACATGATAGTCAGAGAAGAGTCAAGGTCTTAAATGTGAACAGTATAGCAGATCATTAAAGTGAAGTCTAGACACCAACGTGTTACTACCTGATTGTAGCACTACTAGAAAGAAAGTGACTGAGTTTACCATCCAGATAAAGTAGTTACAGAACAGAGACGGCCAAGATTCTCTACAGTATTAGATCCAAATATGACTTGTTCATTCCTCAAGTCCTACAGATTGTTCCTTAAAAGTTTTCAGCGTTTACTCAAAAACTTGTTATTGCTGATTTATGAATTTTTTTTTTTAAACTTTAGTTTACAAAAGTGTAACTAATTGTTTTCTAGGGGATTTTCTTGTAATTATACAGAATGGCATCATTTATCATATCAGGTGATCGAATTTTTCGATACTTACATTTTATTTTCTTAATTTTTTTGTTTGCAATGAAAAAAAACGCACAATTATGTGAAGATTGTTAAATTTGTTACAATAAATTAGCATTTTAATTTTAAAATATTTTTATTTTAATATGCTTTTGTATTATTATTTATTGGTATGAAAATATACCTTTAATATTGGTCTCGGAATTGGTTTGAGTGAATGATTTTAATATTTGATACAAATAAAATAAATTACATATACCAAATCAAGATTTTAAATGCATTGCGGTTAAACTCATCTTATAGAATAAAGAAATTCAACTAAACAGCAAGACTGCACTAATATTAAAATATACGACACCTTTTGGTCATTAGATATCATTTACTGTAACCTGTTTACATTTTCAGTCTTAAGGCTGTGTGAAAATGAGTACTATTAAATGAAACATTAGTGATAAATCAAATGTTATAAAAAGGTAGGTTGCATGACTTAAAACATTATTTGAAATATTATATTTTCTAAATATAATTTTAAAATAAAATAATAAATACCAAAATCCTACGCTACGTAATGGGAAAATTTTAGGTCGTGCAAAATAGGTGGGGTCGAAGAGGTCAATCTTCTTGCAAATACACATTTAGGAGGAATAGGATGACTAAATTCAGAATTTACGCACTGCCAAGTGCGAATTTAATTCATATACAGCTATGATTATTGTGTAAGCGGAAACATTGGGGAGATTGCTTTCTATATAGTATATTGTGTGTGGTCATAATTTGTATGAGAAGAATTAACAAGTACGATTTTAAAAATGTGTATTTATTATTTTTTGGTCATTGTTTCGTGACTCATGGACTTTTTTCATATCAGAAAATGTTTTATTACAATTTATTTTTTTAGAGGGAAAATATATTTTTTTTAAAAATATATTGTAATTGCAAACAAATGTTTTTTTTCTTAACAAAGATGTAATTATTTAATTAATTGTATTATTTTTTGAATTATGGTTGTTGGCAAAGTTGTGTAATATAATAAACACGTTTAAGTAATATATCATTGGAATTGACTAGTGAACGTAAACTTCACGAGGTTTCATAGACTTGCTTAATGGCCAAAGTATATTTATCAAATTATATCAAAAACAAAATGTTAAAATTAAAAAGTCTTAATAAAGTTATATTTATATCAATTATTATTTATATAATTTTGGAACAACAACAAATAAAATAAAACAATTAAACCTATAAATCAATGATATTAGACGTAAAGGGGGGTTGAACGCATTATATACATTTACTTATATCCATAATATATATATATATATATAAATATATATATAATAGTATGCGATCTTGTTGGTTATAAGTGGTGAGATTTATGTATTTGTGAAGAATAATGTGATTTATTTTTTTAAATAATGGGACCTTTATAAATATAAACATATACGTATTTCGTGCCATGGAAATGTCTAGATCCAGAGATATGAATGCTCAAATGAATGTGTTTTTGGAATGTTAACATATTTAATGATATGACACGTGTTACTTCGGTACTTGACCTGGAAACAATTTATCAATAGTAGGGAAAAAAGTAAGCGCCCTGGGATTTAAAGTTACAATATTTCTTTTGAACATACATCCAGGCATGGCAGCCCGCAGGTAGGGGCAAGGGGCACTTGCCCCCCCCCCCCACTGGATTGATTGGATAAAAATTTTTTAGACAAAAATAGACAAAACAATTATTAAAGTAAAGAGAAAATAAAGAGAAAGTGACTAAGCTGATGTCCTGTCCGTTCGTTCACCATACAAATACGCTACAGTAAATTAAAACTATATTAAAACATTACTAACATTTTTTGCCCCCCCCCCCCCCGGAAAGTTTTCTACGAGTGCCAATGCATCCAGGCAAGTGTCTGAGCATGTGTAACAGCT
The DNA here is from genome assembly GCA_964033795.1 of Lymnaea stagnalis. Classification (NCBI taxonomy): domain Eukaryota; kingdom Metazoa; phylum Mollusca; class Gastropoda; family Lymnaeidae; genus Lymnaea; species Lymnaea stagnalis. The sequence continues at coordinate 114,607 of CAXITT010000214.1, read as the reverse complement.
GTATATTTACAGAAATGTATTGTTTCGTTATATAGATATTAAGGGGATACTTTATACCCATTAGCAGTTTCCATTTTAAAAAGAAGAGAGGGTGAATGTGCTCGAATCGTCCAAGTAAAATGTTATAATTACAATATAATAATGTTATACGATGTGAATTTCATTTGTTCCATTTTGGATAAATATATATATAATCGTGAGTTGTTACAGTTCAATTTATTAATATGATGAATTGAAAAAATGCTGCTCCATCTAATTTTATATAACTATAACATAAGAAACATATGGCATTGTATATAGACTTTAAAGAACGATCTAAAAAGTTTCTATGTTGGCAACTTGAAGCATGTACCAGTTCATATGCGGTCCGATTTTTTTTAAATCAATATATTTAAAAAAAAAATTATTCGCTCCATACGCAAAATGTTTTCGAGTTCTGAGATGCAGACAAAAAAAGAATAAAAATGAATATAAAATTTATTGTGTTATGTTTATTATGTATGCATATGATACAAATTAAAAACAATAATTTAACTGTTTTATTACTATAAATAATTGCAGTTATAATTTTTAATAGTTTAGTCAAATTAATTCAATAATACAGTTTTAAATAACAATATTTAATGTGTATAATTATTGTTTACATATTGATAAAGCCGTGCGCTTTTTACGCCTCTAAATTTAAATAAGGCTAAGAACAAACGGAAAAAAAAATTAGATTTGATTAGAAATGTAAATTCATAACTATAACTATTCCCAAATAGCATACACACACACACACATGCACACACACATATGTTTCATGTTCTTATTTTATATTGCTTAAGGATTGAAACTAACTCGTTTGTTTTACTTTTCCGATACAAATTCAATATATGTTGATTAGAACAACAATAAATAATGAAATAAATGACAACTCAAAGTGAACAGGAAGTGTATCATATATATTATTTTTATTTCAATAAAATTTTATAAATTATACAACTTTTCAAATTACTAATCATTATTTACATCTAACAAGTGTAAGTACTAATGTATATATAATATGTATATATACATATACAAATACTTTTTAAACAGACTAACCTTATGTAATATATATTTCTTTTGAATGAAATGCAAAACTAATATGCAGTTCGTATAATATACGTAAACTAATTACTTTTAGGCCAACATATTAATGTTAGAACTGTTAAAGTTTGAAGAAAGTTAAAATTGTCTCCTAAATGTATTACTATTTTGGACTAGACGTTGTTCTGCAAACGCACTAGTCTAAGATGTACATATATCAGTGCATATTCACTTAGTTAACAATACTGTTTACACATGATTGTAAAAAATACATGACAAGCAAACACTCTGAAAACAACAACAAACAAACAAACATATACTATGATACACAATCGCATAGTACCAAACGTTGGAATTTAAACCTTAACAAAAAAATAGAATAATGATAACCAATCCAATAACATTTACATTCATCAAGCACGTACAAAAAATTAAATGATACAAATCAAGTTAAGTTTTTCTTTTTTTTTTTCATAAACCCGTGAATTGATGAATAAGAATTTCTGGTGTAGGTTAAGGAGCAGGGTAGGGGATTGTTTTTTAATTTTTTTTTTTTTTTGTTTAAAGTTAATTAAATGATACAAATCAAGTTAAGTTTTTCTTTTTTTTTTTTCATAAACCCGTGAATTGATGAATAAGAATTTCTGGTGTAGGTTAAGGAGCAGGGTAGGGGATTTTTTTTTAATTTTTTTTTTTTTTTTTTAGAGTGGCAATTGCTTTTCTCAGTTGAATAAAGTTGACGAAAATCTTGGCCTGGCAGCACTAACAGATCTGCATGATTTTATTTTAAAATATTAAAAAAGCATTATATCGTCGTAGAATGTTTATATTTTTAAATACAAACCAATTTTTATGATTTGGCACGTTTGTAGAATAATTTGTTACCAAGGGTTGAAAAAGGGCAATAATAAAGAGGATAGTAATGGTAACAATATTTAATTTACTAACAGGGTGAAAAATAACAAAAAGACCAAAAAATACAACTTAATATACAGCAGGTAAAATAATCAAAATACATATAAATATTAACATATATATAAACATGCAATAAAAGTACAATCTTGAAAATAATTTTGTAAGTACATGAAGTCTCTAAAATGTCCAGAATAATTTAAAAAATTCACTCTCTTTCGAAAAGAAAAAAAAAATTTGTCAGGGTTTTTTTAGGGACTAAGTTGTAAATGTAAATTCTAGAAATTGTGTCACTTGATATCATTGTTCAGGACAAAGAAGAACATATTCGTTTATTTTATACCAAAAGCACATATTTATATAATGTATATAGAAATTCCAGTTATTCAAAAAATATGACTGTCTGATTGTTAAACTGTATTGTTTTGGCAGATTTAATATTTTGGCGACTAAGATTTAATAAAATATATTCACCAAAGCGCAATTCTCTTTTTTATTATTCATAAATGTTCTGGTGAAATATTGCTTCTCAAATAAAGGATTTGATGTGTATTGAATGTAAGTACAATCTTAATTTAAATATTAATCAAATGTTTTTAACAGTCAGGCATGACTTTATATATATTACGGTAGTATGATTATTTCTAATGTTACTAAATCTTGATTTACATTTTTTCCCGGACCACAAAAATCTATCTGAAGCCGACATTTCTGACTCATTTTTCATGCATTGTTTGCCATTTATCAAAAGACAATAGAATTAAAGAGAGAAGATTCATTTTCAAGTCTACACAAAAAATGTATAGATTTTTAGATTTTTGTTTTGTTTTTTTGAAATTTAACTTTTTAACCAGATAACCATTTATTTTTCTTTTGTTCTTTTTGAGGAACCTAATGGCTTTGAAAGATTGCTATATAGAGTCATTTGGTTTGACACATTCAAAATGGTTCGATGACATATAATACATAACAATTGACAATACCATTGTTTAAATGTAATAAAGAAAAAACATTATTCCAACTGAAGCTAATTGCAAGTAACAATTCATTTACGCTAACAATTCAAATACCAAAGTACAAAATCAATATATCTGGAAAAAAAAATTAAATCCTTTTACTTGCAAGTGTAAAAGTGGGATAACAGAAATGTATACATATTATTCCACACAATTCACATCATTGAAACATCTTATAGGTCTTATAAGGCTTTTGTAAGTCTTTAGTAAGCCCTTTTACATAAAAGTATTGATTTTTATTTAGTCTAAGGTTAGATCTTCCTAGAATAGACTCTTTAGTTTAAAATGGACATCGAAGATGTCCATCTCTATGAAGGAATCTTCTAGTGAGTTAAAGAGAAACAACGGTCGGGTTAATTGCTGTTGACAGTCAGAAAAAACCCCCAGAGGAGTTGATATAACATCACAGCTGAAATCCACACATAACAAAATAAACAAATTTTAACAAAATAAATAGGGCTATAATAATCAAATTTGTAGTAATTATTAAAAAAAAAATACATTTCATTATCTCTTTTGAGCTTTTGATTTAGACATGCCACAAAATTGGGTTATTGAAAAAAAACCAACACATTTTCTTTGAGATATTTCTGATGTCATTGCTTAATATAAAGTTTTTATTTTTCAAGAAAGAATGTAGCTAATGATTGCTCTTCTTAGTTGAAGAGTAATATTTATTAAAGACAAGTACATCCTAAATATTAAGTTTAAAAGACACCAATTTAGACAAGTCTATGGGAAAAAATATTCTTAAGCTGATGGCTCAAATCGTTGTCAAAAAAAGGTAAAAACTAATGAAGTTATATTGAAATCATATTACTGACCCGAATTTCTTAAACCTTTTGTAACATCAGATATGTATTATTGATCCTTGAAGACATTTGATGGCCCACACATATGATAAAAGTAAACAAATATATTTCTTCGTAACCTGTCTACTGACTAATGGTACGTTAGGGTATAACCAGTTGTCAAGCGTATTAAAAAAATAAAATGAAAATAAATAAAAAATTAAATAACAGCCAATGTAGTCATGTTTTTCCCCTTCTGTGGCTTTTATATCAGGAAATGATACTTGCGTTCGTAATAAAGAGAAAATAAAGACAAAATTTGAGTACACTATCGAAAGCACACGCCCTCTACTGAAATATTGGCATCACACTGGTTACATATTAACTTTTTTGAAGCTCATAAATAATTTTTCTACTTGCAAATATAATATATGCCGTAATGTTTTAAAAATAAGTATGGAGGGCAATAAACATTATAAATAATTATTAAAACGTATGTATAAAATCAAGGTCTACAATTTTTGAACATTATTCATTAATACAATAAATAAAATTCGATTGTGTCCGCCGCATGTAACACTATGAAAAAAATGTTATTAATCTAAATACATATTTTTACAATTTATAGAAAACACTTTTTTTTTAATGACATCAAGATTCCGCACAAAAGATATTGAATAAAGCTGACTGAAATTTAAAAATGCAATCAATTAATTGAACACTATTAGTGTTATGGAGAGATGCCTTCAATGTGTATGTTTGTTGGTTTTTTTCCTTTAATCAGAACATCAAATAAACCTAGGATCCGCTCTAATACTTAAGCATCACGAAGATATTTTTATTTTTTGGCTTTTCTGATAGGTGGATGCTCCCTAATTGAATGAAAAACCTACAAAATTGATACAGTTCCACAACTTCCTAAGACCTAGATAATGTAATGATTTTGTAGCTACAGACTAGATTGTGTGTAACAAAATTGATGAAATAAAAAAAAACTAGTAAAAACCGGCCAAACACATGCGTGAACTTCGAAATTATTTAAGGTGCTTGGCCAAAATGTATTTAAGGGAAACAATATATATAAAATAGTGCTAGCTTCCTTATAGACCTGTATACATTGTATTTGTGTTGTCGAAAAGATCAATGCTTTACTGTGATAAATTAAAATTGTTGTGATCTCGCAATTCATCATATTTACCTATGTCAAGTTAATCCCAGATAAACTCTGCTAAAATTACACTTGTAATATTTAGAACAAGTTTACTACAGTGAAAGTCAATCACTGACAGCGATGGTGTATAGTGTATATTTTTTGTTACAGATTTCTATACATAGTTACCTAAGTCATTTTTATACATGAACAGACAAGTGTGAGTAATTTTTTTTTTTTTAAAGTTGTAATAAAATAGATATTTGTTTTAAGTTTGTGTTGCTAAATGTTTGCAATTTTACGTACATTTGTTATTACTTTAATTATTGTATTATTGTGCATTCTAAAACCAAGTAGCAAATATCAAACACGCTAGCTTATTATTATAAACATATAAAAATTAAATCATTGTGTTTATTGCGCAGTCCATATATATTTTAGTATGATGATTTAGCCTAAAGTGCCCTTACTAAGACAATCCGTTGATACAGTCATAGGTATGACCTGCGTATCAAAATCGGAAATCACAAATTGTATGCTTTTAAAAACACCGAGTTCACTTGCTTCACACATTTCTGTTTGTAATTCGCCGTCAGTAACCAAACTTGTCAAAGATTCATTTGATCTTTGATAACAAAATATGAACAATTGACCTGAATAGCATGCAACACCTTTAATGGACTTTTCTCCGTCCCATAGAAAATCTAAGAATGAGAAGATTATGTCATCATCAGGATATACTAATAATTCCCATAATGATCCATCTTGTTGTAAGATGTACACGTTTTCGTCTTGTTGGAAGCTGGAGATATTTTTATAAGGCCCATCAATATTTGGAAGGTTAGTTTTCTTCTTTGTAATCATGTTGTATCGAATGATCTCCTTACTATTATATGATGAGCAAAAGGCTAAAATATTATCATTGACGATTGTAGCAGCTTCAACAGTCATACGTGAAATAGTGATATGAACAAAGCAAGCATCGTTTGCTGTAACGAAAACAGCATCATTATCAGGTACATTAATAAGTTTATCCTGGTGACTCAGAAGTACACCATTTAAAGACTTATCTGATTTCGCAACAACCGTCCATTCCTTTAAATCTGGATCTAATAGTTTATATATAATATTATACTTCTCTGATCGATCATTTGTAATAAAGAAAATTTTTGAATTTATAGCTGCTATGCCTGTCGTATATGGCTTATTTTCTTGTCTGTCATTAAAATTATAAATAGTGTAAAAACACTGTCGTTGCAGGGAATAAACTTTGATTATCCCGTTTGTGATAAAAACCATGACATTAGATAATCCGCTGCATTCTCTATGCCTGACAATATAATGACTGCTGTAACACGACGCCTTCCAATGAAACAGAAGAGATTCATATACCACTTTTGAAGCTTCTGGGTTTGACGTTATCAATGGATTCACCATGAGTTTCTCAAGACGTTCACGGCTTGCTAAACAAAGTCTGGCGGCTTTTAATAGTTTTGTAAGCTTTTCTTCCATGTTGAAATATGTCGAAGACAATTTCAAATCTGTAGCGTGACTCACCCTTGTCAAAACATTAACTGAATCATTCTGTTCACTTTCCTTAGTATCTGTTGAACATTCCCGAAAAGAGTTTGTTAACATTTCCGAGCATTCTTTGTCATGATGTCTGATGCTACCATCTTGCAATACGTCATTCTCATTATTTGAAATTGTAACAGTATCCAAACGAACCCCATCTTTTCTCCTTTCATCATTTTTTTCTAAATGGTCTTTTTTAGCTTGATGATTGACCCATTTGATTACGGCCTCGACGACAATGTCTTCAGATTTAGCACTCAGAAAATGGTCTTCTATTATCATATATATGTCCTCAAATGATAAATTCAAGAATGTTGTACTTTCCCAAATATCTTCAAAATTATTAATCATAAATCGTTTTGCAAAGTGTCCAACACTCTCAGAGTTTAGCAAGATTGCATGATGATAAAATTCTTCAAAATTAGAAAGTGTCATATTTTGTTTGACAAAGTATTCACACTCTTTTACAAGGTAACGAATGTCCAGAAAATGTGTAGCATGCCACACCTGGATCACATTGTTCTCTGTGAGGCCATCTTCACCTTTGTAAATAGCATTTAAAATAACTGTAAACGTTTCTTTACTCATATTATGTATATTCGCCTTATTCTGAATAGTTTCGATCATGTTAGAATGCAAAAGTCCGTTAAGAACTGTTGAACAGGCACCCAAAATGAATTTGTGGCATGGGAACTCCTTGTCTTCAACAACAACAGTAAAATCGCTGTAGTCGTCATTGGTCCACCGCTGACCTAGGCAAGCCTGAAGGCCACAAGCGATGGAAGACTTAACCATGGATGATATTTGTTAATGCTGTTGAAAAAGAATAATATATATTTTTGTTAAGTAGTACATAAATTGGCTGGGAAATTTAAGATATCTCTTTCTCTCTCTCTCTTTCTTTCTCTCTCTCTCACTCTATTTATTTTGCATAATATATATATATATGTTGTGTATATTTGAATAACATATAAATATATAAACATTTTTGTGTGTATGTTTTTTTTAGCATTACATTTCTTAATTGAATGAATATACATCAATTGTTTACAAATAAACAAAAAAAATAGCTAATGTGATACCGTAATACAGTGGATACAAAACTCAGTTCGTCAGACCCGCCGACAGTACAGAAATTTTCTTGATAAAACGTCAGGGACACTAGATAGTGTACCACAATTTAAATAGTATTCTTAGAATACTAGACGATCTTGAGCGGAGACATCGTGGCTGATATGCGATTTAAATTTACTTTTTTTAAATTTAAATTATTGCTTTTATATTTTCTTGGTTATTGCACACAACTTAACCCGTCGAGATCCTAAATTCGTAAAATAACGCCCCAATATAGTAAAATACAATATCCTAATAGTAAATACATAAACAAAAGGTATATATAATCCACGTAATAACTAAACGAATCGCAGTGCCTACTGCGATGGAGTTGATGTCGAAAAAAAGTTAATCTAAATGTAGATGACTGATGTTTGCGTTCCCGTTTTGCTTGATGTGTATTTGATTTAGATCCTTAATTAGTTTCAGTGGACGCACATATCATATTATCTTACTCTGTCACTGGTAATAATAAAGTTACAGGAGACGCCGTCTCTCAGACAGGTGTACCGAACACCTCCGAAACATCACACAAGATAAACAGTGTCCCGTCTCCAAACACTTCAATAGTAGCGACCACCAGGGCAAGTCGGACTTTTCAATAAGTGAGATTGTGGCTAGCACGAACACCTCCAGCCGGGTCAATCTGGAACACAGACTTATCCTGACTTACGGCACTTTGACGCCAGATGGGATCAATGTTATGGCTCTTTTCACAGCTTGACCCTAGCTCCGCCCCTCCACGTTCTGACCTATCACAGTGAACTTTTTCTCCCCCTTTTTTTCGCCACTGATTATTTAAACTCTCACTCACTATTCTTCTGCCACACTTGTATTGCTGCCTACAGATACTACTTACCAGCTAAGTTATATTTCTTATTTTTATTTTTATACCGTTTTTTCTATTGTTTTGTTCGCTGACGAAGGCTTTCTGCCAACACGTTCGCTGTTTTGTTGCGTTTATTTTTTTTCTGTTTTACTCATTTTATTTAGAATTAACCTTGCAGCTGAGATTTGAAACTTTTGTTATTTTTTTTAATGAAGTGTTTTGGTGAACCTGATAGAAGAGATAGCAATATTCAAGACAAGAGAGAAAAAAGCACAGACTAGGGTTTTTGTTGCGCTAATTGTACGGTAGTGGCGGATGGAGCTGATTTCACAGATAGTGAAATATGAAAAGCGACAAATGTGAGAGATATGGTTATCAAGTGACATGTTGTGAGACAGAATATAACAAAGATTCCAACCCAGTTGTTTTTTTATAGAGCTGCGTAGAATTAGTCATATCAGACATTTTTAATGTTTGAAGAGGCTGATGTCTGCATTTGTGCTATTACACGTGGAATACTGTGAAGCTCTCATGATGGGTATTCCAGTTACGGTACTGAACAATTAAAAATCACAGAATAATGCGACTCGCATTATCGTTAGCAAACAAAAATTTGACCATGCTAAAACACTTCGGAGAGAGCTGCATTGGATGCCTGTCCGCGTGCTACCGCTGCTTGCATGAACTGGCGCCGTTTGATCTCAAAGCGCTCTTGATGCCTTATGTACCCACTAGACTGCTCCGCTCATCCGATAGTTGATACTCTATATACCGGGAGTCTGCCTTGAGAGCTATGGAAGGCGCACTTTCATTTTTGCTGGCCTAATAATTTGGAACATCCTTCCTGTCTCCCCCTGAAACCGTCAGACACTGCAGTCTTTCTGAATTAAAACTGAATTTAAAACATATCTTTTTCGCACCCACCTTCTGCTGTGATGGAGTATTCCATAGACATCGCTTAAGATGTCAACATAATTTTTTCCGAAAAAAATATTAGTAACTTGGAGAAAAATGTATTTAAAAATGTTCAGGTCTTGTCAAATTAAGAGTGGTATTCTTCTGTATTTTTATGTTTGTAAATTTAATGTGCTAGTTGAACTTCAGTTGGAGCTGATTGATTTGCAAGCAAATACCTTTTTTTAAAAAGAGAAGCACAATTCAGGAAACGTTCTTTAATGCTACAGCTGATTCACTAATGTCTAGTTTCCGAAATTGATGACATTTGTCTCTGGTATATCATCAGTGTAAAGGGTATAAAAATCACTGTTGTTATGTGTAGATTACTATTGTTATTTTTGGTAGGGAAACGATGTTTTGTTTAGAGATTTCATGTGCAGCTGTATCTATTGTGTGAGAGTGTTGTGACTTATTTGTTTAAGGGGAAATGACACGTACGTTTTGGTTGTTGTTGATATAAGGTATGGATGACCGTTGTGTGATATTCAAGGTGTAGTTTGTTTCTGTGTGTAAGTATTCGCTGGATAGATCATTGAACTATTAAATTGATTAGTTAAGAGTAGCATTATTGAAGTACATTGATCCGTCAGTTTTTGACGAGGCACAAAGAAAATTATAGCATCGAACTCATATCAATATATTCAGTGTTTAATGTGTTGTCGGTAACACTGGTCTTTATGATGAAGTAAGAGACAAGGATGTCCCACGGGTGAACATCTGATTTCGAAGGTTGGATGAGCACAGGACCTTAAGAGTTACATTTTGACAATCAGTGTTTGGAACAACTTGTGTCTATGAGCCAAATGTTACAAAAATGAAGTATGTGAAAACATCGAGATTTGCTGTTAACATTTTTTTTAAACCTCTTGATTGGATGCAGCAACTTCAATCCAAACACTGAGGATATCTTGAAAGCAAAATGTTAGTTTCACAATCTAGCTGACCCTGTTCGCTGATTAGCTTGTGATATTCGGTTATCTGGCATTAGGCTAATGTAAATATCTTTTTTTAAACGTCTCTTTTTTAAAAAAACCTTTTTAAGTCACTAAAAATGTTGATTTTCTATTTTGTTTCTGCATTGCACGCCATTTACCTATGATGAACATAAAGTACTTATCTTAGTCTTTTGTGATTTTTCACAGACTTTCGTTCTGGCTCACAGGTATTGTACATATTTGTTATGGGGTCTGCCCTCGTTTTTTTATCAGCCCTATTTGAAATAAAGATTTGTGATCCCTGCCCAAAAATATCTCTCACGTGACATTAACCTTGGCACTGACTTGGCGTTGACTAAAGCAACAAAGAGCTATCACTATATTTCTTACAAAGTATTGACGTATGGTGTACATTTTTATATAGAATTGCTCCGCATGTTTGTGTCGATTCTGTTTTTTGACACTTCATAAAATGGCTTAGAAGACTTATCATGAATTGACAGGCTCATCTGCATATCTCGAAGGACAACCTTAGCTTTGCATACACTTTAGTCTTTCGTTAAGCTATTTTTGTTGCATGGCCTACAATTCGCGAACCTTGGGCTTATTTTACTGTACATAAACTGCTGTTAGCAATTAGAACGGTGTTAAGAAGATCACCTCCCTTTTGCCCATTTTGTGAAAGTTGGTGATTTTCCACTCATTACTGGAAAATTGTTATCCACAGTTCACTGTTATACTGACGCCTAATGAGCACACATGCCTGAACAAACGTTACAATTTCCTGATTAGAGCAGCTTCATAACTGCATTACAATATTTTTTTTTTTAAATTTATTGATCGTTTTTTGTTACTTTGCGATATTGATCTTCAACATGTGTTCATCAGAGAGTGGGGTAGAAATATTGGACCAATTGTATGTTAATTTTTCATCTACTGATGTTAAATTTAATTGATGTTTGTATATAAAATGTGTCTCTAAATTATCATCGATTGGGAACACTAGAAAAAGGACATAAAACTACAACATGTAACCACATCAGTTCCAGGACATTGGTTTATACAGCCCATTTATATAGTGTCATCATGTTGCTGTCTAACTTTTATGATGCCATTAATTTTGATAACAGGTGATTTAACTTTGAGCCTCAATAAATGTCAAAGTGAAAAAAAAAAACTGGTGAATCTTTTCACTGATGTGAGAAAGAGTATTGTGCCATTCAATGTTTGTTTCAAAAACAATGTATTAATAAACGTCTGCGTTTACATCTCACCAAAGGGAAATATTTTTTCCTACACATAATAAATCTTCCTTTCTATAGGATACGCAATATGTGATTTATTATGATAATACATATAAGACATATCGAGTCCTATACAATTCTTCCACCCCCCCCCCACCAAAAAAAAAAAAAAACGAAAGAAATATTCTGAACAGCACGTCTAAAAAAAAAAAGTTTGCCTTCAGCAAGTTGAGTGATCAGTATTGACCAATGTCTCGTGTACCGGCACAGGTACGTAATATTTGGTTGCCTTTCCGCACAACATGAAACAAAAAAACAACTTAAAACTAGTTTAGGAAAACTAGCATAAAGAAATAGAACTTAGTCTAATGTGCTAGCAATATCACCTAATATAAAGAAAATAGGACATATTTAGGGAGGTTTTCAAAATTATATTTTTAAAAAATGCACTGGCCCTCTGTAGTGGTAAACGTATCCAATGGTCTCCTAGACTTTTTTTTAAACACTGTGCTACGTTATTTAACTTCTGGTCCAGTATACTTTATTACATTGAAATATCATAAATAATGGTATGAGAGGCATTTGCAAATAAGTTAACCAGAGGGACATACAAATGACCATTAAAGACATAGTGCTTATATTTTCCATCGCAGACCCACCAAGTAACAGGGTTTACATAATTAGTTAAAAATGTTAATGAAAATGAAATATATGTCTACCTATTTGTCTACATGCCTACTTCTTTTTCTTATTTTTCCTGTCTTTGAGTTTGTCTGTTTTACCATTTCAGTCTTCCAATTTTTTTTCCTGACAATGTAGAAATGTAATCTTATCTAACATAATTCAATTAACCTGACCACGTTTAATCTAAGACATACATTTACTATGAAATTGTACTTACAAAGAAGAAATGTTTAACTTTTCAAAAAATATGACTGCATTTGTGCAACTCTGTCTTTAGACCTCAATGTATTCGACACATCAACACAGCATTGACTAGAAGTTTTGTGAATATTTGGTTTCAGTTTCCTCATTTTTATATCATCAAATAAGCGAGAAGTTAATGTTCGTCAGTCTAAATATGTAATCTTATCCAGTGGAATCGAATGCATCCGTCTATTAAGTCTTACTTATTATAACAATAACAATAACATTTTACTTACATTTAAGAAATAGGTATTTAAACTGTATGAAAAATTCTGACCTCATTCAGTTTAGATAACATGCTAACACGGCATTGAATATTAGTTCTAGGAAGAGTTAGTTTTGGTTTCAGTTTCATTATGATTACGAAGTTGGTAAGCAGGAAGGTATACTCGACATAGTTTCTTATTGCTGTAGGCAGCTCCTCATTTTAACGTGACACGCACAATTTTAGGTAAACTTTTAAAAGTTGTTAAAAATAATCAAATTTACGTCATTGTAAAAATTTATTTTTAAAACAATTATTTTTTTAAAATTCAAAATTAAATTAATAGTAAAAATTTTTCAAAAGGTAAAGACATTTCAGCTTAACAATTAAAGCATTGAAAAAAATTCCTTTTTTTAGGTGAACAGTTCTAAAAAGAAAAGGTAATATAAAAAAGTAATATCTTAAGAAGGCCAGATCATTATTTTCACAAGTATTTAACAATTCAAAAACAGAAAAGTGATGGAAATATTGAAGTAGATGTAATAAAAACATTTTTTTTTCCTCAACAAAGAGATAACCATTAATTATTTTTTATGTAAACAAAATAAATAATAAAAAACACTTGAATAAGTCAATTAATTTCTATTCACATTATTAAACTATGAAAACATGGGCTATGCAGCTTAAATTAATTACGGAAGTTAATGTAAGGGTTTATTAAGACGCGACACATGGCTAGGAAGCTGATAGTGTCTTTTTGGGGATTTTTTTTTTGTATCTGTAACATAAATGAATTTTGCGGAATATATTTCACTTTTTAATTTTTTGCAATGTCTTTTAAGGTTGGTGCAATGTGTGGCATGGCTGGTCCAATGTGTTCATGGGTTGGTGCAATGTGAGAGAATAGTTGTGGTGCAATATGTAAGAGAATTGGTGCAATAGTGTTAAGCGCATGGTGTAAGATGGTTGGTGCAATGTGTGATATAAATGTTGCAATATATGTGATCGTTGGTGCAATGTTTTAGATGATTGATGAATGTCATGTGTGACATCGTTGTGAAATATGTTAGAGGGTTCTTGCAACATGTGAGAGTCATGGTTGCGATGCATGAGATGGTTGTAATAATGTGTGATGCAGTGTTTGAGATGGTTTGAGTGTTTGAGATGGTTGATGCGATATATTAGGTATTTGGGAAAAGGTGTGAATGGGTTGGTTTAAGGTTTTAGATGTTTGTTCCAATGTGTTTGAGGGTAGGTGCAATTCGTGATTGTGATTGTGCAATATGTCAGAGGGTTGGTGTATATTTGGGAGTGTGGGTGTAATGATTGAGATGTTTTGTGCAATGTATGATATGCTTGTTAATATGTGTGATATGTCGAACCGTTAAATCTGTTGTGTTCTACTAATCCACGCATGGCAATGAGTGACTACTTGTCTGGCCAAGTCTCTCACTTGATCCCACCAACGGTATAGCTAATATCAAAAAGTTAATAATAGAACCAACGTTAACAGGTTAGTAGCTAGATAGGTGTTTATTTAACACTACTCCATTAACTAGGGTTGATGTATAATTTCAGAATTGATAATTAAATTAATACAACTAAAGACTGCTCAATATGGAAATCCAAACAGTTCATCCAGCACATCCGCCATCAATTTTCCCTCACAACACCAAAACCAACGCGTCACTTCCCATTACACAATTACGTCACAAAACTCTCACACAAATGATACATCTACACGTAAACTCTCTAAGTCAACATCCTTTCCCTATCAAACATAACAACAATGCAATACACATAATAACAGGGATTCTCATACCCTTGACATGATATAATTGGTGGGGGTTGGGGCGATCTTTGCGATGGGTTTGCAAAAGTATTAGATTGGTTTGGCAATATCTGAGAGGCTTTGTGTAATGTGTAGGGTTTCTGGCAATGATTTAAAAGGTTAAGGGCAAAGTGTAAGATGGTTGGTGCAATGTGCAAAATTGTTGATATGATGTGTGAGATGTTGGTGCAATGTGCGCGATGGTTATTTCAATGTGTGGGATAATTGGTGAAATGTGTGAGATGGTTTGAGCAATATATTAAAAGTTTGGAAAGATGTCTGAATGGTTGTGCAATGTTTGGGAGTGTTGGAATAATGTATGAGGTAGTTTGTGCAATGTTTTTGCCTTTGGTGCAGTTTAGTTAAGGGTTTGTGCAATATGTAAGAGTCGTGGTGCAATGTATCAGATTTTTGGTGTAATGTTTCACATTATAGTGAAATGTTTGAGATTGTTGGTACTATGTTTGAGATTGTTGGTGCAATGTGTTAGTTTGTTGGGCAATTGTGTCAGGTAATTAGTGCAAAGTGTGAGTTGCTTGTTGCAATGTGTAAATGTGTGATGATTGGTGCAATTTGTGAGATGGTTGATGCAATTGTGAGAGGTGTGCAGATCTGACTTAGGTTGTACATGTCAGAGGTATCTCTCGTATAAGGCGTCCTCTTTGCGCTCTGTTTAGGAGATTAATCTAATGTATCTAAACAGAATAACCTATATATGTACATATAGACTAATATGAATTCTATGTTAAAAGAGAAAATAATTACACGTATCTTCTCACTAAGGGTATTTACATTGTACTTCCTAGTCCACTCCTTTGTTAACCAATAATAACCAATCTATATACATATAGAATTAAGTGAAGTCTTTGTTAAAGTAGAAAATACTTACAAGTATTTATTTACTAAGGCCATTTACATTTAACTTCATAGTTCACTACTTTGTTAATTAATATATTTAAAAATTGAATACTGTAAAATTAAGATTGTTTAGTAATGCAATATAAGTGTCCCAAAAATACTGATAATATCATTATTATGAATGCAAAATTTGCTTAAGGTCTTATGTACAATAGATGTAAACTTAGCCTTTATAGTTTCACTGTTGATCTCAGCGAGTCAACAAGAATGCGAAGTTCTTTTGTTCCAAAAGTGTGTCCTTCGTTTTTATCGTTGGGGATTATTTTAAAGTCAAGCAAGTGGGATTTTTCTGTTGTAGAATCCTAGTGATCTCTGTGATGGGGAAGTAGACTCTCCAGCAATAAAATTGGATGGTAAGAGTCCTTCAATCTCGAGGTCCTTATCGTAGCTGTAGATCGTTTGGTGTAAGACGTAAAACGGTCCCCTAGTTCCAGCTTCAAGGTACGTCGGTTCAGTAAGAATAAACCAGGCTAAATGCAAAATAACACAAAATAGATATGAAATATCTAGTCGAATACTCATAACCTAACAAGTCACATTCCAACAGCAACGAATTCAGATAGCAGGTTACATAGGTTGTAAATATACATATTATATAACAATCACGATCGAATCCTTGCTACATAAATAAGAACCAAAAAAGTGCAATATTAAAAGGTATTAGAATCATGGTAGCATACTTACTAGTATTACAGGTTGCAGGTAATGATCACGCTCATGGAGGACTAAGTATAGCAGTCTACAGCAATCACACTCAAGGGATAGAATCATAAAAGACAGATTCTGATCTGCGTTTGCTAATTTTTAAGCGAGGTGATTATTTGAACAGGCTGGTTTAAATGTTGTCTGTTTTCCGATCAAATGACAATCACGCAAATTTTACATATTCTACCTTGTACCCAAACATTTTATAATGGAAATGGGCTGAATACAACAAACAAGATTTTGCGTGAGTTGTCACGCGTCAGAATGTAATAACAAAAATTACACGGGCTTTCCTATTGGAAGGGCTAAAATGTGGAGGGGGGTTGGGTATGACTTTACACAGCTTCTTCTTCTTCTTATATTTGAGATGCCCACGATCAATTTGTTGATAATTCTGGCTCTGGGTTTAAATTCAGAGTTTACCTTATCTTAGATGGGTTGCCGTCCAAGGCGGACGAGACCCATCTACCCGGTGTGCTTGGGATGTTTTGCTTTGGTGGGGATTGAACTCCAGACCCCAAGCTGTTTGGTTTGAGACCGTTTAGACCGCTCGGCCACCCAGCACCCAACTAAATTACTGTGAAGAATTTTACAATGACCAGCCTCAAATAATCACAATAGGGCTGGTGCGATGTTATAGAGTGTTGGTGCAATGTCTTAGAGCATTGGTGCAGTGTCTTACAGTGTCGGTGCAATGTCTTAGAGTGATGATGCAATGTCTTACAGTGTGGTGCAATGTCTAATAGTGTCGGTGCAAGTCTTAGAATTTTGGTGCAATGCCTTAGTGTGTTGGCGCAATGTCTTAAAGTGTTGCTGCAATGTCTTAAACTGTATATGCAATGTCTTAGAGTGTTGATGCAATGTTTTAGAGTTTTGGTGCAATGTCATAGAGTGTTTGTACAATGTCTTAGAGTGTTGGTGCAATGTCTTAGAGTGTTGGTGCAATGTCTTAGAGTGTTGGTCCAATGTCTTAGAGTGTTGGTGCAATGTCTTAGAGTGTTGGTACAATGTCTTATAAAGTTGACTCAATGTCTTAGATTGTTGATGCAATGTCTTAGAATGTTAATGCATTGTCTTAGAGATTAGTTGCAAATCTTGACAGGGTATGTGCAATTTGTGAGTTGGTTGTTGCAATGTGTCAGTGTGTTTGTGCAATGAGTGATATTGTTGGTGCAATGTGGGCGTTGGTTTGTGCAATGTGTATGTTTGTTGGAGTAATGTATGAGAGGGTTGGTGTAATGTGTGAGATAATTGGTGCAATGTGTGTTTCAAATGACAATCATGCTAATTTTAAATGTTCGACCTTGAACCACAAAGTTTATAGGGGAGATGGGCTAAATACAACAAACACGATTTGGCGTGAGTTGTCAAGAGTCGGAAAGCAATAACAACGGAAATTACACGGCTATCCTATTGAAAGGGCAACACTGTGGGAGGGGGGTTGTGTATGATTTTCAAAGGCTAAATTACAGAGAAGAATTTTACAATGACCAGCCCCAAATGATCACAATAAGGTTGGTGTAATGTTTTATAGTGTTGGTGCAGTGTCTTAGAGTGATGATGCAATGTTTTACAGTGTGGTGCAGTGTCTTAGAGTGTCGGTGCCTTAGAGTGTTGGTGCAATGTCTTAAAGTGTTGGTGCAGTGTCTTAGAGTGTTGATGCAGTGTCTTAGAGTGTTGGTGCAATGTTTTACAGTGTTGGTGCTATGTCTTAGAGTGTTGAAGCAATGTCTTAGATAGTTGATGCAATGTCTTATAGGGTTTGTGCATTGTCTTAGAGTTTTAGTGCAAATCTTGACAGGGGATTTGCTATTTGTGAGTTTGTTGTTGCAATTTGTGAGTGTGTTTGTGCAATGAGTGAGATTGTTGGTGCAATGTGGGTGAAGTTCTGTGCAATGTGTGAGGGGATGGTTAATTGAACGAGGGAGATTGTGGGCGCATTAATTTACACCTAAGTTATTTTAAAATATATTGTATATATTCATAAAAAATATCTAGATTTCTTCATTAGTTTTTAAAAAAATCACAGAGCATCTATTAATTGACACATAGCATATCTTATATAAACATTGATCAAATTCTCAAATTATTCTACGCCATTGAGTAAAAAAAGGGCAAAGAAAAATCCCAAGGGACTAAAGGAGTCAAAACAATAATTTCAGTGAGGTCGGCTAAAATCCTATTTACATGGGACCAACAACTAAATTAAACAATAATTTCAGGGAGTTCGGCTAAAATCCTATTGACATTGGACCAACAACTAAATTAAACAATAATTTCAGTGAGGTCGGCTAAAATCCTATTGACATAGGACCAACAACTAAATTAAACAATAATTTCAGTGAGGTCGGCTAAAATCCTATTGACATAGGACCAACAACTAAATTAAACAATAATTTCAGTGAGGTCGGCTAAAATCCTATTGACATAGGACCAACAACTAAATTAAACAATAATTTCAGTGAGGTCGGCTAAAATCCTATTGACATAGGACCAACAACTAAATTAAACAATAATTTCAGGGAGGTCGGCTAAAATCCTATTTACATGGGACCAACAACTAAATTAAACAATAATTTCAGGGAGGTCGGCTAAAATCCTATTGACATAGGACCAACAACTAAATTAAACAATAATTTCAGGGAGGTCGGCTAAAATCCTATTTACATGGGACCAACAACTAAATTAAACAATAATTTCAGGGAGGTCGGCTAAAATCCTATTGACATAGGACCAACAACTAAATTAAACAATAATTTCAGGGAGGTCGGCTAAAATCCTATTTACATGGGACCAACAACTAAATTAAACAATAATTTCAGGGAGGTCGTATTTGTTCCAGCTTTTGTTTTTTTTTTTTTTTTACTTTTTTAACAGCAAGCTGATGCTGCATTGTTTTACAAGAGTCCTTTTTTCCCCCGTGTTGATAAAGAGCACAGTTTTATTAAAAGTATCCTTTTAATTCAAAGGAAACAAAAATGGTTTCATAGACTACTTTGATCGCGATGCATTTGCTTTCGGTCCAAAATTATTAAAACTATATCCCTTTTCTTAAAAAATTAAAGTAAACGATATAAAAAGTATTAATCTATTTTAAATTATTTAATGTCAGTTGTTAACTAGCGACCACGGTAATTCACCATATGTCCATCATTATGATTAGTTGAACTGAATTCAAGTATTGACGAAATGCATCCTTTCATTGTGAATTTTCTCGATAATTGTTTGCATCGTCTAATTCTGGATCCCAGTTTACTTAAGCTGACCAATTTTACAAGCTATGTTTCAAACTAAGTTCTTGCCAAATGATAATTCTCGGGAACGCCATAACAGTAATGAATTCAAACTAAACCAAATAAACATCTTCACCACGTCTTTGGTGATTTTAAGAAGCATTCTATAGGGTTTGGTATTCTGCTTTATGGGCCACCATGAGGCACTAAAACATCAACACAAACCTACCACACTGATATGCAGCCTCTATGATATTGTCACCAGTGCAGATTCTTTTAAGAATAAAATCGGAGTGTTGTTGAAGACCACGGTTAGAGTACTACAAGGCGTCTTGCTCTCCTCCAAGTCTGTTCAACATCTTCTTGGAAGGAATTATGTCGGAAGCTCTGCTAGCACAAGTAGGGACAGTCAGCGTTGGTGGCAGAACAATCACCAACCTACGCTTTGCTGATGACTTATATGGACATTCTGAGTAGATGGAAGAGCATATCAATACAATAATTCGTTTCAACCAGACTTCATCGTACTTTGGCATGCAAATAAGTGCAGAAAAGACACAATTAATGAAAAATAACACCATCAGCATCGCCATTGAAATTTAGGTCGGAAAGGAAAGATTAGAGACAGTAAGCAGCTTGAAGTATCCAGGAGCAGTAGTCTCGGAAGAAGGCTATTAGCCCGAATGGATGTCCATGAGTGCCCAAACCACAACAGCGCTAAAGAGGCTCAAGAAAATATGGAACGACAAAAATATAGCACACATCACCAAAATCGGGCTGATGGACTCATTAGTCCTCTCTTTTTATAGTTTGCCTGCGAGTCATGAATATTATGAGCATAACTAGAAAGCAAAATAAAGGCGATGGAGATGGGATGTTTCAGAAGCATTCTTAGCATCTGCTATAGGGACCACTTCAGGGCAAAACGAGATGAGGGAGAACAAGAGGAAGGCCGAGAAAAAAGATGGAAAGATTACATCAAAGAGTGTACGAAACTAAAACTAGGCGATCCTGTGCAATGTGCAGAAAATAGAGACGACTGAAGGAGGATAGTTTTTGTGTTATCTGTGCCGCCCGAACGGTTAAAGGAGTAAGGGAGATGATTATTATGATGACACTTTGGATCAACTGAAGAAGTTTTATTATCCAGAGTTATTCACCATTGTTGATTGCAGGTTAAACATACAGTTACTTTAAATAACAGTTAGTAAATAATAATATGTATACATTTTCAGTTTCTGTCATCTTTCTTCATTGTTCTTAGTAATCCACAAGAAATAGAAGGGAACAAATAACGCTAAGTCATTTCCTTGAATTTGTAAACTAAATTAAAACTGTTTTGCCACATACAAATCAACGACTCTGCACACCGCAACATTGATTTTACCCTTGTTGATCAGTTATGCTATGGTTATTTCCTTAATGAGCATTATGTCTGTCATGTTTTAACATATATGTTTGCTTATATGATTCCTCCATCTCTATATATCCGTATGTCTATCTTTATATCCTACTATGTATATCGGTATCGCTAACTCTCGTTATGTTTATAGTTATAACAGCAACTGCTAAAATATGATAACCTTTTTTTTTTTTAATACTTTTCAAAAAATTTAAGAATCACAACAGAAAGTTACTTTTGAAATATGATTACAGTATAAATAAACAATATATGCATTATTCATATTTGTAAATTATAAATGAAAATCATTGTAAAATATTGATACATTTTTACTTCAAAGACAGTTTTAAATAAAAATGTATCGATGAAAAAACAATTACAACTTGTACAAAACAATTACAATAAAAGGAAGCCTGGTCCATTTTGAAAATACTCTTAAACAGGCCGGCACAACTTACGCTCACGGGCCTCATGTGGCCCGCCAGCACCCACTTTGGGTCCCGCGATGTCACGAAATATCCTTTGTTATATTTTTTTCCCATAGATTTCCCCCTTGTCCTGTTTTCTTTCGGAGCGCAGACGTTTTTCATAAAGTATTACGGCTCCTCCAACATTTTGATTTGTGCAGGCATGCTCTTGAATATCAATCATGTTGTAAAGCAAGTTATTTTCAAAATATAACAATTTTATCTTCTTAACACATTAGTAAAATGTACACTATATTTAAAAAAAAAAAAAAAAAAAAAAAAAACAATATATTTAAAAAAAAAAAAAAAAAAAAAAAAGATTACTTATAATTATGTACATGCACATTTTTTAATTTAAAAAGTTGAATAAAACAACATAAATATTTATTCAGGCATATTTGCGTTTGTCACCTTTTATTGTTATGTATTTTATAGCAAATTGATAAATGTATCTTATTCACGAAGTATGGGAAGGACGGGGTTCATTTGCAAGCAATAAGAAATATACACATGTATATTGCAGGAGGACCAGACACAAATTTTAATGCTCACCATTCGATTTAGATTCCTTCAACGGCTAGTAAACAAAGACAAAAATTCGTAGCTATTCATTGATCATTACTTTCTTTTGAAATTCTTTGCAACTATAGAATGTCACTTCGGTCATAATGGCATTTAATGGTGTTACGCACTTGCTACTATTCTGAGAAATTAATCTCTTGTTTTAAGTAGTGGCTCGTTCACACAGTGCACAGCAAATGACGATACCATAGAGAAATGCAATAATAAAGATACAACACGCAAAAACAGTTGCCAGTTACAATTAATAAGATTTAATTTAGTAATAATACTATTAAAAAAAACAAAAGAATATAATTACAAATCATCAACTTACAGAGTATTTAAAAATCTTGTACCGTAACACAAGTAGTACAATGTGCCAATTAATAATGATGAATGATGAATAAGAATAAGCAGATATGAGCACACAAAGAATAATACACGTCCCTTAAAGTTAAAAAAAATATCTATCTGCATCTCTTTCTCTCTCTCTCTCTCCGTGTCTGTCAATCCCTTTAAATATGTTGCTTAAGCCCTTCTTTCAGAAGCTACGCAGCATTTGTTTACGTTTCTAGAACAAATCGCGATTGTTCGACAAGATGCTGGGAGACATACTAACCCTGTTCGGTAGTAAACACGATATATTAAAGTAATTAACCACGCCCACAACAAACGCTACCGCCTGCTTGGAATCTAATGTGGGGTGAAACAAAGTTCACACACGGGGAAAAGTATACTACATAACAGATTGTGACATATATAATACGTTACTACGGATGATTAAATATAAAGATATGCTAATATTGATTGGGATATATACCAATCTGCAGGGATTATGCTGAAACATAGTTTACGAAAAAAGTAACTAATCATCGCGAACATTCTGTAGATGGTTTGAGATAACTCTCTTACAGCTTCGGCTGCATATTGCTGTGCATGAATATTAAAAGTATAATTTATGTATAATCTACATTTGTCAAGATATACATTTAATTAATCGGATATCCCATTTTAATAAATTGTGAGTCTAATTGTGTCATCGTAGGGCGATTGTAAAGTGTTTTTTTTTTGCCAAGTGCGTAATAAAAATTACAAAAGTTGGTCGTAAAGGATAATAATGGGATAAATGATAATGATGATGAACAAGACAGAAAACGGTAGTACCTGACTTTATAATGTAAATAAATAAAATAATTTGATTTTTGTTTTAACAATATTTTTGTGCACATCGTTTAAACTATTTAATGTGTACACTCATATTTTAGTATTATATCTTTACACTGTACTCTGTATTGATGGAGACACTAACAATGAAACACTAAAATGTCGGTAGAAGTTACAAACAACATCAGAAATTCACCATGCTTTCCAAATATTGAATTCAATTATTTTTCTTTTGTATTACTGAAGATAAAAGTTAATAATATGACTAGACAAAAATGACCCTATGATATCGGAAAAAAATAATGGTAAATTCCTAACTTTAAAAAGAAGTGTCTATGTAAAAATAATTACGTTTCAAACATCATTAAGTTCTAGAAATATTTATCTGCTTTATATTATCCGCCTACCCCACTCCCTTTCACGTCACTAAATTACTTTTTTTCCATCTAAACATGACCTTAAATTACTTAGTCTAAATTATCACTAATTATATCACTTTTGTAACTAAAGACGTTAACTGGGGGACGATTTCTACGCTAGAGAAATAATTTAGATTTACCCCCTTTTGAGCCCTTGATTTAACTTTTCTTTTTCTCTAAAAATTGGGGGGAAAAGAACATAATAATATGATATAGATTATATTGATATCTTCATCAAAATGTAAACACACTTTTGACTTGTTTTTTAAATTATGCATTATCAGAAAATCGTAAAACAAAGAATTCTTTTTATCTAAATGTCGCAATGTGCCACTACTCGCAACTGCAGTTAGGCAATATTTTTTTTTTAGTTTATAAGCGGCAGTATGCCTCAGAGCGAAATAAGAGAAGACCCTCTTATATATTAGTGGGACTGCTGTGGGTAACCCCAAGCTCGTACACATCCATGGTCATTTAAAGTAACACAAAGCTGTGACCTGGCCTTAAATTTTATGTGTGGTTATATAGACGCGGGAATAACCATCCCTGCCCCGGGTAGGGGTTGACCCATGATCAGCTCGCGACGCGAGTTCCCTGTGACTGTGTGCTACATAAGTCGAGGGGGGGGGCGAACAGGGACTTGGGGTGTGTGCACTTTTGAGGATGAGGTGTAGAATGGATATGTGGGGTCGGCGGCATGTGTGAGAGATGCTACTGTCGGCTCTGTCAACGGATTGTACCTTACATTAAAAAGCTATAGTTCTCAGACCTGATTGTTTTATTGTGAGCCACGTCTCCGCTCGGCTACATAAAGAAGATCCTCGCAACAGTTGTTCACGCCTATCACAGACTTCAGTGTCTTTTAAAAAAAAAATTAAACTGTTCATCTCATAAAAATACACACATCTCTTTGACTTTTTGCAAAGTAAAAACAAAAATATATTTTCATTTCTTGAAAGTAAATATTAACCCATC
Source organism: Lymnaea stagnalis (assembly GCA_964033795.1). NCBI lineage: Eukaryota > Metazoa > Mollusca > Gastropoda > Lymnaeidae > Lymnaea > Lymnaea stagnalis. Next base: position 90,207 of record CAXITT010000214.1, on the reverse strand, counting down.
TCCATTTTTCAAAATTAATTTTTCAAGTGTTTAAAATGATTTGGTTTTTATATTCACGGGTATACTTATATAAATGTAACCAAGATTTGTTAACACCATTGATTTTCTTAATTGGTAAACAAAATAAATATTTATTTGTAAAAACAGAATGACACATCTCTTTTTTCACTAATGTAATAACATAGGATCTAAATATATGTCATTCACGTAAAAATGTTTACATCATTTTCCTACATACGATATTTATGTACCAAAGAAGGTTTATTATTTATCAAATTAATTCCTTTGTTTTGAGACGAATCTTGTATTGCCTTGGGCAAAATGAAAATACCCATATTTGTAAAAAGAGAATGTAACATCTCTTTTTTCACAAATGTAATACATTAGAAATTTACAATATTGTCTTCCACATCCTATTTCCTACTTCCGATATGCCAGTACACAAGAAAGTTAATTATTTATCAAATTCATTCCTCAAATTTGAGACGTATCTTGTTCTGCTTGAACTAATAAACAAACACAAAAAAAAAAAAAAAAAAAAAAAAAAAAAAAAAAAAAAAACCAAAACACAAAAAAAAAACCTACAGCTCTCATGTGAACTTGAATTTAGGTCAACCCAAAGAGTGGCTGGGCTTTGTCTGCCATCACATTGAATACGCCACAAAGGAAAGTTTCTATAGAATGTACCTGTGTCAACAAGAACACACGTTTATGTCGACACAAGCCGTGCAGAATGCTGGTAGCAATGTTAACCTGACAACGAACTTTGCATCAAGGAGACTTTTACAAGGTAATTAGACTTTTTATTTTTACTAATAAAGTGCATACTTATTGGTATACATTAATTCGTTTAAACTTTAATAAAAAACTGTAAATTGCAATAGTGAAAAAATACTGTATAATTCAAGGTAAAATATTTGGTAAAATGTGAACAAGCTTTGTTTATTGTATAATTCATTTCATTTGTTAGTACGGGTGTCATTAAAACAAGTAAAGAACAAATAAGCTACTTACAAAAATATTCTCACAGCCTGATTATTTGTTTCAAAAATTAAACAGTATTAAAACTTTAAAATAAAAAGATAAGATAGATCTTAGTAAATCTCTCTTGAAAATACACATATATTTATATTATATTCAAAGTACTTTATACAACATATCTTGTACATTTGCAGCAATAAAAAATATTTTATAACATGGGCTTTTCATCAAATCGAACTTTATTATTTTTATTTCCAAAAGGAAATAAATTTAAATATCAATAAAACAACATATTTACTATGTGTGTTATATAGAAAATGATTAATGTGTAGCAAAGCTTAATTTACGTAACTTTTATCAGAGTATTACTATTTATAAATTATAATTTTAATGTTAAAAATATTATTTAACAATTATATACTTCTAAAATTCATAATAATTTACTCTTGAATATATATATATATATATATATATATATATATATATATATATATATATATATATANATATATATATAATATGTATATATATAATGTTTGTATAAATCATGTATTTATTGCTGACTTCCTAGCTGTATATAATAATAATAATAATAATAAAGTTCATTTCAAAAACACGCTTCATCCCCAAAGGCTCGAAGCGCGGTACAAAGTCAACAATATACAAATCTATAATTTACCACATTTAAAACAAACGCAACACTACAAAAACTAATTACTAACATACAATTGCAAAGTCTCTCTAGCCATTTCAACCCCAAGCAACACAGCCATTATGCATTAACTGGAAAATAAGGTTGACAATCATCCCAGAAGGTGTTTTCGAAATAGGTGTGTCTTTAAATTGGTTTTAAAGGACTCCAGTGTCTGGTTGTTTCTGAGATCGACAGTAAGGGCGTTCCAAATTGTTGGACCAGCAAATGCGAACATGAAAACACTGACATAATATTCCGCCATGCAAATGGATAATTTGTTTATACTTTTTTGAGAATATGGTGAGGGTTAGGGTCATCCAATGGATTATCTCATAATTTATAGATTATTGTTGCTTGCCGACGCCCATTAGAAATCTAAACATTGCAGGTGTTGCTTAATATATGTGTTCGTAATACCAATTTTTATATTGGACGGTGATAACGCATGTGTTTTGAGAGTTTTGCATGGAAGATGAACTCGTATAGGATACATTTGTTGTGGGGGCTACTAGAAATATTGTAGTTAATTCTGCTTTTATTTGGTGAGCGTAAGCGGTAACACTTCTCTTCAGAAAGTGTCCTCCAGAATATGTTTTATTTGGTCTTTAAAACCATATCATTTTTAAACGTGTTAGTGTTTTATTCTGCAACTAGCAAATTACCTGAGCTTCGCAGCGGAGAGCCTCCTTAAAGAAACAAAAAGTACGAAATTATCCCAGAGACTATACAATGCATTCCCTTGCGAAAATCAAACCTGCCTCAAATCAATGCCAACTATTTGTAGGTTCTGTCCTTGGGACCCCCCATCCTGGTTAGACCCCAATTCTAATGAGTCCCTAATCCATTCTGAACCCGATCCTTGCGCAATCCCTTTTCCCGGTTTTATCCCGTTCCCGGTGGATTCTTATTTCTTTGTGGCTCGGAATCCAGGGGGAATCCAGATCCCGTTGGGTTCTCGATCCCGTCGGTGTCTTGTTCCATTGAGATCCTGATGTCAGTGGATCCCGATGCGCTTTCGATCCCGTTAGGATACCGTTCACTGAGGGATCCCGTTCCAACTAGGGACTCTCTTTTCCGATGTTATCCCTTTTCCTGATGGGATCCTGATCCCGGTTTGAGCCCGTTACCCGATGTGATTTCGATGGTATCCTGTTCCCCGATGGAAACGCGTAACCTATGTGTCATATTAGGATCATGTTTCTCTATGGAATCATGCTCAGTGCGATTTTGTTTGAATAAGCTTTTAGATTTATTTATATATCCCCCTTGAAAAATATAGAACATTCTAGATTAAATTTAATAACCTCCATGAGACGTGTAAAAATTACATATCTACGTAATTATTTCTCGAATGCGAAATATTATACAACTTAATTGTGCTACTAACTTAAATACATTTAAATACATATGGGGGCCTCGTTGGGGGCCTTTTTAATAAAGTACTGTTTTATATATGTCTGAGATGGGTCAGGGGCCTATCAAAATCATTGAGATAAATTATAAATGAAAACTTGTCCTATTAAAAGCGGTTTACAAATGGCATAGACATAGCTCTTTTAAAATATCAATGTTTCTAGAAAATTCTAGATCGGCCTTGAATGGATTGGATATTAAATCAAACGATATTTTAAAACGGACTAAGAAGGGTATAGCTACAAAGCTAGGCCTAAATCATCCTAATCTCATAGAACCTATGGTGTTGTCTAACTGACGAGGTGAGAATCCCTGATGACTTTAGTGACCGTAGCGAAGTTATGAAAGTAGTCCAGGCGTGAATGAGAAAGAGTAGCTGGCGTAGGAACTCATGCGAACGAAAGGTACCGGTACGTGCGTTTCGGTTTGGTGTGAAAAGGGCAGAAAGACTCAGGGAGAGTGAAAGGAAGGACGGTGCAGTCCACTGATCCCGTTAGTAGGAAGTCTTTTGGCTAAGTGTGTTAGCAAGACTTACCGTACTAATTGGATGTGTCGTTATATTGATGGTGTGCTAATTGTAGTATCTTAATAAAGTGTAAAGATTACCATTGAAGGTTTTATAGTCCAGTGTTTGTGTACTCTGTTACTGGTGTTTAGTGACAGTGTGTAGTAAATGATCATACCCCTAGACCTAGACAACGGAGACGATGCCATCAAACACAATAGTAAATAAGAAATTCTTGACATTGGGGGCTCGCCGTGGATTATGAACCTGGAAGGCAAGTTGTACACTCATTTCTTTCACCTTATCTCCTGTTTCACATTGAGTGATTAGGAATATTCATAATTCTGCACGTGTGAAAAAAGCATCGGAGTCGAGAGAGACAACTTTGTTGTAAGACAACACCTACGGTCTACAATTCATTGACTCGTAGAGACAGTCTCTGTCAGAGACAACATCATAAAATCACAACGGACATCGATCGAGTTTAAAGATTGGATCTACAGGGACTTCGGGTGCCCGTCAGAGCTCCCTTCTTTAAACTGAGAATCTTTGCCAGCGTGCGGTCAGAGTGGTTACGTTGAGAGGCAGTGACATTCCGCTCCACCCTCACCCCCGTCTGAGCTTCATCACAGATACTGTAGTGACCTTGGTCTGCGCTCACCTTTTCTTCACTAACTGGATAGAGATTCGTTTTTATAAATGACTTGTCGACCATAGCAATAATTATAAAGGACAGTATTAGCAGAACAATTAGGTAGTGTCTTAGTATTATTATTTTAATTATAAGGTCAAAACTTTGCTTTGTTTATTTTCATTGTATGTATGGAATTTTTTTATTTTTTTTCTTATTTTTTTTTTTTAAACTTGTAATTCTTAAAACATTTATAGATATTATTGTTCTTGGTTGAAATTTTAGTTATACTTACACATGCTCATATATGTATACACTCTATATATTACATTGCTATGCTGACGGTAATTTAAATCTCGACTGTACCTGCCCATTAAGTCAATTATACTGTCGGTTTGAAGTGAAAGGGTAATATTTTGGTTGAGTTATAATTTTAGATACCTTTAGCTTAGGTTAGATTACAGTTAGTATTAGTCATGGAAACCAGGAGTAAATCGTCAGATAGGAAAGCAGCCCAAGCTGCCGCCATTAGAGAAACTGGAACAATCATTGGCTTAGAGGGATCAGAATTAATAGAGTACTGTAAGATCGAATTAGAAAAAATCAGACTTGCCGAAATAGAGACCGAAACTATTCGAATACAATTTGAATCAGAAGAGAGAATTAGGATACCAGAAATAAATGCCAGACAGATGGGGGAGCGGCAGGAAAACAGACAAGATGACACACGATAGAGCACAAACTATCATCTCATGAAAAATCTCTGATATGACGAAAACAAAGACCTAGACGAATTCATAGTTAATTTTGAGCACATTGCAACACAGGTCAAAATACCTAAGGAAGAGTGGGTACCGGAGTTGCAAAGTAGGTTAACTGGTAAATTTTAATCATTCCTGATGACTGAGGACATTAGACAAAACAGACGGATTACGACTCAGTGAAGCTGTTGCTTCTCAAACATGCTTAACGCAGAAAGATATAGAGCCATGTGGAATAAGGCAACACCAGTGGAAGATGACTTTAGGGCTTTTCATTCGAACCTGGTTCGTAGTTTGGACAATTGGGTTGCTAGCACTAGCACTGAAAAAACGTTTGAAGCATTAAGAAATCTTGTCTGTCTTGATAGGTTGCTAGGCAACATGAATAAGGATACAGTCAGGACAGTTTTACTTTTACATCCCAAAACATGTGAGGAATTTTTGTTGCACATCGACAGTATCAAGGCGTCGTCTGGACAAGTCAAATTGTCAAAAAAAATAGCACTTTACCGTACGTAGCAGGGAGCGCGGACAGTGGTAGCCGGCTCGCCGAGCAGGTCAGAAGTGGGTCAGTTAAACAAAGACGAACCGGTCAGTGTTTTCTTTGCGGTTTGGAGGGTCACTGGCGAGCGGACTGTAGAAGACCGCATGGGTTTGGTGTAGCGTCACACCCAGGACAAAGGGGGAATAAGGGGAGAGAACCATTTAGGCGTAACAGTCAGACTGGACGGCCCAGTAGCCAACAACCACATCATACCACGAGGTGACTGTATGATAAAATAAACAAGACGTGTTTACAAGCCAAGGGGACGGACGCTGCGGGTAATCCCCCACCAATAGATTGCAAGATCGAATTCTTTAATAATATTGAAGACATACAGGGCAACTCAGTGGGACGTCTTAAAATAGAAATAGGGCAGTTATTCGGGAAAGATGTCACAATCCTTAGGGACACAGGATGTACGATAGTAGGATGTAGGGGGAATTTAATCCCTAGTAAACATATAACAAAGCAAACGTTCACACTTAAGCTTATTTATGGAACTATAAGGGAATATGAAACTGCCTATGTTGATGTTAATACACCATATTTGAAAGGGAGGTTCTTGGCGGCGTTGTTTGAGAACCCGGTCACCGACATTATTATAGGAAATCTAGAACAGCATGATAGAGCCGCGATAGTTCAGTTCGGAAATGTGGTTACGCGGCTCAAACAAAAAGAGACATGACAGGGGAATTACTGACGAAAACCGTCATACGGACAGCAGCCACGGTACTAAACAACATAAATTTTCCAGACGATTAAGCTAGGGACCCAGGTTTAAAAGTGTATTGGCAGAAAGCGACAAATAATTGGGTGGAAAAGACAAAACAGGGTGAAATAAGCTTTGAAATCCGAGACAAAATTTTGTATAGGCTCTTTAAATATAAGACTGGAGATAAAGTGGATAGAAAACTAGTATTACCAGAAACTTGTCGCCAAGTAATATTAGAAACAGCCCACGAATCACCACTAGCAGGCCATATGTCTGTTAGTAGAACCCAATATAGAATCTTCTCAGAATTTATTTGGCCTCATATGAGCAAGGACATTGCATGCTACGTAAGAATGTGCCCTGTTTGTCAAAAGGCGCGCCCGCCTGGGACTATTAAACCCATAGAGCTAGGCCAGATTGAAGTTATTGGAGTGCCTTTCCAAAAGGTGGCTGTTGATATTGTAGGACCACTCCAACTAAGTAAAAACAAAAATAGATATATCCTTACTCTAATCGATCTAGCAACTAGATGGCCAGAAGCTATTCCGTTAAAAAATGTAACTACTAAGGATATTCATGAGGCACTATTAACAGTATTTGCTAGGATGGAGTTTCCTGAAATTATCTTATCCGATAATGGTCCTCAATTCTCATCAGAACTGTATGAACAGGTGTGTGAACTTTTCAATATTAGAATGAATAAGTCATCAATTTACCATCCCCAGTCCAATGGAATGGTGGAAAGATTTAATGGTACATTAAAACAGACGTTAATGAAAGTATCTAATGATGAACCAGAACAATGGGATAGATTTTTACCGGTTATACTGTTTGCATATAGGGAGGTCCCGAACGAGACCACGTCTTATTCATCGTACGAGTTAGTGTTCGGTAGGAAGGTTAGAGGTCCTATGGCAATTCTAAAAAAAATTACTCACAAAAGAAGGCATTACGGAGGAAAATAAAACCATCTACGAGTATTTAATAGACCTCAAACATCGACTACAAAAAGGGATATTAGAAACTCAGGCCAACACGAAAGTTAAGGCAGCACAAAACAACTGTTACTATGAACGCAAGGCCGTTTCTAAAGACATTAACGAAGGGGATCTAGTCCTAGTATTGAAACCTAAAAAGGGAAATAAACTAACATTGCACTCAGAGGGTCCATTTGAAGTGATTAAGAAATTATCTAATTACAACATCGAAATTAAAAGGGGACGTAAGCATAAAGTTTATCACCTTAACAGAGTAATACAATTTTTGGACAGGGGGAATGACGATAATAGCAAGGGAGAAAACAAGGATAATACAAGGTACGGTGGGATGGCAGCTGTTATAACAGAGGACGAAGCAGAGGATTATGAGAAGGAGAGAGATATGATCCTACCTACGGTAAACAACAGAGAAAACCCAAACAGGGACATAGACATTAATGAAGAACTCAACGGTAGGCAGACAGAGGAACTAAGGGACATTGTACGAGAATTTAAAGAAGTAGTTTCTGATATTCCTGGCAAAACTTCAGTGGGATCACATAAAATAGAATTATTAGACAAAAGGCCGATTGCACTGAAACCCTACACCGTACCACTTCATATGGTAGACAAGTTAAATGAGGAAATCAAAACAATGTTGGATTTAGGCATTATTGAAGAGTCGAAATCATCTTATTCCTCCACTCTTAAATTAGTTAAGAAAAAATGTGGCTCGATACGTACATGTGTAGATTACAGGAAGCTTAACGCTATCACTAAAACAGTGGTCGAAGTTATGCCCAACCCAGTCATCCTCTTGGAACGGTTACACAAAGCAGCTTACTTTAGCAAATTGGACCTAACCAAAGGATACTGGCAAATACCTTTAGATAGCGCTAGCCGAGAATGCACTGCGTTTCAGGGCCCATCGGGGCTGTACCATTATAAGTATATGCCATTCGGGTTAGCAACAGCGCCAGCTACATTCAATAGCATTGTAAGAAAGTTATTTTCAGGGCTGAAACAAGTCATTACGTACTATGACGACATATGTGTTTATACCGACGACTGGGAGACACACTTGCAAGTACTCAGACAAGTGTTTGCAATCTTGAAGGAAGCTGGACTTACTGTCAAACCCTCAAAATTAGAGCTAGCGAAAAAATCCATAAATTTTCTAGGACATTTAGTAGGTGCAGGCTTGCTAAAGCCAGATTGTAACAATATAGATAGAATATTGAGAATAGATCGACCCAAAACAAAGAAACAAGTCAGAGAACTGGTGGGGCTGATATCATATTATAATAAGTTCATACCTAACTTTTCAACACTGACAGCATCACTAACTGAGCTGACAAAAAAGGGTAAACCTAATAACATTCCTTGGACAACCGAATGCCAAATGGCTTTAGAGGCTATTCAAGGATACCTAACTAACTACCCAATCTTGATTTTACCACATAATAATGAACAATTTATTGTTAGAACAGACGCTTCAACAAAAGGACTAGATGCATGCCTACTACAAAGTAGAAACAATATACTTCATCCAGTCAAGTATATCAGTCGGAAACTTTTAGATAGAGAGACTCGCTACTCAACAATTGAGAGGGAATGTCTAGCAATAATTTGGGGAATCCAAAAACTATCCTATTATCTAATGGGGTCGAGATTTATATTACAGTGTGACCACCAGGCTCTAAAACTTCTTAGGACGTCAAAACTTTCTAATTCTAGAGTCACAAGGTGGGCCCTAATTTTACAAGAGTATAACTTTGAGGTTCAATATATTAAAGGACAAGAAAATATGATAGCTGATTTTCTATCTAGACAGGACTAAAATTGATATACCGTATTGAAATCTATTCAACATAGACCAACATGACATTTCTCGCAAGACATGTATTTAAACTATGACTCCTGCCAGTCTAGACTGCAGAGAAAAGTTAACATTATTATTATTTTATTTATTATCATTATTATTTTGTTTTGTGTTGATGTATTTTATCCTCAAAATAATATTTTTAAAATGATTTTTGCTAATTACGTTATATTGTCTATTGCTTACCTTAATTAATGTATGTGTCCTTTGAAATGTGTATGATATAATTTTAATTAGTATTCCCATACTACTTATAACTTCTTATAAGCATGTGTATGATTAACTTTACTTATGTTTATGTCATAGGGATTCAGCACCTCGAATTTGATGATTTTTTTCGACGGTTTCATTCCCTGAATAAAACCCAAAAGTAAAGAAGGGGGATATGACGAGGTGAGAATCCCTGATGACTTTAGTGACCGTAGCAAAGTTATGAAAGTAGTCCAGGCGTGAGTGAGAAAGAGTGGCTGGCGTAGGAACTCATGCGAACGAAAGGTAACGGTACGCGCATTTCGGTTTGGTGTGAAAAGGGCAGAACGACTCAGGGAGAGTGAAAGGAAGGACGGTGTAGTCCACTGATCCCGTTAGTAGGAAGTATTTTGGCTAAGTGTGTTAGCAAAACTTACCGTACTAATTGGATGTGTCGTTATATTGATGGTGTGCTAATTGTATTATCTTAATGTAACACATATACTCTGACATCATTTGTAACTTAGTGGGTTATGTCAGTAGTATGGTTACTTATGTTAATACAATACTTCAGGATGCCGACTAAGACTTCTTCATTCTTCCACTTATTATCCAGGCACGCAAAGAAGAATACTCAATTCTGGTTAAAACTTACAGTACTTTATTGAACACACTTTATACTGATAATATTAATAATAATCCTTGCATGAATGTAATTTCACATATATATATAGTATTATTCCATCATTCAGAAAGACACGTCCTCACACTACTACAACTCAGCGCAACTGTCTCGTAACTCAGCTCTCACTCTACTGTTCTCTACTGCTCTGCGCTCAGCTCTGACTATATCAGTCAACTCATCCTTTATTACCAGCAAAGCGTGGAAAACAACCGCTCTGACAAAAACATAATTTTACTCTCCAAAAATGTGGAGCTCACATTTGCTTCTCAAAATACAATCCATTGTCCTCGTGGAAAAAACATGGTCAACACCATTCACTGTTCACTCATGCTACCTCTCTGTTTTCATGTGAAAACATTGTCCGTTACACTTAATAAAGTGTAAAGATTACCATTGAAGGTTTTATAGTCCTGTGTTTGTGTACTCTGGTACTGGTGTTTAGTGACAGTGTGTATTAAATGATCATACCCCTAGACCTAGACAACGGAGATGACGCCATCAAACACAATTGTAAATAAGAAATTCTTGACACTAACCCTATTGACATTTATATAGCTTATATTGGAAAAAAATGAAATGAGCCCCCCCGGGACCAGAGGTATGGGTATTATGTGTTAAAAATTTTCCTTATTTGAATATGGATAATAAATTTATGTAAATTATGGTCAAAATCCAAATATTCATGTAGCAGTTTGTAGTTAATTTTAATTATATATATCATATAAGAAAAAAACAAATCAAACCTCGGGGCCCCCGGTTGTGACTGTTCCAAGTAGAGTTTCGAAATGAAACCTGTTTAACTTTTGTAAGTTAGCTAACGAATAAGCTTGTTAAATTGTTCCTACATGGGAAGTTGGATAATATAGGATATAAAATAAATAATGAAAGGAACCCATGGCCCCAGAGGTAAGAATACTATGAGTTATGTACACATCTGTATTTGAATATGGATAATCAAATGTATGTGTATTAAGCTTGGTCAAGATCCATCAATTCATGTAGCAGTATATGTTGATCATTTCATTTATATAGCTCATAATGGAAAACAAAAAATGTTTGGCCCCTGGCCCTAAACAGTATAGAGTTTGTAAATGAAACATGCATAAGTTTTGTAAGTAAGCCGTAAGGAATAAATCTGCAAATGTTCAGGCTTCTATCTACAGGGGAAGTTGGAGAATTAGTGATGAGTGAGTGAGGTCTTAGCCTTTTATTAGTATAGATAAGAAAACAATAAATTGGGGCCCCCGGCCCAAGTGGGATGAATATTATGAGTTTAGTACCCTTAAGTATTTGATTATTGATAATCAAAAGTATGTGTACTAAGTTTTATCAAGATCCATCTATTCATGTCGGAGTAGGAAGCATATTGATATTTATAAGGCTTATATTAGGACAAATGAAATGGTCCTCCGGCCCCCGAGAGATGGACATTATGCGGTAAGTACCCTTCGGTATTTGAATATGGATAATCAAGAGTATGTGTATTACGTATGGTCAAGGTCCATCAATTCATGTAGCAGTATATGTTGATCATTTTATTTATATAGCTCATATAGGAAAAACATGACATATTGGGCCCCCGGCCCCAAACGGTATAGAGTTTGGAAATGAAACATGCTTAGCATTTGTTTGTGAGCTGTAAGGAATAAGCCTGCCAAATTTCAGGTTTCTTATCTACTAGGGAAGTTGGAGAATTAGTGAATGAGTGAGTGAATGAGTTATTAGTATAGATTGCCGAAACCGCTAAACTGGATTCATCCTGTACTGAGTAAAGATCTGCGCTAGTAAGGAAGCAGTGCACTTGATATAGAATAAAATGCTTTTTGTGCATATCACTCTACTCGAAAGAGGCCATTCAATAAAAAAATATAAATCCATTTATAACTTAAAAATCAAAACGTCCTTGTTAGATTCAGATATCATATTTAAATTTGTTGTGTAAAATATGTATTAAATATCAATCTTTTTTTACAGTAAGAAAAACGTTCTTATAAATTTAAAAACCAATATATTTGTTTTAATTTTTTTTTCTTACAGGAGAGCAACTCTTTCATTTTGAAATGCATTGGGGAATTTCAAAGGTCCTTAAAGTTAGAAGTATTCTATTATGTTTTGGTATGTATTGTCCGTAATATATTAATTATCCAAATTTACAAGAAGAAAAATGTTCATATATTTCAATCTTTACTATAATTGGCTCACAAAAAATGGTCAAAATTAATATTTTTTAATTGTAAAAATACATTTCATTTGTTACTTTTATAAGGTTTTAAAACTTAAATATTTTTTGTTTTAAGTTTTGTCTAGTTAAAAGGACAATAGTTATAAAGGACTGAAACCCTTGTGATGTATGACACTTTTTCCCCTGGAGTGAACTTTGCTTGAACACTAGCACACAAGCTCCGTTCATAGATGGGCGTGGCCTATTCGTTTGATGTATCTTGTTGACTACCGCCTTCCAATTAAACATGGTTAGACTGTCTCCTAGTATTTTGTAGAATGTTTGGGACTTTTCTAGAAATGTAAAAAATGCTAAGGAGCTTCTGGAAGGCAGGGCTTACGCGTCGGTAGAGCCACCTATATAAGGTATTGACAAATACGGAGAGACGGAGATTCAGATAGATATTATTAACTTTACGATGCGTGTATTATTATTTGTGTATTTTGTGTGCTCATATGTGTTTATTTCGCATTCATTATTAGTAATTAGCACATTGTATTAACTGTGTACCAGTAAAAGATCTACCATACTGTAAGATGAGGATTAGTAATTTATATTTCTTTTGTTTCGTTATTGTATTATTACTAAATTAAATCATATTAATTGTACCTGGAAATTGTTTTGTGTGTCGTAGCCTTATTGTTGTATTTCTATGGTATCTTCCTTTGTTAGACACTGTTTGAACGAGCCATAAAATTAAAAACAAGAGATTAATTTCTCACAAGAGATGCCAGTGCGTATCACCAGCGTATTAAGAAAGCTTTACACAATTGTGGAATTTACAATAATTGATTTATTTACAAAACAATTCTATCATAACAACGAAAGAAAAAATATAGATTAACTTTCAGCATAAAAATGTGTTTACTCAAAAAGTGTGAAAGTTCGATCACTCACACATACAGTAGACATTTAAATTTACCACGAACTGGAAAGTAATAAATAGTAATCGACACAAGAAAAGGAATGGTGAAAATATTTATTCACTAACACGCGAGGGTAAGTAACTCACTCTAAAATGTTAATTTTCTCTCTCAATCACAAATACATGTGTTGTTTTTTGTTTTCGTTTTTTGTTTGTTTGTTGTTTTTTTTTGTTTTTTTGTAATTGGTGACGGAATAGAAGTTCTAGAATTCAGACGTTATCTTTGGGGCACATTTATGAAAAGAAAAAAAAAAGCGTTTTATTTTTGAAAAAAGGGACCATAATGGGTTGATGAATATCATTTCCACTTTCATATTATTTTTTGTTGTCAAGGATTAGCTAAGAAAACATTTGTCGGCTGACATTTCCGTGCATTAAGAGGGGGAAAAATATTCACAGTTTAAGTATAAAGTTTAATTTTAAAATAAATTATTTAGTCTATTTTCATTAACCGTACTTTAATTACTGAAGTCAAGTTTAGAAACCACAAACAAAATTTATTTTAGAACGTATCTAAATTGGTAAGAGTAGGCGGCACCACGGGCAAGCCACTCTGTTCTACAAAAAAAAATTAACGTACCTCATTAACGCACATGGCGCTTGTAAATTTTGCATATCCTGGGTAAATTTTTTCAATCGTAAACAATTAGTCCAAAAAAAATTATATAAATTGTTAGCCCCTCCTCCTATACGCGCAATGACTAGTTTTAGTGGTTGTTACTTTAGAAATTCTTCATTTTGTAAATTTTGCGTTAATTAAAAGAAAAAATGAATTCAAAATTTAATGTAATATATTTCATATAATGTTAAGTTTACTGTCCTTCTTGATATTTTATTTCATCATTTGACTATTGTGAGGTGCTAGCAATGCACTCAACGTGTTAGGAATGACACTAACTATGTTGTGTTTGTGAATTATATTATATAACTCAACGTATTTGTTTTGGTAGATTTACGAATCATTATAATAAGTTAATTTGCTCTCGATGGAATTTTTTTAGCATAAAAAATTCAACTACCCGGATTATTGATAGGTTTTCCTCCTCTATTCGTCTCTAATGGAAAGCCTGAACAAATTGCATTCAGGGGCGTCATTGTCAGGGTTTTTTTAAGGGGCAAACCAAAACTAGAACGGCATTTTGGGTCGTTTTTTTAACTGGAGTGGCCACAGTACAGAGTAATTTAAATAAAAAGATCATCATCTGGTAAAAAAAGGATTCTTTATCTTGTAAACATATGATTTGCCATCTTATAAACAAAGTATCCTCCATCTTTTAAACAAAATATAAGCCATCTTGTCAATGGGAGTCGCTTAGTCAATTATTTTGTCACGTGATATGAGTAAAAACGAGTAAGATTTCCGGTATATTGTATACAACACACTAGTGCTTGACAACAGTAGCCCGATACACACTACAACTACACTACATTTCGTCCAATGAAAATTAACAATAAAATAAACAAAGGGGAATGACTCCTGCATCAATATTGAATAACAACGCAAATGACGTCATGAGCACGCACGGAGCTCAACAACATCCTGCCGATAATAGTATTGATAGTTCCCATCGAATATCGCTCACAAATTTTTCTTGAAATAACTTTCTTCCTTTAATCATAACTGACGTATATTTATTGTCACATTTATGTATTTCATTTAAAAAACGCTTGCATTCCAGAATATTACGAAAGGTAAAATTTTTAATTAACATGACATTGGGGAAGCACTGATGAAGTATCTTTTGTTGTGTGTTGCAGCCTAGTGATGACTTACTCATATCACGTGACCAAACAAGGAAGTGACTAAGCGACTCCCATTAAGAGTTCACCGTCTTGTAAACAAAGGATCCGCCATGTTGTAAAAACATGGTGGTATAAACAAAACAAACCAATGACAAGTTCGCCAAAGACATTATGCATTTCCATGGTTATAGAAGAAAAGCTAACACCTAAAAAGTTTGTAGGTTCTTCATCAATTAAAATAAAAAGTGATGCATTTACAAAAAAGACAAATTCCTTATGTTCTTTGGCAGTGACATATGAAGGAATAGAACTAATAGCATCTTGATACTTTATATCATTTATCTAAAAATAGTTTAACTGTTCCATTAACATAAACATTCTATTACAGGTTTGGTGATTACAAGAATTAACTCTTTGGAACTAAATGATCGCATTGATTACAGTTCTAACGGACAGATTGGTACAAACGCCACTATTGGATGCAATTGGGCTAAGACCGATTCAGAATATTTATTGAACTTAGCAGTAGTCACACTCAGCAATGAGTCATTTGTATCTTATTACCCGGAAGAACAGATTCTGAGTAATGGCCCTAACTTCCATTCACGGCTTGTTGTAACAACTTCAAGCACATCCTTAACAATGGCAATCACAAACATCTCTTGCTCAGATATAGATATTTATATCTGTAGGATGAATTATTTTTTATTCAGTCACCGCACGGAGAAGAACTCAACTGGACGTCTGGTTGACATTAAAAGTAAGATACATTTTTATTTTTGTTTCACTTAAAACGTTTGCTGATAAAAAATTTAAACTTTAAAAAATAAAATAAATGTTTAAAATAAAATTGAATTTAGTAGAACAAGTGACAATTTATCAATATATTTTTATTTGAATAATTTAAAGTTAAAAACCATGTCCTCCCTTCAGTTCCTCCACAAGTTCCAGTGATGACGCAACCACCATCGCTTGTAGTATCAGAAGGATCAACTATCACATACAAATGCCTGGCCAATCTGGGACGGCCAAACAAAGGCCAAATTGTGTGGAATGCTTCTGTCAACGGCCAGAAAGTTGAGCTTCTTTTGGCACCAGTTCTGAAGGAAAAAAGTAGTAAATTTATTAAATACTATTGATTTTAAGTTCTGTGTACACTCCTTTTCATGCATGTTTTATCATAAGCCAACTCGGTTGTTTGAATAGTAGTTGAAATTGGTTAAAATGTCTTTTACTGTCTGTTCACATAAATTAAGTTTTAAGTTTTTTGTTAAGGCTCCAAATGTTGATCCCTTTGGCTAATCTTTAACGTTTACTTTCAAATTATATCATAATTATGACTATAGAATATAATAATGTTTACTTTTTTTTTATGCCAATGGTCGTAACAATAGCAATATAATTCTACAAACATTAACTTTTGCTTTCAAACTATAATCATTTTAATCATCTAGCCGAACATACATTACTAATATATACATTCATTTACGCTTTCAGACAGTAAAATAATATATATTTATGAGAAAAATTGCACATACATGTACTAATCTATTGAAATGTAACGTACTCTCCAGATAACAATAGTTGTACAGTAACTGTTGAAAGCACAGTGACTTTCCAGGCCAACAGGACGAAACAGAACATCACTCTGTCTTGTTTTTCTACCAACCAAGACTTTCAGGAAACAGCCCCTCTATCGTGTGCAAGTCCTGGCACAGACCTGTGTGCTCAATCTCAACCTTTGAACATTCTGAGTAAGATTGCTTGTTGATTTGTGGAAATGAACAATTATTCTGCTGCTTTTTAAAACTGATGTTTAAGTGAACAATTTAAGATTCCTAGAATATTACCTTCCCATGCTTTGCTCCAAAATAAAAGTTTAACCACCCATGTTTTGGACAATGAATTTTTTGAGTCATAATATTGAAAGTTAATTATTTGAATAATCTCAAATTTACCACTTATTCTAGACTTTAAAAAAAAAAATGATTTTATTTTAACTGAACGGAGAAATGTAGCTTGATTTAAATAGAAACAATCAATCTACAGTGGCTAAAAAAAAAGCCAGTGTAATTTATCAAATTCAATCTGGTTCTTTATGTACTTGGAAAATCTAACTTTCCATCTTGATCTTCACATTTTGAGCATGTCTCACCAACATTGATGTTCTATTTAATGGTGATTGACCAGTTCCCAAATCTACAACCACTGCAACAACATGGACGATTTCGCCAACCTTTTCAAGTTCCCAGGCTACTGGCCCACACACAGGAAGTGGTGATGATAATAATACAAGTAAGTGGTTTTACGATGTTTTCCGTTAAAGATACCATACCACTTGAAAATCTTAGCGCCTGATAAGTCTAAATGTCCATGACAAGGATAGTTCTCTAATTATTTTTTTTTGTTCTATTCCCATATAAGCCTTGGAAAGATTTATTGAAATTTAATTTACAAAAAAACAAAAAACAAATCTGAATTTAAAGAAACCTTAAAAATTGAAATGTGTAAACAAAAAATAAAATGAATGAAAACGATATCTTTCATGGCATAAGTTTGTAACAATAATTTGAATCCCATAAGGGTTGTAGACTTTAATTAAATATGCTCTTCATTATGCTTGCTATAAGTTTACATTTATTTACATTTATTGGATTTGATGAAAAAAAACAAAACAAACAATGACTTATGATAAACCCACAAATCAATATTACTTAGTTGTTTGCACTTTGATAGCCAAAGTGTTCAGGTTGTTAGACATATATTTGTAACTTGGCTCTTTAACCTGTTACAGCATATTGGCATTCAATAATATACCTGAAAAAATGTCTCTTTTGATTGGCAGTATTAATATAACTGTTGCAAATTTGGAAATGTTTTGGAAATGTGTACTTAACATGCCTATTTCACTTTTGATAGCAGCTGCCTTCCAACTGTAAAAAATGTTTACACAGTTTATCATTTTAACATTTCCGTATATTTATTTTATTGTTAAATTTAAATACATGAAAAAATACAACTTAAGAAGCGTAAAAAGAATATGTTAAATGCATTCTTACTTTGCTCCTTACAAATAACATGTACACTTTAATAAGTATTCAAAACTATTGATAGTTTCACTTTTTTAAAATATATCCAAAAAAATTACTTAAAAAATAATTCATAATTTTATTCTCTTAAATCAAGAAGATAAATATAAATTAAATATTTACTTACCATTACACATATATATCGTTGAGTAATACAATAAAAAGTATATGTTGTCTTAAATGTGTAAACATTTATATTTAATCTACACATTTTTAGTTATCAAGTATTAACAGCAATTAATTTCAATTGCAAGTAATAATTTACTATTGCCTTTTTCATAATAGATAATATTAAAATCATTGAACGTCTATTCGTTTGTTTTGATAAAAGCCTAATAAGATAAAGCTTTTAAAAAGCAACTGAAATACTGAATATGCATCAATGTATGATACGTGTGCAGGATTTGAGCTAGGATAAATGAATACTGATTATTTTATCTTGCTACATTAAGCTACGGCATTAACGATGCCACTTTAAAACGGGTGTGATACAACTAATGTTTTAAAAGAATTCGTATAATCTTATAATATGATTATGTAAATATTTTTGTATGTATACTTTGATAATTTTGGAATTTAAAACAACTGATTTTTTAAACAGATGCAATAATGATGATAAGACTTTTCATTTCACAAAAGAGGATTACAAACAATAATATATTTTTTCCAATACTCATGTTAAGGTGAGATCAACCCTACTGCAATCGCAGTTGGTGTTCCTCTTGGGCTCGTGTTAACAGCATCCATATGCGTAATTATTGTACTAATAAGACGAAATAAAAGTAAGTATTCTAATTATTTCAAGAGTCTGAATTTTGGTTTCCCTTTTTTCCAAGTGTGTTTGTTTAATGTATTTTATTTAAGCCTTAGACATAACGATATTCTTTAAAACATATACACAATTTTGTCTTTTCAATTGTAAGATGTTTTCAACCCAATTAAAACCTATTTCCGTCAATTGAAATTTTTTTTGAAAAACTATTAAATTCACATATTTTATTTATGAAGCCATTATGTGTTTAAACTTTTAAAAATATATAACTTATTTGTTTGTGTTTTTTTTCTAATTTTATTTAGCCTGCATTCTAACCTATTTAGTTTTGTTTTAAATGTATGTTTTAACTCTGCTTTGTTAAATCTATTATATTTTAAATATTTGAATCATTTAAAATACTAAGACAGAAAATTAGACAGAATAAGAAACATATTTAGTTTATATTGTCACTAACATTTATAAAATTTATTTAGGAACCAATAAAGATGATTCATCAACGAAGTCCAAGACAAAGTAAGCATTGTTATGTATATATAAGAATAAGCTATAGTGACATAACGCCAAAGATTCGAATATATTTTGATACGTTCGGAGTCTTAAAAACAAT
This sequence comes from Lymnaea stagnalis, assembly GCA_964033795.1. Classification (NCBI taxonomy): domain Eukaryota; kingdom Metazoa; phylum Mollusca; class Gastropoda; family Lymnaeidae; genus Lymnaea; species Lymnaea stagnalis. The sequence goes on along the minus strand of CAXITT010000214.1, from coordinate 70,873 downwards.
CATATTTATTGTCTATTATTTTATGGAATATCATGTTTCCGCTTTCATTTAGCAAAAATTAAGTATTAACATTATAAATTACAATGGTATTTATAAAGTAACTACTAAGGAATTATATTAAGCATTTTATCCGAATGTTAAAGCTATGAAAACAATATTAATCAAAATGTTATGATCTAAGACTTGCATATTAATAAAATTTATAAGGAAATACAAACATCTGTTATTTTAGTTCGTATTTAAGTGCGTTCTTAATATTGCGAAATAAAATAAAATTAATGTTATATAAATAACTAGCGAGAACCCGGCATGCGTTGCAATTCCTCTAAAAGAAAGAAAGTGTTTGCATTTTAATTATGTCTCTTCAAGAGCTTTTAAATACATACAGTTTTTCTTTTTTTCCGTCTGGTACGTACACGAATAAATCAGAAGGTTTTCCGACGCGAGAGCAGGCCACATGCATCTGTCCATGGGAGAAGCATGGATTTTCCAAATTTAGTCCGCAAACTTGTAGCAATTGTCATTGTGCTTTGTAGATAGTCATTGCAAACGCGTGTCGCACCGTAAAATGCAGACGTTTGAAAATGGTATCATTGAGATGCGTGACAACAGTGCATCAACTCCTTTAAATTTTCCATTTAAAATAGTAGCTTCAGCTTCAATGGTATTTTTCTTTATGTTTTTCATTGAAACTTGTTACCGTTGTAAAGTCGTGGCTGATTTTTGTTTCATTAAAGAATGATAGGCACGCCAATTTTCAATGTTAAAACGTGCGATGGAATGCCTGGCAAGTGAAGTAATTGGATAATTGACAACTTCGTCTTAATTCAATACAGTATCGATGGACTTAACGTTGTCGTTTCGCCTGGGATTTCATTTTGAATGCTTAAGTTGATTGCATTGTAATCGTTGTTTTTGGCTGAAAATATAGCACGTGCACTGAGCCACTGATGATTTTTGTAATACTGTGCGATATTTCGAAAAACTGTATGTGTGAATTTATTGGTGGTAGCTGTAGTTTTACAGAAGCTTGTTGGCAGTGAAAAACATTGAGTGGATTCATCAATTGCCATTTTCCATTTCCCAATGTCCAACAATTGTTTTGCGAAACGTTCATCGGATGCATCATCATGTAATTCTACACGCATATTGGTCTTCAAAGTCAATTTCTGTAAATGTCGCAATAAAACTGATGATTTGAGACATACATTTAATTCATCAGCAGCTGTTGAGGCCACCATCCAAAAGAGTTGCTGCAATTCCAGATGATGCAATAGCCAGTGAAATATTTTTTTTGTGATCGTATTATTGCCAAAATGAATGAAATTAGGAAAGATTTTCCTGTGCCTCCGGGCACAGCTAGGAAATATAGTCCACCGATTTGATTGGTAATTGCATGCATAATTCTGTAATACAATATGAGTTGTTCTGGAACCAATGTCAGAAGATTCATCCAAACAAATATACCTAATTCTTGGATATCAAAATGCGTTTCTCGTTTCAAATCACGATTGAAAAGATTGTTTTCAGATCGATTCGGACAAGTCATTCCCAACATTACCATTGCTTTGTTAGAGATTGCCAAGCATTTGTCCCCAATCGAAACCAATGCCTCATTATACTTTTGGTGTAAATTTAATGTCCCGATTTTGATTCGTTGCACGCAAACGATGTAGGATATCTTCATTTCGGTAGTCTTTGTATTTCTCCCAAAGATCTTTTGTATTGGATGGGAAGCAAGTTGTCTCTATGATTGCAAACAAAGTGCATATTTGCTGTGTTTGAGCAATATTCGATGCATCAGAGAGCAAAGTGTCCCAATGAGCATCGTTTTCCAAAAGTTTTCATTCTTGGCAAGCTTCACGATAAGTGGCACATACTTGACCGTTTACTGTTCTCAGTTCTTGGAAGGATGTTGGTCCGTGTACGTTGATTAACAGTAATCGCAAGTAAAAGCATTCTGCATTGTTTGGGTGAACAGTGGACAGACGGCCTAATGCTTGGGCCGAATATAAATTGGGCTGTCCTTCAAATGCTTTACCCTGTTTGCGACGTTGAAAACTTTTCGCTGATGCATTCCATGTGTAATATGTTGGCACTTCAGAGTAAAGTAGCGTCTTTGCAAAAATATAATTCCGACACAATGAGAAAAAAGCAGCTAACGTTGTTGCCGAAGGTGACACTGGTCTTACACGTGCATCTTCTGTTGTAAAGTACACTCGCTGTCCATTTTCAAGGTGCACTGCCAAATGAACAACTGTTGGATGGCGTTCATGGATTGGAAATGTTAAAATGCGCCATATTCTTCATTGCTATTCATGTAGCGTCCAAGTTGATATTGGTAGACTTTATCAATTGAACCAGATTTGTTTCCACTGCAAGAACTGCCACATTGCTTCCTGTGTTAACATATTTGCAAATGTACTTGATCGATTTCACCGAATTGCAATCCTCTACATTGATGTGTGCTTCGAACGTTTACGAGAGTAACAGTGAATACGGTACAACCGAACGATTATTGACTTCAACATAATTGTTTCGTACTTTTAAAGTGATTGATTTGCCACCATTTTCAGTTTGTCATTGACGATACAGTTGATAGCCATCATTGTTAGTGATAGTCTCCGCAATTAAATCTCTTGAGTATCGTTTTGTGCATTTCCTATCAGACATGCATGGTTAATTTTTGTTGAGTAATCCACATGGACCGTGAATCATGTTTTTGGTGACGATTTCTAATAAGTATTGATCAATGTTGGCATCTGGTATTTCTGCAGAAATGACTTGATCAATTTGATCTCGATTGACTTTTTAGATCAACCAAATTAAAATGTGTGCATGTGGCAATCCTCGTTCGGTTTCGATTCATGTAAAATGTCTTTACATAACACAAAACAACTCCGAAATTATAAGACTCTTTTCAAGAAATACTTTTAATTTAAAAAAAAACAACAACATGTGTTTAACGTTATTTCCGATTCTAAAATGCGTCACAAAATTCAAGCTGATTTATAAGATTAACAAAAATAGTCTCTACACTAAAAATGAAAATCGTGTTTTCTCTGCTTTACTGTAAATGTGTCATTTGTTCAAGGATGGTAGTGTTGATAGCTCCGTTTTAAATTATATTGATGAAGCTCATTTAAGAAAACGAAAAGAATATTGTAAAATGGTTGTACTAAGTTAGAAAATTTGCAAGTGGATTCAGCTCCATCCACACATGCAATAGCTATGTTTGAAATTATAGTTATAAAACTGTTAGAAGAGAAAACGAAATTATGGTCACTGGCCCAAACGGAATATTTTAAAAGGTTTTTCTAATTTAGAAACGTTTGTGGTAGTGCGCATTTCAATTGATTACGTTTTATCACAATCGGATGAATGGTTTAGAAATGCATACGATAATTATATAGCTAATAAAAGAGTGGAAAACAAATTTTGGGCCCCGGCCACAAAAGGAATATAGTAGAATTGTTGTATTACTTCAGAAACCTACTTAATATGTCACACACACAATTTAAAGTCACTATTTGTAATTTATTAAAAAGCTATCCATCCGTGCATTAGCTCAGTTTTATCGCAATCACTTGAATGGTGTAGGAGCGCATACAGTTTGAAATTATATGTATATAGCTAATGTTAGAAAAAAACGAACATAGGGCCCCTGGCTCAAACTTGAATTTTTTAAAACGGTTGTAATAATTTAAGAACCTTTGTGGGCAATTGCACATCTCACTAAAGTTTTATCGCATTCTGGAAAATGGTGTAGGAGCGCTTATGGAAATTATTTTTACAAATCTCATATCAGTAAAAATATTAATTTGGGTCCAACGGCTGAAAACGGAATATCTTAAAAGTGTTGTAATGAATGAGTAAAATGCGCAGGTGTAGTGATAACAACTCACCAAAGTTTTGTCGCAATAGCATTAATGGTGTAGGAGTGCATACGGTTTGAAAATATATGTATATAGTTTATATAAGAAAAAAACGAACATGGGGTCCCTGGGTCAAAACGGAATATTTTGAAATGATTCTAATACTTCAAAAACCTTGCGGTTGTGCTAGCGGCAACATCTTAGCAATTTTAATGTAATGGGATAAATGGCGTAGGAGCGCATGCGAAAATTATTTTTTACGAAGCTCATATGAGAAAAAGTACGAATTAAGGGCCTACGACCGAAAACAGAATATTTTAAAAGTATTTAATTAACATAGTCAAATGCTGAACTAGTGGAAAACAACTCCTCAAAGATATTTTGCAATCGCATGAATGGTGTAGGAGCGCATACGGTTTAAAAATATATTTATATAGCTCACATAAGAAAAATGCAACATAGAGTCCCTGGTTCAAAACTGAATATTTTAAAACGGTTGTAATAACTCAGAAACATTTGCGGGCATGCTTGCAACATTTCACCAAAGTTTTATCAGAATCGGATAAATGGCGTAGGAAGGCATACGGAAATTATTTTTTACAAGGTTCACAGAATAAAAAAAAAACGACTTAAGGGCCATCGGCTAGGAACGGAACAATTTGATAAGGTTTTTAATGATTTAGTTAAATGCCCATTTGTTTGGACAACAAATGACCAAAGTTTTGTTGCAATCGCATGAATGGTGTAGGAGCGCATACGAGACATACAGACATACAAACATTGATTTTTATATATATAGATATTACGTAAATGACGTCATTGCGCGATTGCCTATTTTAGCCACAGCCCTAATTTTCTTAGATTTTGTAAACGCGTGTGACAAAACTGAAAATGTATTTTTCCTTTTTTTTTTAAAAAGTAAAGTTAATAAATATAATGTATACTTTTTAAATAGCGAAACATTTGCGAAACTTAAATACAACTTGAACTTTGTAGTTTTAACATTTAATACGTTTTTACTTTTTATACATTCAAGTAATATACCTTTTTGAAAATTTTTAAAGTGATACAAACGGAACCTTTAAATATATTTTTAATAAGAAAATGACGATAAATTCAATAAGCGGAGCGAAACCATATAGCCAAATAGCATTCACTATTGCACTTATCTCTCATCAAAACAAAACAAAAAAAGCATATTAAAAATGTATTTTAGCAAAAGCAAAGAGGTTACAATACTGTGGATGATTTTACTATTTTTTTACAAACTCTTGGCAGCACACGATACGCCTAAAGAATGAATTTGATAATAATAACAATTCTTAGGTACATAGATCTCGGGGTAGGAAATAAGGTGTGTAAATTTGTACTTGGATAACAATAACTTTAAATTTAAAAAAAATTAAAGTTGTGAAAACTAGACGCTGTATTCTTATTTTACCAATTAAGAAAATCATTGACGTTAGCAATACGCAAGTGCATTTATATAATTCTACCCATGAATAGCAAAACACATTCATTTTACACAAAGTGAAAATTTCATTTTCAAAATAGAGATAGATTAAGATTATCTTAGAGTGATTGATAGATAGATGATAGTTGGAAGATAGATAGGTGATCTATAGATAAATGATAGATAGATATATGATACATAGATGATATATAGCTAAGAGATAGATGATAGATAAAAGACGGATGATAGACGATTGAAAGAAAATAAATAGATGATAGATATAAACATAGAGAAATAAATAATAGATGGATTTATAAATATATGGATAGATGGATGAATGAACAGAAATATGGATATATGGATAAACAGATGTATAAATATTTATATATATATATATATATATATATAGATGTATAAATAGATAGATAGATAGATAGATAGATAGATAGATAGATAGATAGATAGATAGATAGATAGATAGATAGATAGATAGATAGATAGATAGATAGATAGATAGATAGATAGATAGATAGATAGATAGA
>CAXITT010000214.1:22182-64414 GCA_964033795.1 Lymnaea stagnalis | reverse complement strand
AGATAGATAGATAGATAGATAGATAGATAGATAGATAGATAGATAGATAGATAGATAGATAGATAGATAGATAGATAGATAGATAGATAGATAGATAGATAGATAGATAGATAGACAGACAGACAGAGAGACAGACAGACAGACAGACAGAGAGACAGACAGACAGAGAGATAGACAGACAGACAGAGAGATAGACAGATAGATAGATAGACAGATAGATAGATAGACAGATAGATAGATAGACAGATAGATGAACCGACGGATGGAGGTATGGAAAATGTTTCTTTTATACGGTAAACTTTATGTATACAAATAAAAAATAAAATATTTCCCGGCTCCCTATGCCATTCATCCCATAGCGATAAAACTGTTGTGAGTTGTTGTACACACACCGGCTAATATTTTTGAATTATTACACATAGTTTACTATATGCCCTACTGGGCCCCGGGCCTTAAATTATACTATTTTGCACTTTTATGAGCTAAATTTAATTTCCGAATTCGTTCCTATCCCAATCATTCCATGTGATAAAACTTTGTTAAGTTGTTGCGAGCACGCCCGAAAATGTTTCTGGATAAGGTTCTCCATTTTGAAATATTCCTTTTGTTACCGGTTACCAAAACTTATTTTCTTTTGATATGAGCTATACAACTATAAAATCTATCAGAGCTATTGCATGTGTGGTTGAAATTGTATCATAACAAGGGACATTTCAGTTTGTGTATGACATAATAAGTAGGTTTTTTGAATTAGTACAACCAATTTACAAATTTGTGTTTGTGGCCAGGGCCTTTTTCTTCAATGGTTGCTATATATACTAGAAAAACCTTATGTTTTTTTTTTATTCGTTAACGCAGCAGACGAAAAAAATAATGTTTTCTATTTCAAAATTACTTTAAAAAAACAGTATTAAAACACAAATGTCTTGTTTTTTTTTGTTTTTGTTGTTTTTTTGAGTGGCATTGCAAAGCATGCATGTTTTCCCCTAGTATAGATTACATTGTTAAGATTTACTTACTATAATTGTTAATTTATTTTCGACGAGACTTGAGGACATGGGGAAGTTGAATTTAGAAAAATAATGCTGGTTGAATGTAGCTTCTTTTTTTTTTTAATCTTAAGTTACAATAACATATGCACACAATAAACATTTGATTTTTTTTATTCCAGAAAAATACATGTTTACAATAGCACAAGAGGTAAATTATATTATTTATTTAATTTACCTCTTTATAACCCACCGAAAATCCAGTTATATATTAATATATTTATGTATATATACATGTATTCATCTATATAAATATAATGTGTATTGTATGCATATATACAAATGGTTAATCGTTTAATTTTCATAGCAAATCCCTATGTCGACAACGAGTTCCACGCATATGAAACACCCAACATTACACCAAATTACTCTAATGACGTTGTGGCAGTTTTTCATCCCCAACTGGTAGACCAACCAAATATCAGCTTTCAACATGGTAATATATTGTTCAATAATTTTTTGACATTGCTTACTGATAGTAAAAGGAGCGTTATAAAAAAATAATTGTGTTAAATAAATGCATCATTAAGTAATGTAGTTGATTGCCCATCAGGAAGCTGGGAAAATCCATTTGAATTTCTTTGAGGAAAGGGCAATTTCATAAATTATGTTACATAATAAAATATTTTGATAGCTGCTTGCATTGTGCAATTTATAAATGACATCACATCTTGTAAAGGTAAAGTCCGACAATGTTAAAACATTAAAACTATTCGGATGATGCATCTGATGTACAAAACGATAATTTTTAGACATATACATTTTTTATTGAAATGTATAAAACTGCAATAATAAATTAATATATTTATCTTTTTAAAAATAAAACATTTCAGTTTGAAAATATTATAAAATGCAAAGTAAAAAAAAGTATATATATATATATATATAAACTACCAAGTAAAAAATGATGCACATCCCAATCCTAATAATTGATCCCAGGTACATTTGAACGCCAAACGCCTCTTTTCACACAATGACATTAGCCACAGGAGACATTAAAGTTATATAGAGAAACTTGATTATAAAATCTTCGTATTTGTCCATTCATTAAACGATTTCAAACACTTATTTTCTTTTAGATACACATTTTTTGCTAAATTTCAATATTTTTTTTTATATTTATTTAATATTGATTTGTTTTGGTATTGTCCGCTTAAGAAAGTTTCTTTCCGTCAAGATGGCTATTTTGCGATACCATGTTTCACATATATTTGTTTAGCCTAGCTTCTAGACCATCCCAGTCAAACTCTGGTATAAGTCATTTTATTATTATCTTTGTAGGAGCATTTTTGTATAATGCTTCCAGTGAACCATGAAATTCCTTTTACATTAAATATCATTGAATTAACAGATGAAAATATTGCACTGTGTCTTTAGAAAGATAAAAAGTGTTTCTACTTTTTATAAAAATTAAAAAGTTTTTATTTTTAAACCATTTAATCAAAGAGTACGAAGAAAATAATAATAGTGCATTTCGTTAGGAGGATAATGACACTTAAAATCAAAACAAGGGGAAAAAAAACAATCAATCTCATTTTTAAACCTTTATGAGCTTTAGTTACATGTACGTATTTTAAGAGTATTTTCATTTATTCCTAGATCTAGCAAATAACTAGTGTGCAATGCTTATTCTGTTATTCTCTTTGTCTTTTACTATATCTTTAGTTTTCATATTATTTGCTTGAGTTTCAAACTTCCACCCACATTTGTCTAATAATCATAAAACTATCTTTTTATTTACGAAATCGAAAGATAATATAATTTATAACAAATTAAACATTAAATTTTAATGTCTTCTTCTCTTCTTCTTCTATATCTTAAGGGCCCATGATCAATTTATTGATCATTTTGGCTCCTATGCATGTAGATGGGATTTGCAATGTTTCTGTTCCTGGTGTTGATGAGGAAATTTCACAGATTTCCAGTGCCACTTTGTGAGGGAATCATGCACTGGAAATGTTATACATTAAAAAAAAAGTTTTTGTAGAATAAAGACGGTCCATGGTTTGTTTAAATTGTATGACCATCAGTAAAATATTTGTTTTGGGAAGGGAATAAAAAACGATTCTTGATAGGATCAAGTTGTTTTTTTCTCACAATAAACGGGAATATTTTAGTTTGAATCTGTTGGTTTCTTTTTTTCCTCAGGTGATCAAGACTACCATCAGTATGACGAGATTATAGAACACTCATAATGATAAGCTGGCTTATGAACGAATCTATGAATTGAAAGAATAGAACAAAATGAACAAATCAGATAATGACATATCCAACTAACTGGATAAATTATTACTTTAATAAATAATTTTCACATAATTATTTCTTAAATGAAATGAAGAGATTGAGATGAATATCGTCATGCATATTTAAAAAAAAAAAAAGGCTTAATTTTTAAAGACGTTTTTTCAACTCTTAAACTACTTGTCTAGTCATTTATATCAATCATAGTATTTGCCATTTCACATTATTGAATTAAAAACAATAAAACAAAAACAGTCAATACACAAGATTCACACTATTGTAAATAAAAATTCATTTCTTACTAATCTATGTAGATTGGTGTTGCTCTCAAATTTGTGATTTTTTTTAAAATGTGTTATTTTGGTGTTTTTTTAATTTAAAAAGAATATTAAGTTATAGTTGTGTTTTTAAAGGAAACAATTCTGTTAAAGATGAGTTTTTTGTGTAACCTTAATATACGTCTTGGTTGTTCTGTTATTCACTGTATTACAAACTTTATTACACAGTAGATGTATATGTGAATGGAGAAATGTAAGTTTGTTGTAGCTGATACACACGGGCAAATTTCAGTCCATAGAAAGATTTCAACTTTTTAAAAATAAATTATTTCCATGTTGTTCCTTCAGTAAATGTTTCTTAACATCCAAACACAAAAAGTACGTTGATATTATTAATTTAAAAATTTCATACGATTTTAAACTGAGTTTTTTTTTACAAGTTTTTTTAAACCACAGATCACATTACTTTTTATTTGTTTAACAAGGCCAGGGGACAGTGGGTTGCATCTGGGAGACATTTAAAGTGTCGAGCTTTGTTATTCAACTTAATGTATGTGAAAGTTTATGGCTGTTCCGTTATTTAAATAACGCCCAGATGTACTTATTTTTATGAGAATACATAGGTAGTGTGGCTTAGCTTCATATACAAACCTTAGAGCGTTAACTATTTAATAGCTTTTTTTAGATTCGTCTCCTACACTTAATTTCCTTTTTTAAAAAAGTTTTTTTGATAAATATGGGAAATGAAAGGAATAAATTTCGCCAAAAACTAGATAAAATCTATATATTTATTTAACATGCAGAGACTTAACTATTATGACCCGAAACAAATTTAATTTTTACGCAAAATAAATACCTGTAAAGATATGCTCACCTGTGATTTTAATCTGATCACCAACAAAAAAAAATAAAAAATAAAATAAAAATAAATACACGCACAAAATGCAAACGCTGTCGTCACGTATTGGTAGAAGTCAATAATATTATGTATGTATAATTTTTTTTTTGTCCGTCCAAATACATAACAAATAAAACATCCAAGTATACAGAGTCAGACAACCAAGTCATGGCCGAATTTAGAAGTCTTGAGAATGAACATAGTAGCAGAGAATGTAAGTGGTAGGCATAGCATCAACATGTTGTGTACTTCTTGTGTGATATCGGGAATGAACTGCGCGTAGATATACTTAATTCACGTAAATAATATCAATCTTATTAATTTTTAGATTTATTTATTTTTTTTAAAAGTAAATAACAAATATAAATACATTTTTCTAATAACCAGAAATGTTTAAGATTAGTTGTTTTCGGGTTGACAACAAGATGCCTTACATCTAAAATAGATGTAGTTCCCAAATGAAAATTACAATTGCAAAATGCATAGAAAGCGGGAAGTGATGACAAAAGGTACCAAACATGAAAAGGAGAAGAAAGCAGATATAACTTATCGGTAGACAGCCTAGACGAGGAAACGGTAAACGAGATCGACTAACGAAAGTGGAATCATTGTGTCTTGAGAGGCAAAGAAAATAAAAGGAATCGGAAATTGTGTAGTTTATGTGGCCGAACAATATTTCGGAGTGTAGGCGCTTCGGTAAAGCAAGGGAGACCGTTAAAAACGATTATTGTAAATTGGTTTCGGCCCAAGAAAATTCGAACTTTTAATTAATTTTAATTGTTTTGCGATTTCATTCAGGATCAGATTTTATGCTATCATCAACGTATTTCTCCTTCTTAATAAAACTACAATATAGATCTACTGTTAGGCTGAATAGGAGGCAGACATCTTGTTCGGAAACAGCCGGGTGTCTCTGTACTCGGCTCTCTCATATGGTTTCAAGATACTGTAACATGGACAGCGACAACCACCCGGACAAAGATTCCAGGTTGAGGGTAGGGGAAAGGCATAGAACCTTCAGAAAAATAGGGCTTGTACCCTATAGCATGTAAAAGACTGAATCCGGCAAACTCTGTGGAAGAACCACTATTTGGTCGATGGAAAAAGGTGGATATAGCAAGGTGATGTGAATCGCTGAGAGCATGGCCAGACACGTAGAACGCCATGGTCATTCACTGCACCCAATCCCACCCCCCGTCGTCTCAAAATTCTCTTGCTGCTGGATCAAGATGGTGTTGGGCGAGAGAGTGAGGCTGACGACTCACGCAACTCTTCCTCACTTAGATCCATGTCACAGCGCGTGTCATTTAACCATCACTTATTTGATCGAAGTTCTTATTCTTTGGCGACATGAAAGCGTGAAGCGGCAGGTGTGGGTACACTGGCAGCCGTAGTCGCAAACCTGTACATAGGAGACAAAGATTATAGGGTCATTCATCACCGAAAGGACCAGCAGTGGTGTCAGGAAGCAACTTGAGTGACTGAGCAGCCCTCTTTAGGAGCACACTTCTAACTTCCATGGCATGAGCAATAGGCTAGAAAAGATGCCCTAAACATTTTCTGCTCCAACTCTTCCCAATCCAGCCTACCGCAGCTGGAGGGAACCCTATCTATGCGGTCGAAATTCAAAGATAAAAACAATCACATTAAAAATAGGTGCATGGAATGTGGGCAATCCACAGGACAAAGATGATGCGGACAGACCTCAGAGACGCACAGCTCTCGTAGGAAATGAACTGGCAAGGTATGGGGTGGACATCGCAGCCCAAAGCGAGACCCGCTTTGCAGGAGAGGGCGAACTTTGTGAAAGAAGCTCGGGATATACCTTCTTCTGGAGTGGCAGAGGAAGCGAGGAGAGTCTCGAGGCTTGTGTTTGTTTTGCTATCAAGACTACAATGTTAAACTTACTTGCTGGTCTTCCGAAAGGAGTCAAAGGTAGAATAATGACCATGAAACTCCCCCTCGTGAATGGAAGAACACACCTCACCATTTAAGCTGCTATGCTCCAAAAATGACAAACCTAGATGAAGTAAAAACCAAGTTCAACGAGGATCTCCACTCTGTCATAGTGGGCGTTCCAAAGCAGGAAAAGCGTATAATTCTAGGTGACCTCAGGGATTACACTCAACTCCTCAATCTCACCACCAAAAAAAAAAACATCAGATAATTCAACTCCAGGACATACATCATGTAAAGGCTCACCATGAGATACAAAGCAAATCATACCCCCAAGAATTAACCACCAATTCATTACAATCTGTTAGGCTGGGACAACCCCTTTCAGACGTCCAATTAAGGTAAATTCCAATGACCTCTCTCTTATTAAATAGGTGTCCCTTTTTCTTTTGACGTGGCTTTTTTGGATAAACTAGCAACTTCAATATCGTAGTAAACGTCAAGTGACAATTTCTTGCATGAATCTACAACAATGTCCTTTGCAAATGTTGTTGTGTCAGCACTGTCCATGCCGTCAATTTTAACGTCAACCGAGGGACCTATTAACTATTCCGTTTCAGTCAATCGAGTTTCTCCATTTAACTCTATTCTAAACTTATCAAGCTCAAATAGTCTCTTCTTACCTGCTTCTATTTTCAAATTATCAATGTCCAATTGTATCTGTTTATCTTCTTCTATTTATAACTGATTGTAACACACCTACTCTGACATGGCGTGGGAGCTTATTTCTTATGCTGTGGGTTATGTCAGTAGTATGGTTACTTATGTTATGTTGATATTTCAGGATGCCGACTAAGGCTTCTTCATTCTTCCACTTATAATCCGGGCACGCAAATAAGAATACTAAATCCTGGTTAAACTTACAGTACTTTATTGAACACACTTTATATTGATAATATTAATAAATAATCCTTGCATGAATGTAATTTCACATATATATCTATAGTATTCCATCATTAAGAAAGACACGTCCTCACACTTCTGTCAACTCAGCTCAACTGTACTACCTCTCAACTCTAACTCAACTCCGACTAACTCTAACTCCTTATCTCAGTCAACTCATACTTTATTACCAGCAAAGCGTGGAAAACAACCGCTCTGACAAAAACATTATTTTACTCTCCAAAAACGTGGAGTTCACATTTGCATCTCAAAAATACATGGTCAACACAATTCACTGTTCACTCATGCTACCTCTCTGTTTTCATGTGAAAACATAGTCCGTTACACTGATCAAATTCAAATTCATCATTAGCCATGAACTGAGGTTGCGAAGGAAACTTAAGCTCGTTTGTGATGGTTGGTGAAATGTGCGAGATGGTTGAGCAATGTTTGATTTAATTTTAGGTATTTTGAGGTATGTGCGAAGCGGTTAGTTCAAAGTTTTAGCAGTTTGGTGCAATATGTTTGGGGGTATGTGAAATTCGTGATACTGTTTTTGAAATTTGTCAGAGGGTTGGGGTAACATGTGAGTGTGTGGTAGCAATGATTGAGATGGTTTGTGCAATGTATGATATGTTTGTTGATATGTATGAGATAATTTGTGTACTATGTAAAATGGTTGGTGCAGTGTGGGAGAGGGTGGGTTCAATAAGTGAGATGGTTCGTGTGTTTTGTGCGATGGGTTGTGCAAAAGTATGAGCTTTGTGGTGCAATGTCTTAGATGGTTTGTGCAATGTGTTAGGTGCCAAGTGAAATGTCTGAATGCTTGTGCAATATTTGGGAGCGTTGGGATAATGTGTGATGTAGTTTGTGCAATTTTTTTGACTTTGGTGAAATTTAGTAGAGGGTTAGTGCAATGTATGAGATTGTTGGGGCAATGTGTGAGGAGCTTGATACAATGTTTCAGGTGATTGGTGCAATGTGTTAGGTTGTTGGTACAATTTGTGATGGAATCTGTTCCAAAAATTTAAATGGGTGTTTCAATGTGTGTGAGTGTTGCTGCAATTTTGGAAAAGGTAGGTGACATCAGTGAGATTGTTGGTGCAGTGTGTGAGAGTGTTGGCGTGATGTTTGAGATTGTTTGTGCACAGTATGTGATTGTTGGTGCAATGTGTTAGAGTGTTGAGCATTGTGTCAGCAAATTAGTACAATGTGTTAGATGTTTGTTGCAATGTTTGAGATAGTGGGTGAAATTTATAACATGCTTTTTGGATTGTGTTTGAGTTTTTTTTTTGCAATCTATTAGAGGTTAGTAGCACTGTGTTAAAGGGTTCGTGCATTGTATGAGATTATTAGTGCAATGTTTAAAATAGTTTTCGCAAAGTGTGTAATGATTGATGCAATATGTCAGATGGTTGATGCAATTATGAGAGGTGTTGAGATCTGACTTAGGTTTTACATGTCAGAGGTATCGCTCGTATAAGACATCCTCTTTGCGCTCTGTCTAGGGGATTAATCTAATGTATCAACATTACCACACAAACAGAATAACCTATGTATATACATATAGACTAAAATGAGGTCTATGTTAAAAGAGAAAATAATTACATGTATTTTTTCACTAAGGGTATTTACATTTAACTTCCTAGTCCACTCCTTTGTTTGTTAATATATATATAAAAATAGAATACTGTAAAATTAATATTGTGTAGTAATGCAATATAATTGTCCCAAAAAATGCTAATATCATCATTATAAATGCTATATTTGCTCAAAGTCTTATGACCAATCGATATAAACCTAGCCGTTATAGCTTAACTGTTGATCTCAGCGAGTCGACAAGTGTGTTCCAGAAGTGTGTCCTTCGTCTTTATCGTTGGGGATTTTTTAAAGTCAAGTAAAGTGGGATATCCCGGTCGTAGAATCCTCGTGATCTCTGTGAAGTGGAATTAGACCCCCCAGCAATAAAATTGGGGGGTAAGAGTCCTTGAATGTCGAGGTCCTTATCGTAGCTGTAGTCCGTTTGGTGTAAGACGTAAAACGGTCCCCTAGTTAAAGCTTCAAGGTACGTCGGTTCAGTAAGAATAAACCAGGCTAAATGCAAAATGACACAAAATAAATATGAAATATCTAGTCGAATACTCATATGCTGACAAGTCACATTACAACAGCTACGAATTCAGATCGGGGTATTAAAGTTGACATAGCTTGTAAATATATATATTTTATATAAAAATCGCGATGGAATCCTTGCTAGATATAAGCACAAAACAAGTGCAACATTAAAAGGTATTAGAATCATGGTATCATACTTACTAGAAGTACAGGTGGCAGCTAATGATCACGCTAATGAAGGGCTAAGTTTAGTAGTCTACAGCATTCACACTCATTTGATAGAATTATAAAAATCAGATTCAGATTGGCTATTGCTACTTTATTATTGCTATTTGCTATATAAGCTGGGTGATTATTTAAACGGGTTGGTTTAAATGTTGTCTGTTCTCCAATCCAATGACAATCATGCTAATTTTACATGTTCGACCTTGTACCAAAAAGTTTATAGGGGAGATGGGCTAAATACATCAAACACGATTTTGCGTGAGTTGTCACCAGTCGGAAAGCAAAACAACGGAAATTACACGGCTATCCTATTGAAAGAACAACACTGTGGGAGGGGGATTGGGTATGATTTTAAAAGGATAAATTACAGTGAAAATGTTTACAATGTCCAGCCCCAAATAATCACACTAGTGTTGGTGCAATGTCATAGAGTATTGGTGCAATGTCTTAAAGTGTTGGTGCAGTGTCTTAGAGTGTTTGTACAATGTCTTTGAGTGATGATGCAATGTTTTACAGTGTGGTGCAGTGTCTTAGAGTGTCGGAGGAATATCTTAGAATTTTGGTGTAATGCCTTAGTATATTGCTGCAATGTCTTAATGTGTTGGAGCATTGTCTTAGAGTTTTGGTGCAGTGTCTTAGAGTGTTGGTGCAATGTCTTACAGCGTTCGTGCAATGTCTTAAAGTGTTGACGCAATGTCTTAGATGGTTGATGCAATGTCTTAGAGGGTTTGAGCATTGTCTTAGAGTTGTGGTGCAAATCTTGACAGGTTTTGTGCAATTTGGGAGTTTTTTGTTGCTATGTGTCAGTGTGTTTTTGCAATGAGTGAGATTGTTGGTGCAATGTGGATGAATGTCTGTGCAATGTGTGAGGAGATGGTTGATGGAACGAGGGAGATTGTGGGCGCATTAATTTACACCTAAGTTATTTTAAAATATATGGATATATTCATAATAAAATATAGAGATTTCTGCATTAGTTGTAAAAAAATCAAAGAGCATCTATTAATTGACACATAGCATATCTTATATACACATTGATCAAATTCTCAAATTATTCTACGCCATTGAGTAAAAAAAAGGGCAAAGAAAAATCCCAAGGGACTAAAGGAGCCAAAACAATAGTTTCATTGAGGTCGGCTAAAATCCTATTGGCATAGGACCAACAAATAAATTAAACAATAATTTCAGTTAGTTCGGCTAAAATCCTATTGACATAGGACCAACAACTAAATTAAACAATAATTTCAGTGAGGTCGGCTAAAATCCTATTGACATAGGACCAACAACTAAATTAAACAATAATTTCAGTGAGGTCGGCTAAAATCCTATTGACATAGGACCAACAACTAAATTAAACAATAATTTCAGGGAGGTCGGCTAAAATCCTATTGACATAGGACCAACAACTAAATTAAACAATAATTTCAGGGAGGTCGGCTAAAATCCTATTGACAACAACTAAATTAAACAATATCGTGCCATGAACTTCTGAAAGCCAAGGAACACCCACATCTTCTTTTTACTTGTCTGCACCACCCTGTTCATTTTTCAACCAAACAAGCAATTTGTTCCAGCGTTTGTTTTCTCCTTTCCTTTTTTACCACCAAGCTGAAGCTTCATTGTTTTACAAGAGTCCTTTGTTCCCAATGTTGATAAGGCGCACCGTTTTATTCAAAGTATCCTTTTAAGTCAAGGGAAACAAAAATGGCTTCAGAGACTACTATGATCGCGATACAATAATTGCTTTCGGTCTGAAATGATTAAAACTATTTTCTTTTTCTTAAAAACATTAAAGTAAACGATGTAAAAAGTATTAATCTATTTTAAATTATTTAATGTCCGTTGTTAACTGTCGACCACGGATATTCACCAGCAATAGTTGCATACAGAATGTGGATCTTTATTGTGTGATGTGCGTCTTCTTTTAGTTTAGTTAATGAAAACCTTTGCCCTACGACACTATTGTGTATGGGGCATATGATTGGAGCGTTATTACCTTTGATTGTACAGAAGACTAAGCCTATGTGTAGCTAATCACTATTTGACCGACAAATTTTGCTTAGCTCTAACCCCTTAATCCAAGTATCTGTATAAAATGCTGCTACTACACAAGGGATTCTGGCTTCGACTAGCTGGCAAAACTTGTTTAACAGTAGACACACGATTTCAAGTCTCTGTTAAAGATAGCTCGTACTCGGCAGCGTGTGAAGTCTGGCCTGGAGGATTGCACAAAGAAACAATTTGCTAGTGAACGGGACTAAAAGCTGAGGAATTCAATCGCGTCGATCAATCCAAGACACGTTCAAAACCTAGGTCATTAACGTCTCCCAATCCCGTCTTTACTCGCTTTGACAGTCTCTTGCTGCTCTTAATGTAATTTAAATTTGAATTAATTTGGGAATAATTACTAAAGTATATTGATTTTTTGAAATTGTTTAAAGTGATGGGGAATTTTGCAATTGCATTTTTTTCCACAAATATATTTATTTAAGAATTGAGATATAGATAAATCTTCAATTATAATCCGTTTAAACTAAAAATTGGGTTGGGCGCCTACTATGATTTCATTTGTCCATAGTAGTCAGTGCAAAATATGGTTATAATCGGAAAAAAAGATCCAAATACTTCCTTGTCAGTGTGTTAAAAAAAACTCGACAACTGTTCACATGTCATGCATCATAAACTTTACTAGAGTAGCATGGCTTGAAAAGAAATATTTCTTCCATTCTTTGCATATCTCGGCATTTTTATTTATTTTATCTTTTTACAATGTCAAAATATTTTAGTTTTGAACAACGCAATATCAAACTAAATTTACCTATTGAGATTTAACTTAAAGTGTATAGAATATATTCACATTTTTAATTTTAAGTCTCTCAACATTTAAAATGTTATTTTTTATCAGATGATGAATAAGTGTAACAATAACACAATTCGATAATATAGATATTTTAGCAATTTTTTTTTTTAAACTCGAATACATGTATGAGTACAAAAAACAACTTTTTAAAATTAAAAAATAAATATAATTTAAAATAAAATGTAAGAATTTAAGGACTCCTACAAGTAGTGTACGTTTCAATATTATTTACTTGACATCATCTTGATTGAATTAAACGTGCTATTTCTGTGCCAATTTTTTATTAAATTCACAAACACTTATTTTTTCCACATCAGAAGAAAGAACAAACTGACACACACATTTTTAAGCTTTTTAAAATTGTGTATTTTTTAATTTTTTATATAGATTTGTTATTTCTCTATTTAAATTAGAGTTCATTCGGGACATTTATTTATATAAATATTTGAACATATTTAAATTATATTTTGTTAAAGAGGTTTTAGATATGTCCATCATTATGTTTGGTTGAAATGAATTCAAGTAATGACGAAATGCATCTTTCATTTTGAATTTTCTGGATAGTTGTTTGCATCGTCTAATTATGGACCCAAGTTTATTTAAGCTGACCAATTTTACATGCTATGTTCAAACTAAGTTTGTGCCAAATGATAACTTTCCGAAACGCCATAACAGGAATGAATTCAAAATATACCAAATAACCATCGCAACCTAGATTTCTGGCAAACTTCCTGAAACATTTTAATCAATGTTGATCTGGATAAATACACTGCCTATTGGCGTAGCTAGTATTTGTGCCGTAAGAATATGTGTGCACTTGGATTTTTTACATTAATTGATTTGCAATGATACAATTAAACAGGTCGACCATCCCATTCCCCCCCCCATCTTTTCTACGCCCATGGTAGATGCATATTTAGAATGATTTGCACCTTGGTAAAAAAGATTGATTTTAGCGCCCCTTAATTTGAAGTATAAAATCCATTATTCCCTCCATTTAATTAACCAAGCCCACGTTTAATGCAATGTTAGTCAGGTGCCCGGGAACATTTCCACCTCGACCTCCCCCGCCCCTCCCCCAATAGCTACGCCTTTGGCCAATGGTACGGCACAAAGGAAACTCCCAAGTTTCACCTCTTTGAACATTATTTAAAACACGTATTGCACGTTTCCGGTTTCGTATCGCGAAGGGTGTATTGAGGACTCAAGTTTTACAAGGCAATAAAGGATACAATAATGTCAGAAATGCAGCGTAGTAATAGTGTTGCTTTGAACAATTTTATTGGTTAACCTAAAGCGTAAAAATAACCCTGACACTGTTGCACTATGCTGCAGGCTTTTAAAATCTCCAGAGGCGTAGCTATGAGTGGCAGAATGGGAAAACATAAACAGATGAAATACTAAGTTTAGGGGAGCACAACAAGTTTTTAATTGTTGAGGTTAGATTATAAATGAATCTTGTCATAGGGTGCGATGCACTCTGTCTACAACTCTGAGGACCAAATAATAAAAGAGATTTGATTTAATTGACACCACTAAATAAAATTAAATTGAAAGAAAAAATTTAACTAGATCAGGAATTTGTATCTTAAAATGTTAGAGTGAACTTAATTTAGTCTGAGTATTTTAAGGTGAAAAGTGGGTCAATATTCACAGACAAGGACTCAATTTATTATTGGTGTAATAAGAAAAGTTAAGGCTTCAAATATCCAAGTATGATCCAACAATGTGTTAAATTGGGGACTTGTAAGAAATAAAAAATGTGGATTTAGGTATATTCCTGACGACCAACTTAATTTTGTTACGCACTGCTTTCTATTGTGAGAAGCTAATCTCTTATTTTTAATTGATGGCTCGCTCTTAAATGTACATAACAAAGGACGATACGATATGGGAAATGTAATAGTAAAAATAGGACACTCAAAACAGTACTAATTACAATAAAAAAAAGATGTATTTAATTACTATGGATTAATATTTTTAAAAAATATATAATTAAAAATCATCAACTTACATAGTATGGAATGTTCTTGTATCGATACACAGCTAAAACAATGTGCCAATTAATAATGTACAATGATAACTGAGAATAAACACATATGAGTATACACATACTATACATTTATCTCGTGAAGTGAAAAATGTATATCTCCTCCTATGCTCTCTGAATCCCCTTTAATATATCTCGTATGCTCTACCAAGAGATCTGGAAACGACTTACCCATTGTTTACCTTTCCATTCACTCCCGAAATTACTCTAAAATTCTATTAAAAAATATTAATTACTTTTAGTCGTTAGAGAAAGTAAACAAGGCCAAGATCAAAGGCAATACGCCACGCAAAATACGAACGCAGCCCAATTTGAAGTGAAACAGAGTTTACTGCACGGGGAAAATGACGTAAACACGTCGTCTACATCACAGGGTGGAATTTCCAATTATCTATTTCATAGCATATGTATAATATAGTTAACATGGAAACTGTATTTATCAAATAAAACTGGAATGCCAATTATCAATGCATTAGCGAAAGCGCATCACTTTCATTGAATTACAGTTATCAAAATGGAATAATACATTAACTTAAATAAGTCTCAATTGTGTGTGTGACAAGAATCAAGAAGATTAAAAATATTTCTTGGACACGCTGTTACAATAATGTGAACAATTGAATGAAAATATTTTTCCTCATCAAGTGCAATATATTAAATCATCCTCCAGAATAACAAGTAGCCAGGATGGATTGGGAAAGTTAACATTCAAATTGCCATATTGGAACTTAATTGTTCCTGAAAATCTTACTGAACATTATTCTACCTATTTACCCTTAAAACAGCTTTGTTCCTTCGAAGATAAATAAAACCTTCACTTTCAAGATATCATGGGTTCCAACGTTAAATTGAAAGCATGTTGAAAAGACTTATACATTCGATGCCCGCAGTATTAAAACGCAGGCAGTTTAAATACTATCGTATAATCAGTGCACATATTTAGTTGGTTTTCTCATTAAAAAAATATATAATTTAAAAATATTGTTTTGCAATGGTTAGATAGAGTATCTCCGTGAGTTTTGTTTTTGTTAATGCTTGAACCAGAGCTTCCCAAAAGTTAGTTGAATCTCATCTGAAAACAATGTCACTACTTTTTGCCCTGTTTGTGTTATTTAAGTTCTTACGATTGTTCCTAAGAAGTTAACTGCCACTTACATGAATCATATTAGTGTGTAATTCAAGAAATACATTATTTTAAAATAATATAGTGGCAGTGCTGATTTTTTTTTTTTACATTGGATCTTTTTAAGGGCAAAAAAAAACCTCTATACTTGGAATTTCGGAAGAAAAATAAATCAACATTTTAAATACCCTCTTTCCATTGCTGTAAGTACTGAAACAAATTATTTAATGTACCTCCAGATACCAGAAATGAATGGTAAGAAAAAGGACTGACACATCTTGTTATTTTTGAACATATCAATAGTTATGTTTGAGAACGATTTATCATCGTAAGGATCTAAATGAATTAATGTCAAGCTAAAGGAAAGTGAGTGTGATCCTTACGGTAAATGGACCAACACGCATCCAGTACAGCAGACTGAAACTTTCCCATCTTGAAGGATTGTCGGTCGAGCAGTCATAAAACCTGATCACGGAAATGTACTTCAAAGTGGCTGAATTTAAACATTGTATCTCGACTCAGATCAGTCTTATCCGCGCTAGAATTCAGGACACATGAAACACTTCTTATTACAAGACGTTGTGTATTTTAATTATTGAAATGGGACGTTTCAATATTTCACGCATTGGGAAACTTTTTGCAGCTATAATGATGGGTAGGTAACTTTCACATGGCTAACAATTTTTTTGTACACTGTGTCTCTTGACTGATCGTGACAGCGTACCCATCCCAATAATTTATTTAATACAATTAAATCCCGTTTAGGGGTAAGCTCTAGATGTAATCCCTACGCGTATGCTCTAGGTGTAAGCTCTAGGGGTAAGTTCTAGGTGTAAGCTCTAGGGGTAAGCTATAGGGGTAAGCTCAAGGGGTAGGATTTATGTATAAGCTCTGGGTGTATGCTCTAGCGGCAAGCTCTTGGTTTAAGCTCTTGGGGTAAGTTTTGTGGGTAAGCTCTAGGGTAACTGGGGATATATATTTAATTTAAGTTATGCCTCTGCTCATTTTCAAATCAAAATATTAAATGAGTCTAGCATCTATTTTGTAGCGAAGGGGTGAGAAATTTATGATGATGAATAATTTTAAGAGTATGTATCAACGTGCATTTTGGAAGATTTGGGGCACTTAATGTAAAGGAATAAGGTTTGCTAAAATAATGTAAAGGATCATTAATGGATAACCCCAGAAGTTATATGCCGTTAAATATATTCACTAGACCTGGCCCTATATACCAAATTATAAAACACTAAAAAAAAATATCAGTTGTATAAATTCATTTTTAGATCTACTATCTTCGTTTGGCCGTTATTTTAGAACGAGGCTAGAACGCACGTAGAACTTAAACTGATGGCAGAGTCATCCATAGCATATTGGGTTCCCCAGGTCAACTACCGGCCCTAATTACGTATCCAAAAGAGTTTGCATTATTCTTTTTAAATTCTTGATTCATTTGATAGCAGATTGTTTTCTCATTTAAGAAACATATGTTTGTAAATTTTAATATTTCGTTTTTTAAAGAATAGAGGGGTATTATTAAAATGTACCGTTAAATTTCCACTCGAAATAAATGAATAACTTGCAAGTAATTTTATTTTTTTTTTGAACGAATAAAAGTATACGCAATTTTACGACATTCATCAAAGGGACGTCATTCAAGTGTGTTTCTTTTTAAATGATATATATTAAAATATATATTATAACAATTTCAAATATTGTGTGAAGTAAATCTGCGGTGCAAAATATTAGGATTATCATAAAGTGCAGGTACGTGATAAAATGTGTGGTTGGGAGCCTTAGGGGGTAGGTAGGGTACTATATATAAAATTGCATTAATTTGTATGCATGTTTTGTTTACTTTTTAGCCCAACCCCTCCCCAAAAGGCTCCATTATTTAGGAATTGTACGCTAAACTTACTTTTATTGGTTGTTATATTTAGAAATGCTAGGAAAATGTTTAAGTTTTGCTTTAAACAAAAGCAAAAATGAACTCAGATTTTATTTAATATATTTCAAAAAATGTTAATTTGCATTTAAGATATTTTATATATTGGTAAGTTTCCTGTTCCTCTGCATATTTCTTTCACCATTTGACTTTTTTGATGTTCTAGCTATGCAATCATCTTGTTTCTGATGCTAGTAATTATGTTGTCTTATTCATAGTGTATTATAATGCATCACTCGACTGATTTGTTTGGGTAGAACTTCGAATCATTATATGTTGATTTGCTCTCATTGTAATTGATTTTCATAAGAAATCCACCTACCGTGATTATTTATAGGTGTTGCCTCCTCTAGTTTTTTTCTGGGTAAAGCCTCAAATTGTTTGGACATCATTTCAGTTTTTTAGTGGTTGTGGGGCAAAACCAAGACTAGTTGGGCTTTTAAGTTGTTTATTACTGGAGGCACAACAGTACAAAGCAGTTTAAATAAAGCATAAACATTCAAAGAAAATTTGTGGGTGGGGGGAGGTGAATGCCCCAGACTGACCTATCAATATAACGTCCTTGTTTTTAACCAAATAAAGAACAAATCAGAAGAAACAATCTGCAATTAGAACTAATAAGAACTAACTAAAGAAAATAATACAATTGAAAAAAAACATTTTTTATTGTTGATGGTAAGTTGAAGCTCTCTAGGCACAGCCAATCGGGACAGTCGCATAAGGGAGACAAAATCTGTAATTAAATGTAAAACGCTGTTCTATTGTTACATCCGTTCATTACCTTTCTCTTCATTCTTTTGTATGTCAGCGTTTTTCATTTCTAAGACATGAAAACATCACATACTTTACGTAATGTTACTATGTTCAAAGAATGATTTTGTAAAACATAGCTTCTAACAATGTTTTCCGTATAAATATATATATGTATTTATATATATATATATATATATATATATATATATATATATATATATATATATATATAACAAAAACAAATTGTCTCTAACATATAGCAAAAAATAGAGAAATACCATACATCTGTTGAGAGATTATATAGCAGCAACAAATTGTCTGTAACATCTTGCGTAAAATAGAGAAGTACCTTACAGCTGTTGAGAGATTGGTCAAACGAAAAGTAACGTTGTTTTATTAATATGTAAATGAGAGTGACCAGATGATAAAACATATTATTCTACTAATAGTTGTCTGCGATCAAAAGAAAAAAAAAAAAAGATAGAATCAATATCCTTGAAGACCTAAATAAAAAAATCTCTAGTATAATCCACACAGCCGACTAAAATTGTTCAATAAAGGATGTTTGGTGTTGTTTATTATGTTTGATATGTCATCAATGTGGGGTTAATATGTTAAACGTGTTCTGGGCTCATATCATTGCACTTTTATCGTCATGAACAGCATTTAAATTAAATTGTAGGACATTGTCAGCATCAAAAACACATCCGCTTTGTTCTAATCAAAGGAACATCCATTTTGTAAACAAAGAATTCGGCACCATGTAAACAAAGGATACGCCATCTTGTAAACAAACTATCCGACATGTTGTAAATAAATGGCGGGTAAAAAAAACCGACTAATGACAAGTTCGCAAAACATGTTTTATATTTCCATGATTTCCAAGAAATATGCTGTCGAACAAAAAGCGTTGGTTTTATCGGATATATTTGAGAATCATCCAAGATGAAAAAAAGAATTGCAAATATAAATTAGTGAAATTAATGTAACAACATTGAAATCAAATAATTGACTTACTGTTATCATTTCAAGTCAGTGAGGGCTCATATTTTCTTTTTTTAAATCATAGAATAAGGAAAAAAAATGTGCTTTAATGTTTAAAATGTATCCCTAATTCTGACTATACATTTTGTTGCAAGATAAATAAGAAAAAGCTTGTCAAACTGTCAATAACCTGACTATTAAAAATGCTTACTTGAAACAATGATGAAATGATGTTGAAAAAAACAGAGTAAAGTCCATCAGATCAACATCAACTTAAATCATAAGAGGTGCGTCTCATTTTAAGAAATGAGAGAACCATTTTTTTTGTGTTGCAGTGCCATATAAATGAATAGGACACATTTCATCAAGAATTTATATTCTGTGTCTCAAAATATTTGAATTGATCGATTAACATAAACGTTCTATTTCAGGTGGGTTGATTTCAAGAATGAACTCTTTGGAAATAACAGATCGTCTTGATTACGTTTCTAATGGAGGGATTGGTACCACTGCCACTTTTAGATGTGATTGGTTTAGTGGCAATTCAGATTTTAGATTGAACTTAAGTGTAGTGGCGCGGAGTAAAAAGCTATTTATATACTATTTGCCGGAACAAGTATTTGTGACAGGTGGCCCTGACCTGCATCCTCGGCTTTTTTTTACATATACATTTACATCTTTAACAATGGCAATCGTGGACATCTCTTGCTCAGATATAGACACTTATATATGTCGGATGAATTACAGTTCATACAATGTGGCGATGAATAAGAATTCAACTGGACGTCTGCTTGACATTAAAAGTAAGATAACATTGTTACTTTTGTTTTATTTTAAAAGTTTACTGATCAAAATTTGTTTTTTTAAATTGTTTAATTTTTAAAAAAAAGTTTTTTTTTTTTTTGTTGCGCGTTGCATTCAGGAGAACATCTTTGATGTAACAATTTAACGTTACAAACTATTTGATCCATTTAGTTCCTCCACAAGTGCCAGTGATGACGCAACCACCGTCTCTTGAAGTATTGGAAGGATCATCTATCTCATACAAATGCCTGGCCAATCTGGGACGTCCAAACAAAGGCAAAATTGTGTGGAACGCTTACGTTAACGGCCAGAAAGTTGAGCTTTCTTTCACACCAGTTTTAAAGGAAACAAGTAGTAAGTTAATTAATTGCTATTGATGGCATGTACTGTAAAATGTTATTCATATCAGACCCAGCCTAATTATGTAATATCACGAGGAGTAGCGATGGGGCGAGTGTGAGCAAGCCGGTCTCACAAAGGTGAGGACCAGCGGGTCTCAACAGTTACTATGTATTTTACTCCCTGATCACTTAAATTAATTTTTAAATGTTTGAGTACGTCTCCAAATGTTGATCCCTTTCGCTAGTCTTTGACGTTTACTTCCAAATTCTATAATAATTATGACTAAATAATTAAATACTTTTTTTAAAAAAAATTTTGTTCAAACGGTCAAAACAATTACAATAGGAACCCAAAAACTTTAAATTTTGCTTACAAATTATCATCCTAGAAATCAACTAACGTAACATACATAACAAATATATATTTTTCATGTATCCTTTGCGACAGAAACATAAATAGATTTATGACAATAATTGTACATAAATAAATTAATCTTTTGAAATGGAACATACTCTCCAGATGACAACAGTTGTACATTTACTGTTGAAAGCACTGTGACTATCCAGGTCAACAGGACAAAACAGAATATCACCTTGGCTTGCTTTTCTACCAACAAAGACTTTCAGGAAATCGCACCTCCATTTTGTGATAATCCTGGAACAGACTTGTGTGCTCAATCTCAACCTTTGAACATTCTCTGTAAGAATTATGATTTGTTTGTGGAATCGAACAATTACTTCTCAATTTTTATAAATTGAACTCTAATTGAAGGACTCAAATTTCCTCGAAACTTATCATGCTGCGCTCCCAAATAAAAAAGCTTGCTTACTCCTGTTTTGGACAATCGATATTTTGAATCATTTTACTGAAGATTACACATTTCTGTAACTGATTAAATTGTTAGACTATATTGTATCATTTGTATAAAATCCTTGAAGACCAAAATAATTTTTGCAATTTCTTCTTTTCCCTCAGATGCATCTAGCCAAATGATAGTAAACAGAATTCCCCAGTCCGATGTTGAGGAAGGCAGTACTATGACACTCACCTGTCAGGCAGAAGGCAACCCACAACCCAACTATACATGGCGGCAAGTTGGCAATGCAAATAGATTATTAAATGGTGTCCAAGAAGGGCTCACTAACAAACTGATATTAAATAACCTTAGTGCCACAAAGGATTCGGGAATCTACAGGTAGGTTGATACTGTTCGATTATTTATTCACACATAATTAATTTTATTATTTTGACTTCCAAATGTAACATTTCGGGATTTCTTTTAAGATTTTATCCCAATCAAGACCTGAAGGAAATACCATGTTTAGAGACCGGGTTGAAAATGTATGCAAACAAGTAATTTTTACGATGTAAAAATGAAACAAAAATACATTTCGGTATTTAGTTGTCCAATGGTGGGAGATGAATAGGTGTAATTTAGATGGATTTGTGCACGGGGTAAAGGTCTGTCGAGTATTGTAATTCATTACTTAAAATTACGTTTCATTTCTCGTTGTTCCTTTAAGAGATTGATAAGTTAGTGAACGCTCTTCCCGTGCTTGTGTTGGTGACATAATTTTATGCTATGTATGAGGTATTGGCTAGCAAGTTTTGTGATGTACGTTTTATTCGTATGGGAGTCTTGAAAGAAACTTTATGAAAAGAGGTTGCGTTTTGTTTCCCTATGAAATCGAAGTACGCTATGCAAGTCTGTACTGCGTTTACAGTTTGTGTATATAACTAGATATTAAAGTTTCATTTATTGTGGTAAAGGACTTGAGTTGATTCAATACAAGTACAACCTATTACAACTCATGAAAAAATTTGATACATTAACCAATCTAGTAGAAACATGAATTTGACAGGGTTTAAATATTTAAGTATATGAAAAAACACTGCCAGGATTTCATGATGAAAATGATGCTGTCTAATTGTTGATTTGGGTATTAATAATGACTCGCTAAACGGCGCAACAGTATTTTTAGCTATTTAAATCTATTTACCCAATCATTACCTCGATGATGTTTGACTTAATTTTGTGACATAATGATTTCGTTTGGCTTAATCAGTGTGCACAAATGGAATTTTTTTTTTAATCCTAACTTGTTTCGAACAGCAAAATTTGAGTTCAACATATATGGCCTGAGAACTCGGTAGAAATCTATTTTAAGAATGTATAAAACAGTTGTACCAAGAAGTTTGTCCAACACTCATCTTCTTTCACACGCTTACAGCGTGTGGTAGTTATCAGACTATATTATTTTAACGGGCATTACACTTAATGGATATGCATTATGATTGATTTGCTTTAAAATTTAAAACAAAGCTTTTTCCCCTAAAAAAATGTTACTTGATTGGTTTTGTATATGGCGTTCGAATCTTGTTAATTAATTCTTATGTCAATACATTTTATTTTTTGTCTGAATTTAGGTTTAAAAATAGTTAAGTCGCAACATTATTCTCATTTACAATCATAATGTGATCAGTCCGTACCCTTAAATATTAATTTATGTCTATAGCAGATACACGTCTTCAAAACAAAGGGACCGGATATTGCAATATAAACGTCAGTAAGCCATGTTCTGGCTAAAGACGTCAGCTTAACTGGATACCACTAGGCACGCGTTGCGAATAGTTATGTGCGTTTATGTATTTACTATTAAGATATTGCATTGAACGATTTTGATATGATATTGTACGATTTTAGCAGTCCCTGGGTAACCAGGTCTTCTTTATTTCTTTTAGGAATTATATTTTTCCACACTTTAGAGCAGTATACTGTGATTTCAAACATTTTGCCCAGTCTCTCTTATTTCTGTCTTTCCATTGGTGACTTGTTGTTTTTTTTTTAAAATGTTGATTACCATGTTTGTGTGTATATGAGAAATGATTGGATGATTATGATAATGTTGGGTTGATCAACTACTAATTTTACTATTTTGTTGTAAGTGAGAATATTCACAATGTAATTTTTTTATCTTCCTCTAGTTGCACTGCTACAAACAATGTCAGAGATGTGAATAATTCCATTGCATCTCAAGTCTCAGTAAACGTTTGTATGTATCACCTAACTATTTAAAATACATCAGTTTATTATAGTATAGATCAATTAAAACATCCTTTTTATTTGTTGACTTACTGGATTACTTTATACACATTTATTTAACTTTTTTTGTAATATGTCACAATTTCTGTGGGTTTTTAACAGGTTCACTCCCTCATCATTATTCATTTACAATTTGTCAAAGAATGTGTGGGAACAAGTTTTCATTAAAGATTTTTAAACAATATAATTTGTTATAGTAAGGATCCAGTGATGGACTACTCTTCTCTGTTATAAGATTTTGATATGAAAGAGTTTCAGTGCTGGTCAATTTTTATTCTGTGATCTGATATAGGCATAAAGGTGTTGAGACTTACAAAATCATATTATGTTAAAAAAATAATTATGTTGTTTCATTTTTACACACCATCAATTTCAAGACTACTGTAAACTTTCTCTATCAACAAATCAGTAACTGTAAATTACGCCTTTGATCAGTGTGCGATTTCAAAACTTGATTTGTCACTCCCTAATACCACGATAGTCATTACTTAAAAAAAAAAAATTGAAGGAAATACGGAATTATGACAGCACATTAATTTGATAAAGATCGCATGGTGTGTTAATATTAACCTAGTAGTACTTTTCTGAATAAAA
This sequence comes from Lymnaea stagnalis, assembly GCA_964033795.1. Taxonomy (NCBI): domain Eukaryota; kingdom Metazoa; phylum Mollusca; class Gastropoda; family Lymnaeidae; genus Lymnaea; species Lymnaea stagnalis. Next base: position 40,215 of record CAXITT010000214.1, on the reverse strand, counting down.
CAAGAGCAGACACATTCTTCCTTGAATAGAAAACATAAATAAATCCGTCACTTAAGAAAACAAAATACTGAAAGGAGGTTAGGCGTAAGATGTGATCTGGACATTCTTACAAGGAAAGGATGCCAGGCGTAAGATGTGATCTGGACATTCTTACAAAGAAAGGATGCCACGCGAAAGATGTGAATCTGTACATTCTTACAAAGAAAGGATGCCAGGCGAAAGATGTGATCAGGTAATTATTACAAAGAAAGGATGCCAGGCGTAAGATGTGATTTGGACATTCTTACAAAGAAAGGATGCCAGGAGTAAGATGAGATCTGGACATTCTTACAAAGAAAGGATGCCAGGAGTAAGATGTGATCTGGACATTCTTACAAAGAATGGATGCCAGAGTAAGCTGTGATCTGGACATTCTTACAAGGAAAGGGTGCCGGGCGTAAGATGTGATCTGGATTTCTTACAAGGAAATGATGCCAGGCGTAAGATGTGATCTGGACATTCTTACAAAGAAAGGATGCCAGGAGTAAGATGAGATCTGGACATTCTTACAAGGAAAGGGTGCCAGGCGTAAGATGTGATCTGGACATTCTTACAAGGAAAGGGTGCCGGGCGTAAGATGTGATCTGGACATTCTTACAAGGAAAGGATGCCAGGCGAAAGATGTGATCAGGTAATTATTACAAAGAAAGGATGCCAGGCGTAAGATGTGATCTGGACATTCTTACAAAGAAAGGATGCCAGGCGTAAGATGTGATCTGGACATTCTTAACATGAAAAGGATGCCAGGCGTAATTAGTGATGTGAACATTCTTACAAAGAAAGGATGACAGGCGTAAGATGTGATCTGGACATTCTTACAAAGAAAGGATGCCAGGCGTAAGATGTGATCTGGACATTCTTAAAAAGAAAGGATGCCAGGCGTAAGATGTGATCTGGACATTCTTACGAGGAAAGGATGCCATGTGTAAGCGTAAGAAGTGATCTTGACATTCTTACAAGAAATGGATGGCTGGCATAAGATATGATCTGGACATTCTTACAAAGAAAGGATGACAAGCGTACAATTTGATCTGGACATTCTTACAAATTGATTTAAATATGTTTTTATTATTTTAAATATGTTATCCAGTTTTCTTGTAAGGATTCAATATTTACTCAAGTAATGATGTTAAGAAAGCAATAAAATATCCAAAGTACATCATAAAATGTTTAATATTCACAAATTTATAAACACATTCAGGCAGAAGTTTTAATCTTGTTACATCCATTCCCCTGTCAATTTTCTACTAAGATTTTGCTATATTTAAATTTGTATTAATTCCTTTAAAAAATGTCCTCTTTAAAAAGTTGCACCTAAAAATATTGCAAATATAATAATTATAAAGACATTTGAGTATTATTGTTTTCTGGTTGGTATACCCAAATTGTACAAAGCATTTAAGCTTTGACTGGTTTTTCCTCATTAAAGTATATACTCGGTATTCTAGACTTAAATACAGGTTTTATTTTAACTGAAGGGAGAAATGTATCTTAATTTAAATAGAAACTATTTAATTTTTAGTGCAACGAGGCAGTCAGTTTATTTTAACAAACTCACACTGACACTGTATATACTTGGATAATGTAACTTTACATTTTGATTTGCAAATTTCGAACATGTTTCACCAAATTTGATGTTCTTTTTAAACATGATCTGACCAGTTCCCAGATCTACAACCATTACAACCGCTACAACTGCTAAAAGCACTACAACCATTGCAACCACTGCAACCACTACAACAACACCGAAGATTTCGACAACTTTTTCAAGTTCCCAGGCTACTGGCCAAGAAACTGCAGGTTTGATGATAAAATTCATGTAATGTGTTTTAAATAATGTTTTTATTTTAAGACACCATATACTTTTAAAAGATTGGCTCCAGAAATTATCAATTTCCATCATAAGTATATTTATGAAATCGATATATTTTTCTACTCCCATATAAGGACATATAAGACAAAAATACTCTAAATTTTTGTCTTTAATAATCTCATTCATCTAAATGTTAAGAAACCTTTAAAAATTTTATTCTCTTAATATTTAAAAAAAAATGTTTATTAAGAACATGTTTCATAACATAAGTCTTCTTATGTACACATAACTTGAAGCAAATAATGGATATAGATATTATTTAGATGTTAATGTTCTTCAATATGTTTGCTATTAGTTTACTTTTCTTTTCAATTGTAGACTTGTTTATAAAAGCATAAATGATTTATGATATACTGATAAATAAATAGCACTTTGTTTTTTTACACTTTGATAGCAATATTGTTCAGATTGTTAGACCTATGAAACTTGAATAATAAAAAAATTTATCTTTTCTCTTCAAACTGTTTCAGCATATATACAATTATACATAAGAAAATCTATCTTTTGAAAGCAACATTAATATTAATATTACACCTATGACATTGCCCTATAATTAACGAGCACATACATAATACGTTTAATAACAGCATTCTTCTAACTGTAAATAAACATATACACATATTATGATTTAGACATATACCTGTAATTATTTTATTGTTAAATTTAACTACATACAATAAATGTCACTTAATAACCGTATTGATAGTTAGTTATATGCCTTCTCCCCTGGCTCCAGGCACTAAACGTGTAGGCCAAACCTTGAGACGTCTTTAAAACTATTGATAGTTTCAATCTTTTTTCAAAATATCAAAAAATAAATAATAACTCACAATTGTTTTCTCTTAAAACAAACAAGAGAAAAATAAATCAAACTTTTACCTTGCATTACATAATATATGTCTATTTATCGTTTAATAATAGAATAGCAAGTTCATGTGTTTTATTTAATATTTTTATACAATTTTTTTGAAATCCACACCAAATTTTAGTTATAAATTATTAACAGCACTTAATTTCAATTGCAAGTAATAATTTACTGTTGAATTTTTTAAACGGATAATATAAAAATCATTTTTACCGCTTATCCGGGTCTTTAGATAAGAGCCTAAATAGAAAAAAAAAAGTTGAAAAAGATAGGGAAATTATCTGTATGCATGATTGTATGATTCGTTTGCAGTATTTGAGATAGGATAAAGCTATAACATTTATTTTTACTAGCTACGTCAAGCTACTGCATTCTAGGTGACACCTTGATATTTTGTGATTAAACTCAATTTGAATAGCAACTTCTTCTTCTTCTTCTTCTATATCTTAAGGGCCCACGATCAATTTATTGATCATTTTGGCTCCTTTGCATGTAGATGGGATTTGCAATGTTTCTGTTACTGGTGGTGATGAGGAAATTATGCACTAGGAGTTTGAAGGCTTGAGGCAATAGACACAAATGTGTCTAGTGTTGTCGCCTCAACTGTTCCTTTTGAAAGATGGTTCCAGTCCCTGATTGTCTTTGGCAGGAATGAGCAGCTCCTATACTGGCTTCTTGCTGGTATGAGCCTGAATTGCCTGTCATGGCCTCGTCGCTGTCTTTGGGGGAGAGGGATGAGTTTCTGTTTAATACTGGAACAGTGGACCCGCCCATTATTTATCTTGTACATCATGGAGAGCCTGGATTGTCGTCGTCGTTTCTCCAATGGTGACCAGCCTAGTGTTTCTAGCATGCTGCCAACAATAGAGGTATTCCTGTAGCGGTTTAGGACAAAGCGAGCTGCTCGTCGCTGGACCGCCTCCAACCTGTCAATGCTCTTCTGGGTAAATGGAAGACTGAAGATGCATAATCTAAAATCGGACAGATAAAGGCTTTAAATGCTCTTTCTTTCACACAGGAGTTGCCAATCTTTAGATTTCGCCTTAAGAACCCCAAGGCTTGGTTTGCTTGGTTACATACATTGTTAATATGCTCGTCCCAGCGGATCTCTCTTTGATGTGATCCGATAACCCTATAGTATTTGACATTTAAAAAAAAAATCAGTTTTCAAATAGGTGCAATAACGCTAAGACTTATCTTTTCACAAAAAGACGCATACAACCAATGTTATTATAATTTTCACAGACAGTCCAGTTGAGACCAACTCTACAGCGATCGCAGTTGGTGTTCCAATCGGGCTGGGGCTAACAGCTTTCATAATATGTGTAACTATTGTCATAATAAGACGAAATGAGAGTAAGCAGTTTAATTCTTTCTAGAGTCTGAATTTGTTTTCCCTTTTGACAAGTACGTTTGTTTATCTTTATTTTATTTAAGCCTTAGGTATAACCATACTACTTAAAGCACATGATATATTTCTTAAAATTATATGATTTTTTTTAATCCAAAGAGAGACGTATTCCCGTCAGTTGAAATTGGTTTCGGAAAACGATTAAATTTATTATTGCACATATTAAATATATGCGGCCAACAATTTCATAGTTGGTCGCATATATTTATAATAAATATATGCGGCCAACTTTGAAATTGTTAACTTGTTATAAATATATACGAAGTATTTGTTTTATTTTTTATTTTTTAGGCTACATTCTAGCAAATATAGTTGTATTTTTTTTTTAATATAGGTTTTAACAATGCATTATTAAATGAATTATATTTTAAATATTTGAGTCATTTCAAATAGGCAGTCTCTACACGTCCGGCTCGCCAAAAGAAAATCTCCCGCTCTATTTGTCCGGCGAACACGTCACATGACCGCCGTAACAAAGTGGCACGAGAAATTTGTCCGTCAGCCTTGTCAAGTGACTGCGAATGATTCAAAACTATTGTTAATTTTAAAATCTATTTCTCTACCAAGTAATTTACTGATTATCCTAAAAACAAATAATGTAAAAAATACTTGGGTATATTGCCAAAATAAAGTAGGGGTTAAGCAATAATGCTTTCTAGAAGGAAGCAATGCTGAGAGGGAGAGAGAATTACGGTACAAAAAAAATACGAATGCTAAAAATATAATAGTTAGGATGATAAATAATAACGTTTAAGAAGGAGAGGCCGATAGTTCACAAAACAATAGACCCTACAGCTCAATATGGGGCCGATATAGTGGTAGCCTAAACCTCTTCTCATGCAATACTAAATACTAATCCTGAAACGCAACATTATTGACATCGGTCTGTTGAAGTCTACTTGTCTTATTTTATTTAGTTAATATTTTACATTAAGACTTTAAGGTAGAGCTTTACAAGATGTTAACCAAGATAAGGGACTTTTTTTTTCTTTGAAGAGTCGAAATCAAATAGACTAGTAATAGTAGTAGTAGTAGTAATAGTACTACTAGTTTGTTTATGGGCCGATTAGTTTGATATTCAAAGTCAAACACTTGTGTATCTCAGAGCATTTGAATAAATGTCTTGTGACATGCCCGCCGGATGCATATCTCCGGCACTATTTGTCCGCACGCCGGACGTGTAGACATTTCGTTTTAAATAATATGAAAGAAAATTTAAAATCAAAAGAACGATACCTTATTTAACAATATCATTTATGTTTATATGTATTTAGGAATTAAAAAAGAGGAAACATCAAAGACGCGGTCAAACACAATGTAAGCCTTGTTCTATTAATTAAATTGTAAAGAGCGCAGTGCTAACTACAGCACTTAATTAGTTTTCAATGAGACACAAAAACTTTTAAACATTGAATTTAGAAATAAAATAATAATCAAATGAATTATTCTTTTTTTTTAAATTTTCAAATACTGATAACATATGCACAAATATGAAAATGTGATTATTTTTTTTTTAATTCCAGAAATAGTCAAGAATACAATAATATAGGAGGTAAATTATATTTATTTTATGCCTCCTTAACCAGCCAATAATCCACTTAAATAGTAATGTTATATTTATATGTGTACATGTATTCCTCTATATGGCATATATATATATACATGTTTTATATAAATATGCTTATGTACATATACATGCTATATATATATATATATATATATATACGTTTACATAATTTATATATATGTATATATAAACGTGTATATATATATATATATATATATATATATATATATATATATATATATATATAAATATATATATATATATATTGTATATATATATATTTTTATATAAACTTCTTATATAAACACATATATATATATATATATATATATATATATACATAATTTATATATATATATATATAAACATGTATATATATATATATATATATATATATATATATATATATATATAAATACATAAATATAAATATATATGTATATAAATTGTAGATGCATTTATTTTTATAGCAACGCCTTATATCAACACAGAGTTTCACGCATATGAAACAGCCAACATTACACCCTGGTGTATAAATGAAGTAACACCAGCTTCTACATCCCAGAGGGTTGACGAACCAAATGTCAGCATTCAAAATGGTATGATATTTCCTTTATGTGTTGTTGTTATTTGTAGTCAATGAAACGTGTTAATAATAAGTGTCAAGTGCAATAAATGCATCTTTAATTCCACTTGTTGAATAGCACTCTTGGACACATGGGAACTTACATGCGGGTTTCTTCGAGGAAAATGAAATAAAATCAATTATATTGATTCAAAAAAACAATTTGGTAGCCAACTTTTAGATGTATAGTTTTAAGTCTGTTATCTCTTGTAAGGTATATTAGGAAAAAAATTAATAATAGGATCAAAATTCATGTATATCTGTATTATTCTTCTAAATTTAAATGTAATGAAATTGTAAACCTTGGTGAATATAAATATCAAATTAGATATATATACTTTTCAGTTTGATAATAACGTAAAATAAAATTTAAAAAAAAAAAAAAAATTATGTGTCCTACATCCATATACAAATAGTTGACCCATAAACATTTGAACTTCAAAACACGATTTTATCACACGACACCTTTTGGCAGCTAATTAATTAAAGGTTTAAGGGAAACACTTTAATGTATTTGCTCAGTCGATTTCAAACTCTTTCAAACATTTTACCTTAGTTCTTGAAAATATTGTTTCTTCTTTTTTGTTTGTTGCTAATTGGTGTTTATTCTGTTCACTTAGGGGCGCTTCTTGTCAACACGTTTATTGTTCTGTTGTTCGTTCACAATATTTTTTATTTTTTTACCCTATCCTATTGACCGCTCTAATTCAACTATGGCCTATATTTTTATAAGCCATACCAGGAAGAATATTCTCCATTCTAACATGAAATCATCTTTATAAGTATATTAGTTAATGCAACTACTAAATATGTTCTTTAAGAAGCTAAATCATTATTTCTAATTTTTTATGTATTCAAAAGATTTTTTTTTCAAAGGACACGAAGTAAGAAAATAGCAAACAGATACGAAGTGAAGGAGTGCATTGTACATTGTTTTCCATGGCTCTAGTTTTACTTCTATTTGTCCTGTTCGCTGAACAAGACTTCGCTGAAGAAGACTTTAAGCCTACATTTTGAAATCATATTGTTCCGTATTTTGAATCCAGCCTAAACACACCCTGTTTCACTACTTCATAAGAAAATAACAGTGCATTTCGTTACGCGAATTGAGTCATAACAAAATCTACAACACAAAAATATAAAAATTCAAGATCATTTTTTTTCTTAAAAATCATTAGCCTACTTAAGTTATATTTATATTTAATAGATTTTTAATTAATCTCAGATAAAGCATACGACTATTCTGTAATGATGATTGAGTTATTATGTTAACTACTGCTACATCTTTAGAATATAACTTTATTTGTTTGTATCTTGAAGTTTTGCCCATATTTTTCAAATAATCATACAACTTTCTTGTTCCTTTAAGAACTCCACTGGAATAAATTTAAGATAGCATTCTTTTTTTAATAAACAAACGTTACGTTTGATGTTATACTTTACTTAAAACGTGTTTATAGAATAAAGAGAGCCTAGGGGTTCTGTTTTTCAGTGAGGTCCACCTAGGGGTTCTATTTTTCAGTGAGGTCCACCTATAAAGCATGTGTTTTGGAAAGGGAGAATGACACATTTATATTTATGACATAAAAGCTGTTGCATAATTCTAATAAACGTAAATATTTGTTTTAATTCGTTGTTTATGTTTACTCAGCTGAAAATGAAGTCCATCTGTATGACGATGTTTTATAATACCCATGCTGATCAAGCCAGGTTATGGACGAATCTCGGACTCGAAAGTATATAACTTCAACGAACAAGTCAGATAATAAATAGTCTAAAGAATTGGATAAATTATACATTTTATTTTTATTTTTTAAATTAATGTTCACAAAATTTTTTAAGCATAAAATAAAGATATTTAAATGTCTTATCAATCCCAATCTCTAATTTTAAAAAATCTAAACTGATATGAACGTTATTGTAACGCTAAAAATCACAGTCTTTTCATGTATATTGAAGTACGCTAAAAAATCACTGTCTGTTCATTTATATTGAAGTACGCTAAAAATGTCAGTCTGTTCATGTATATTGAAGAACAATGTGTCCATTTTTCCGTGTAACTAAATTTTAAACAATAATTTAAAAACAGATTTAATCCAAAAAAAATCTTTACCTATCCATAAATAAAATGACATTTCCAACTGATTTACATATATTTACTTTGTTGATTCTCTTGTGATGTGAAATTACCATTGATTTTTTGCTTTTTTAAAATATAATTTTTTCAAAGTTAATGATTTAATACATTCTAGATGAAGTAGTGTAAAAAATAAGGTAACATTTTTTTTAAAAATAAAAAGCTTCCTCTCTGATTCAATTGTTTGTATTTATTTTTATTTTATGTTTTTTTTTCCTAGCTATAATAGCTCAAATGTTAAGCCGACAATGCGTAAACGATCAATCCGATGAAGTTAATTAAACAAAAACCGACTTGTAACCCACTTAATAAAAATCCTAAATGTGTGCTCCCCTCACCAGGCTCTACCTCGGACACTTTTATCTAGTCCCTGAACGATGGTAATATTCTAATGTTGCACCCGATGACATGCCATAGATTGAAAACACAATTATTTACTTTGAGACTATTTCCGTCAAACAAAAGAAAACATTACGCATCAAACGCGCTCGACGAACTTTTAAGACACTCATGTAACGCAGTTATCGGGAATTTTATTTAGAGAAATCAGTGCCAGCTAGGAGCTTTAACTTTGAGTCATAGAGGAATGTGTGTGTTAAATATTTTCAATTTCCGTTAATTACTATTAAAACTATAAAAAAAAATAAACACAAAGACTTTAATGTCTGATTTTTTTTTTCCAAATTTGTGTAGCTACACTTGTCTTACATATTTCAGGAATGTAGATGGAAATCCTTATGTAAGTAATGAATCTACTGTGTCATTGTCGTTGGAAATAATCAAGAATTAATGAAATATTTTTTATGTGTTTCTGAGTTTGGGAGGATAGAAAAAAAAAAGATTTTTAAAATGAGAGATGTCAAAATCAGAAGATCCAAGTTCTTTATTTGTTTTTCTTTACATAAGTTTTAATTTTTAAAATTTAAAAAAAAAAAAAAAAAAAAAAAAAAAAAATCTGATTTTTATCCTCTTCCAGATCGGTTATATGCCTTTAATGGATTTATTGTTGCAAGTGATGCATTTTAAGGTCGTGCCTAATATTACCCCTAGGTACCAAAAAGCACACTTATGCACGCCCCTGATTATGTAATAATTCAAATGTGCTATTTTTCAAATGAAATTATTGTGTTAATGATAAGATTTTTATGTTAGCATAGGATGATTCATGGGTGTTCTGCTAATAACTTTATTTGTTTATATTAGATGTTTGTATATAGGGACTATCGTAATTTTTTGTTAAAGAGCATTAATTCATCATTTTTTTAAAAAATTCGCCTCTGAGTGTTAGGGTGCATGCCATTAGGACAGCAGTGTCTCAAATGTCTCAAAAACAAGTTTAGACCACAGTAGAGCTAAACTTTATATAAAAATAGGAATGTTTTTCAATCAGTAAAAGTTTCTTCAAGTCAAAACAAAAGAAGAACGTTGAATATATATTTTTTTTTTACTGACAACAAGCATTGATTTGCCTTGTTAACGTTAAAGATTTTCTTTTTATGTTTCTTGTGTCCCTCTTTTTCCTCAGTAGTTCGAAATTAGAATTAAAGCTCCAAATCTGTATAAGAGATTTAAAATTTTACTTTCCTAGTAGCAGCCAGAATTGAATGACAATACTTACAATGAAAGCTTCTAACTATTTTTTGTTTATTCGTATCTAAACCCAACTTGCTAAAACACATGTCATTATCCCTATTAAAGTATTGGTTTCTTTCAAAATAATTATATCTAAATTTGGGTAAATGTGCCCTCGTCTTCAATCGATTATAATGCATTAGTTGGGTAAAAGAAAGATTGTTCGTTATCCATCCTGAAATAATAATTCTTTAAAATACGTAAGATAAGCCTTTTTTTCTTATGCAAGCATTTAAAAAAATATTATACTAAATGGATAGATCTAGACGAAATTTGGTAAAAATAAATTCTTTTTTTCCTTGTATTATCTGTATAAATAAATTAACAAGTTTTAAAATTTAAAAAAAATAAATAAAAATTTTAATGCATGCTGGTTATCGATTGAGATCCTTTTGTAGCTGGTCCTGGTCAGATCTGTTGGCGAGCACCCTTTACACCGCTGTGCCCTCTGCGAACAGTCTTGCTTGGCATGTCAGTTTCTCGGGTAGAGCATTAATGTATGGTTAGAGCAAACAAGGGCCCAGCACTGATCCCTGGTGGACCTCTGACTTAACACCGAAAAATGAGGAGCTTTTTCTTCCACCACTATCTCTTTGATTGGTGCTAAGGAAGCTAGATATACTGGTTTTAGTAGCGCATTGGATCCAATATATCTGAAGTTTCTGTAAAAACAAACTATGTTTATAACTTTAAAATGTCTTTGAAAAGTTGATCATCAGCAAGTCAGTCTGCTTGCTGTGCTCCAGATTGGTCATCACGTCTTCTACAACTTCAAGGAGCTGGGTCTTCATAATATATTGTCCCGGAAGCCATGTTGACAGTCATTGAATATATTTTAGATTTCAGGATGCTTCATAACTGCGCTTATGATTATGTGCTCAAAAAATTTGCATATCATGCTCCTGAGAGATATCGGACGATAGTTGTCTGCGTCGGAATGCTCCTCTTTCTTGTAGATTGGAGTGAAATGCGCTTTTCTCCAGTCTGCTGGAACATTGCCTATGCGCAACAAGGATTGGAAGAGGATTGTCATTGCAGAAGATATTTCTCGTGGTGTGTTGATGTCGGGACGACATGCTTTCTAGGGTTTAATGTTTTTGAGGAGGGAAAGCACACCCTGTACTGAAATCTGGATATACTCCATGTAGGAGTAGGATCTGTTCATCATGTTGGTCTTCAAAAGGAACTCAGAATTCGACCACACTTTACCGTCACCAAAGACCAACTGGAACTGCTGAGTGAATATGTCAGCCTGTGCTTTTAAGTTAGATGACATATGGCCATCACACCTCAAGGGAAACACTCCATCGTTTGAGGACTTTTGGTGCTTCATATAGCCCCAGAAGGGTTGTTCTTAAAACTATTGGTCAAAGTGTCTTCCTCTGAGAAAATGCCGTCCAGGTAGATCCAGTAAGATCTGCGCAGTAAGCGTTGGATCGTTCGACGGAGCCTCAGTACCACCTCTCTCAATACAACCGAGCCATTTTTCTTCATTTGCTTGTATCGGTGGTCTCTCTTGTGGATAAATATATTAGTTTATCAAGTTACGTAAAAATAAAATATATGTAAAATATTATATACAGTTGATCATTTACATTTAAGATTACCTTTTCACAATTTTCACAATAGAAAAGTTCATGCCATTATCATTCCGATGACATCGAGTGGTTTTTCTAGCATTTTTTAAGAATGAGTTAAGCTAATAAAATTGCCAAAGAAATGAAGCGATTTCAATAGGTTTGGATTCTTAAAAAAAATGAAAGATTTTTCCTATTATTTTATAAAAATTGAATACATTTAAATGCGCAAATTATCTGTCCGATTTATTTTATTTTTTGAAAAAAATTATTACTATTATTAATTACAAATACATTTTAACTACCAATAAAGGAATTATTTAAGCATTTTAAACTCGAATTGAAAAAAGTAAAAAGAAGACAAACATGATCTAAGAATACACTGTAATAACATTTAAAGGCAAGACCCAAGAATATGTCGATTTTAGTGCGTCTTGAATGCGTTGTTAAGATTGCGAAATAAATTTAAAATTATCTTGTTGTAAATAAGGATGCAAAATACGTTATGGTGGTATTCGCCTATTTGAAATGACAAAGTGAATACATTTATAACAGGTAAAATTTAAAATCCAGGCATTTAATAAATTATATTTCAAATTGTATATAGTCTTTTGTTTTTCACACTTCGACAAATATCTTTAGGATTTAGAATTAATGCATGCCAGGGCTTAGGCAAAGTAAAGAATAACAGAAAAATGGAAAGGGATTTTAGTTAAAACCTTTTAGTTAAAATTTGCGTCGAATTTCTTGTTCAACGCACTATATTCTATTGCTAAACACAATAATGCGTTCCAACAGAAATTTTAAGCAAAAGTTTTAACGTAAAAACTGAAAAAAGTTTCCACCAAATTTCCGTTCGATCAAACTACCGTCGATCAATTTACCGTCGACGAAATTTCTTTCGATCAAATTTCCGGATACGATATGGAACAGGTTTATGTCTTATATGTAGATCCTTTGACATGTTAAGCGCATACAGATTCGTTGATACGATACTTTGGCTCGACTGTTTATTGCTATTGCTTTCAATTTTTTTTTACACATGGGAAACTTGTTAGCGTTACAATTCAGAGGACGATGCATTGAAACTTCCTCTTTATCAAAACTTACCAAAAATAAGCTTTTTATGTTCGTATTTAAAATACATTAAACAGAAATTTATCGTACAACATAATTTAAACCTCATGTGTTTGCATAGCATTCTTTGAAAGAATACGTGAAAGCTGTCCTCTGAAATGTAGGACTTTTACTGTACAAACAACCAGTGGCGGCGCAAGGCGATGAGAACAGCACCGAGTGACACAATCTCATGCGGTGACACAAAATGGAATAAAACTGCATATTTACCGAGCACAAACTGCATATTTACCGAGCACAAACTGCATATTTACCGAGGCACAAACTGCATATTTACCGAGGCACAAACTGCATATTTACCAAGGCACAAACTGCAAATTTACCGAGGCACAAACTGCATATTTACCGAGGCACAAACTGCATATTTACCGAGGCACAAACTGCATATTTACCGAGGCACAAACTGCATATTTACCAAGGCACAAACTGCATATTTACCGAGGCACAAACTGCATATTTACCGAGCACAAACTGCAAGGTCTAATTCAAATTCATCAAAGGATAAACGATCACACATACAATGTACACACATATAACGAATACGACAGCAAGTTTATTAAAAGTTTAAGATTGAAGGGTCAGAATTGCTGTTACCCGATATTTAGGTCAGAAAAATAAAAATTTTTACCATGAATCACGCCGATTGTGATGTTGGGTAACTTACGTAAGTGACATGACGCTTTATTTATTTAAATTCTAAGAGATACAAATTCCCATTGATAAAAACATGCCATGTGGTGGTACAATTCTATGTCCATGAATTCTACAATTCTATGTCCATGAATTCTACAATTCTATGTCCATGAATTCTACAATTCTATGTCCATGAATTCTACAATTCTATGTCCATGAATTCTAAAATTCTATGTCCATGAATTCTACAATTCTATGTCCATGAATTCTACAATTCTATGTCCATGAATTCTACAATTCTATGTCCATGAATTCTACAATTCTATGTCCATGGATTCTACAATTCTATGTCCATGAATTCTACAATTCTATGTCCATGAATTCTAAAATTCTATGTCCATGAATTCTACAATTCTATGTCCATGAATTCTACAATTCTATGTCCATGAATTCTACAATTCTATGTCCATGAATTCTACAATTCTATGTCCATGAATTCTACAATTCTATGTCCATGAATTCTACAATTCTATGTCCATGAATTCTACAAATCTATGTCCATGAATTCTACAATTCTATGTCCATGAATTCTAAAATTCTATGTCCATGAATTCTACAATTCTATGTCCATGAATTCTACAATTCTATGTCCATGAATTCTACAATTCTATGTCCATGAATTCTACAATTCTATGTCCATGAATTGAATGTTTAAATAGTAAGATTACCGAAACGGATGACACCAACACTATATATATATATATGTGTATATATATGCCACTGTAAACCAGTTCTTATAAAAGCTTGAATAACAGGTAGAGAAATACTAGCAATCAGTACCTCAGGAAGTGCATACTGCTGAATTGGTTTAATGTGTAGACTGTCGACATCGTGTTAGTCCTGCGAGCTTTTCAATGCATGTCTTAAATTGTTATGTAGTAACATATCGAACTATTTCTACAGCCATAAATGTGTAAGCTGATGAATAAATTCGACAAAAAAAAAAGTACACAAAAAATATGTTTTTCTATTTCAATATATCCTATTCGGTAGACTGTGCTATATTCCGTCATATAAATCTTTCTACCTCTTAACTTTGCAACTAAAACATCAGCTTACATACAATGTTTTGATCTTCAAAAATTCCAATATTCAAACTTAAAACTCTATTTTCATTATATTAAACCGATCACGATTCATTCTATCCTAGCCAGTGATCAGTGCCAACAAATCCATTTGAATCGTTCGAAGACTCATTTTATCACGATCTTACCATACCCATTTAAGTCGGGTTTTTTTGAGTTTTTTTTTTTTTTTTTAAATCCTGCTCATCAACTTGTTCAATCTCTATCCACTGTCATTTAATTAAATATACCTATTGTCTTACTCAATAGAAGTATGTTCTCTGAACGTGACAGGTATACCACTTAACTCATACTATTTTCTAACTCTACCCTCTTGCTGTTCTCTTTATAAAACCTATTTTAATTGTCACTATTAATTCCTCGCTTACAATGCAGGGAATACCATTAATGCTGGTAGTGATGGAACATTCTGAAATAGCAGTACAATCAGGTCACGTGATGTCGGTCTGTGCATACTTTTATCAGTGAGCGAGGGAATTTTCCTTTAATAGCCTCCCATGTATGGCACCACTTTTACTCACACATCAATGAGCTATGACGTATTTTTGGTATTGGTTCGTAATTATTATTATGAGTGACAGGAAGCCATTTTTTTTAAAGATTGAGTGACTGTTTTTTGTTGAGCTCGGTAAATCTCGAATGATGGACAAGGTTTTCATTTCTTATGCTCTGAACGTCATTTTTGCTGGTTTGTTTTCATCGCGCACAGGGGTTTTACAAAGTGTGTAAATAATTAAAGAATACTTTTTTTGATTCAAACCATCATTTCTTTGAAGTGTGAATGGCTCACTACACATCGGCCTTGTAAGGACTAAGAGAAATAAACGGAGTTCTAGACTCGGGTATTGTTTCAATTACCATTGGGAGGGGACCTACCCGTTGTTTATAGTATTGTTTTCTTCTTTATTTCTGGTTCACCTACCTGTGTCTTCGTCAGAGTAAGTTTGTGTTAGGCAATATCTTCCTCAATACCATCAAAAAGGAGCCTTACACGGGGACGACTGCAGTGAAGGAGAGAGTTAATTGTAAAAGTCTTCACTACAGTTAGTAGTTTTGGATAAACCCTTAACTGCAGCCTCATATAGATTCTATACTCTGATTGGAAACTGTGGATCTCGACCTGCTGCACACTCAATATATGCCGAGAAAAAGCAAGTGGGTACTTTATTGTACCATTCCTCATCTAGAAAAGTGGCTGCAAGACTATCGAAAACAAATGTCACTTTATTGATTGGTACAAAGGCCAATGCAGCTAGTGATTCTAGCTTCAAATGCAGTTTAATTTAAGCTTCATATTCACATTTCAATCCGTTGTTGCCACGAGACCTTGTCATTTTGTCACCTTGTCTTTTTTTCAACTTGTTATTTTGTCACCTTGTCGTTTTCTTCAACTTGTTTTTTTTCACCTTGTCGTTTTGTCACCTTGTCATTTTATCACCTTGTCTTTTTGTCAATTTGTCATTTTGTCACCTTGTAATTTTTTCAACTTGTCGTTTGGCACATTGTCGTTTTGTCAATTTGTCATTTTTTCAACTTGTCGTTTTGTAAAATTGTCGTTTTTTTCACTTGTCTTTTTGTGACCTTGTTATTTTGTCCCATTGTCATTTTGTCTTTTTGTGTGGTTACCGTTTCTAGAATGAATTTAACGGCAAGATATCACCACTCATCTGTAGAATACTTCTTACACCTTACCAAATGTTATATGTGATAGCACTTTAAGTAAACCACTTTAAATTTATTTGTTTCCAATAAAAGTAGCGCAGATTTCTGATTTAATTCAGAATACCAATGACTGCTACCAAGCCCCCCTCCCCCATATGATACGCCTACCATTTTCAGGGCTCACTCCTATACTTATATAACAATGTCCAACCCCCTTGAACTCCACAGTTTATTATACTCAGGATTTTTTTTTTTTTATGTTTCTTTAAAGAAAAAAAAAATTAACATAAAAAAACGGAAATTATTAATCTCAATTAATTGGCAAAGTTAATTGGAATTTTACTTTGTAAGATATTAAACTCATCATTTCAAAATACATTCATATCAAGTAAATTATATTGATTGATTTAATTTCGGTAAGTTAAATTTAAAAGAATGTAAGAAAGATCAATTACTGACTTAATGCAAAGGCTAAAAAGGGAATTTTTTTTTTATTGTTAAAGTTTTAGAGAGATTTCTTTTGTTAAAAATGTTTGCATATTCCATCAACGTTTACTATATATCAGGCATTACATTTTTAAAATATCGAAGTTGAAATAAATTAAAAGGAAAGATAAACAAATGTATTGTTCCATTAAAATATATCTTTACAGTTGTGTATTATATCAGATTTCGAAATTTCAATAATTACTTTCTTCACCTTTTCTGTAGTCACTTTTCCCCACACTCTCGAACAATAACTAGTTGCCTAAATAAATCTAACGACACGTATTTCAGGTGTTTTTGGTTTTTATTTTGACTTCTTCATGGTCTAAAATACCTCGCAAAGGAATCGGCATTCCCAAGGACCTTTTGTACAGGGCATGTCAAGCATTCCATCATACCCGTCTTCTAAAAATAAACAACGCTGGCCTACATGAAAACCGTTGGGTTGATCCTTTGCCCAAGATACGAAGGGAACAGGCTCAGGGCCATCGCCAATGACCAGATCATTCGGTTTCTCTTGCCCCTTATTATTCCCCCGAATAAGGAAACATGGTGCAGATTTTAAATCTTCGACCAATCCAATGAGTGCGTTCATTTCTTCTTTATAGTCTATCATAGCCAGGGTTCCACAGATTGAATTGCACTTTGCTTCAGAATCTACATCGTTGACATAACTGTTTTTAGAAATATAATATGTGTGTCCACCATAGTAAAACGCATGGGAAATCCCATCACGAAGGAATGACTCGCTTACATAGCACCCTTTAGGAAATAAAACAAACAGCACATTTTAATTAAATATCGATTGCATAAGAAAAAAAAGTGAGTAAATAAGGGCGATGGGGTAAATATATTCGTAAAATGAATTAGAGAGAAAAGCAAAAAAAACAAAAAAAAGACAATAATGCAAAATGAAATACAATATAAATGGACAGATTGAAAGAAGAATGCACGTATAAAGATGGATCAGGTGAAGTAAACATGGATGAATAAATGGCTTAATATATTATTATATATGTATATAAACTTTTTTTTTTTAAATTGAAGTATATGTCGATTAATAAATAGCTAGCTAGCTATAGAGATATATCAATAGATACATATATATATATATATATATATATATATAGATAGATAGATAGATAGATAGATAGATAGATAGATAGATAGATAGATAGATAGATAGATAGATAGATAGATAGATAGATAGATAGATAGATAGATAGATAGATAGATAGATAGAT
>CAXITT010000214.1:2128-20503 GCA_964033795.1 Lymnaea stagnalis | reverse complement strand
ATAGATAGATAGATAGATAGATAGATAGATAGATAGATAGATAGATAGATAGATAGATAGATAGATAGATAGATAGATAGATAGATAGATAGATAGATAGATAGATAGATAGATAGATAGATAGATAACTTACTTCTGCCACCGACTTTCGTGACTAAGCTTACAATAATAAACAAAACGAAACAGATCCAGTTCTAAGATCAAACAAAAAGCAATTATTTAATTAGTAAATGGAGGCAAAGCTGACAATATTTATGAACAAAACAATTTAATTGTTATAAATCAAAATTTTTCTTGTTCATCACATACAATTTTATCAATTGTACCAGACCAAAATCACATGTTATTAGACCCAGGCAGTTCAAAAATATCCATATTTATACATATTACAAGAAATACTAGATATTTCCTACACTTTCATATCCCCTTTACCAGACCAGCAACATATATACTTACATACACTTTATCAGATTCAAACTTATCCATCACCTCAATCAGACCCACTAAATTTAAAACGTAATATTCCTTCAACTGCTCTAGATCTACTGAATTAATTATATCCATATCCGCCAAATGTACCTGGCCTATTCATTGTGCAAGACCAACTCAATTAATATGTATATATGTATTCTATTTTAAAATCTGTTATGATATGTAATTAAACAATATTGTGTTTTTTTACTATTTTATTTTTGAATTCATTATTTAGAGTATGTGATGTATTTGCTATTTATTATTGATAGTGTATACTAATCAAGGCGCCAATGTTCATCCGTGAGGAAATATAATAGATTATAACAATTTACGTTAAATCAGTATTTATTTTCTATACAAAGTTAAGCCTATCGTTAGAGGTCAAGGAATTAAATCATTGAAATTATTGAAATACTTGATTATAAATGTCTTGTGTTTAAATTGTTTTATATATAGGCTTAAGATTTGGTTTATCTTATCTTATATGATCAATTAATTCTGTCTTAATATAACGCACATTTAGTTCTGAAACTCTGCTGCAAGCATGGGACATTTCGTTAATGTAGTATTGAATTTTCAAAATTAAAAAAAAAAAGTAAGCAAGGGATTGTAACGGTAGATCACATGACACGTAATTATTTTCTGTATGTAAATTTACAGTTGTTTTTCTCCTTGAGTCACTTCCCTTCAAATCGGGCAAATTATTGCAGCACAGAATGACGTATGAGCCATGACGTATATTGTTAAATTAAGTGGTTTTATATAGCGTAGTACCCAAGCCTAGTGTTGGGCTCACCACGGTGTACATGCAATTTAACAAACATTAGCAAAAGCTTTAAAAAAAATAATAATAAACATACATTACTTGTTGTGACTTTGTGTTAAAAAAAAAAATTATTAGGTGAAGAGTGGTGTGTAATTACTATGGTTAACAGCATGAGGCATTTTTTTTTTTTAAAGGAGCGAGTTATCATTTTTTATCTAAGTACATGGGTTTCCTTTCTTCAACAGGAATGCCATTATTGCTGTTTTGTCATTACTGTGCACTGTGTTTAACTTAAAATACTGATTAATCAAATCATCGTGTTATTTTAAATTGAAACTGGTGTATAACGCATTCATATTGTTATGAAATCCTTCTTTAAAATGTCTCCATTATAAACTTGATAAGAATGGATGGCTGCCAACAAAGCGTTATATTTTTATTCAAATGTATCATTACGTTTTACAAACTTAAGTAAGACATAATAAAGCAGAAAAAATGTATACTTACCCAAAAGATCATGGTTTGATTTTTTTTTTTAATAAACGTGTTTCTTGTGT
The DNA here is from genome assembly GCA_964033795.1 of Lymnaea stagnalis. Taxonomy (NCBI): domain Eukaryota; kingdom Metazoa; phylum Mollusca; class Gastropoda; family Lymnaeidae; genus Lymnaea; species Lymnaea stagnalis. The sequence goes on along the minus strand of CAXITT010000214.1, from coordinate 18,706 downwards.
CAGTAGGTATGTGACTGTTATCTATGTAAAAAAAAAAAAGTGTTTGAAAAGAGTGAGTCGTTATAAGAGATATTCGTTTAAACGATCTTAGAATTGAATAAATATTGATATTTTAACAAAATAATTATATTAATCAAAATCGAAGTTGTATTATTTAATTTTTTAGATGATAATCTGAAATACTGAGGGGTCATATTGGTCACACATCTGTGTATTGGGTTAAACCGAATTTAAACTGGATGGAACATAATGTCGAAATATAGGAACTGCTTATTCCTTCCAAAGACAATCATGGACTGGAACAAGATTTTAAGGGGAACAGTTTAGGCGACAACACTTAACACATTTGCGTCTATTGCCTCAAGCCTTTTAACCCCCAGTGCATAATAACCTAACAAAATAGCCCTTGCAACCAGTGAAATATCCTTATAAACACCAGGCACAAAATCATAGCAAATACCTCTAAAAGCATGGGCACCATAATGATGAATACATTGATCGTGTGCCCTTAATATTTAGAAGAAGAAGTATATACTGACCACTAGCTCTGCTTATGTTTGGATTGTGAGCAGTTTGATACCAAAAGTCAAATAATTAATGTGTTAAAATTCGTATACAGGAAAACAAAAAAATTGCAAGAATCAGTTTCATTAAATGAGACTTAAAAATATAGACTTGTTAAAAATAAGTGAGTACGAAAATGTTTAACTAAACCTTTCATGCACACTTACATTAAAATACAACGGAGAGGAAGGGAAAATAACGGTTGCAACATTATGTATGATTTTCCTTAATTGGCTTCCAGAAATTTTAATAGGGTTATATGGACGGTCCACAAAAATAATTGTACAGCCCTTGGCAGCGACCAACAATTTGAGAGCATGACCAATCTATTTGTTTTTCTTTAACAATTTATTTTTCCTACGTCGTCAATAAGAGGAGCTTTTTTAGACCTAATACAAAAATAAATTTACGCATAACTTGAGTTTAAAGTAACCTTCAAGCTGAACCAACCATGCCATTAAATCACGGTTGTCTAGTTAAACGTATGAAAGAGCATTTAAATAAAAGTTGAGATTCCGAAATGGCACATTTAGTATCAAGAAATTCTATTTTTGTTTTAATGTTGAGAATGTAAGGAGTGAGACTGATCGATTTAGTGAGCTGCCTTCATTCAGCAGAAAGTGACATTTAACCTTCTTGGTACCGCTGGCTGACTTAAGGCTGCTTGATGACATGTGACTGCTGGTTTATTTGTAACCGAACGCTTGAGGGCGCCCAGTTAAGCTAACATTATTCAAACGCAATACAGCTGTTTTCAAAGACGAAGGTGAGATTGTCTGTTTCATCTCTCTCTAAGACTTTGTCAAGTAAACAGAGTCGTGTCCTTATCCTAATCATTGCAAGTATCAATAATGATCGTCTAATCAAGAGGCTTTAGAACCCCTACTCTTGCAGATTGGTGATGGATCTCGATTTGTGCTGGTGCATCTGGAGAAGCGCCATTGATGAACTCCTTACAAATTATTTAGTAACATTTTAACTGCTCAATGGTCAAATGGAACATAACAGGTTCACCAAGTTGTTTCATGACCAGGCAGTGGACTTTGCGCTCCTAGGTGAGACCTTACTGAAGAGTTAACTATTTTAAACATCAGACTTCTCAGTTATTAGATACATTTACGTAAATTGCCCTGGAACAACGCACATTGGAGCTTGTAGAGTGCGCAAATATTGGTGAAACAGAAACCTTGACCATCAGAGTAGCATTAGCTAGTAAGCAGTGGCGACGCTACACCAGGTCCAATGACCTGGTAAAAAAACGTGGGACCTTGCAAATGACCAGTAAATTTTTATGTATCCTAATTGCAGAATTATTTTGAAATGAAATAGGCCTCTCCTGTGTCAGTGTATCTGGAGTCAATGAGTCCATAATGTGGAGTGTCACGAGTGTGGATTCTCTAGATAAACGTGATTGACCTTACAAATATAATACATTCAAAAATATGTATTATGACAATTGACAATCTATGTAAACTTTGGGTTAAGTTAGTATATTGATAAATATTACTTAATAAATACATTTTATGTTTAATACATTTATTTGGGATCCGCCAAATTTTATTAAGACCTGCAAAGGACCCGCCAAGTTAAATTTGATGGCGTCGCCACTGCTGGTAAGCTCTTTAAAATGTCGAATAGTTTTTAAAAAATGTAGGAATATGGTTGTACCTATGTACGGCACAACTAACTATAACCAACATAATATGGGAGAATATTTTTTAACCTTAACATGAAAGATACCGGCTACATAAAAGGAAACGCATCACGGTAATATTCACAGGAGATGCAGCAAAGCACCAACCTTATAAGGCTGCGAGCTAGAGACATAGTCCGAATTCTTGTCCATACAGGCAAGAGTGCACTGGTCCACCCTGAACTCAATCTAGTTGCAGCAGAACAGGAATGAAAAGTGATGTTCGAAATTCTCCCGCATATTGGTAATGACCATCGACAAATACTAATTACAATTGATCTGGGTTTTAAAATGGCATCGTTTGCTATGACGACAGAAAATATAGTAGAATCCGCTATACACCGTTGTGACTTCTTTTGAAGTTTTTATTGACAACGCTCTGCTTATCTTGCGTAATTATATTACGGGGCAGTTTTAGTACATTTGTGAAGTAAAACTGTTCGAAACACCATTCACACATAAGGAAGTGGTTTCCAAGCATCGATGTATACAACATTGCGGCCAGTACATAGGAAACCGTCCCTTATCTGAATGCTCCATTTTTGAAAAGGGAATGTGTTGATTTTGGACGACGAAAGAGCAAGTTTTACAACGGCTGCGTTCACATGTTTTAGTTCCATAGACGGAGAGGGGTACGTTGATGGAACTTGGCATAGGAGCAACTTTTTCACATAAGAACTACTACAGCGAGACCACCTATAGGCTATTTGAAGGGAGCGTCTAGTTTTTTTGTTTTTTTTTTCTTTTAAAGGTATTATTCTCCAGCTAAATAGAGAAGACAAAATCTGAATTTAAACCAGGAGCCAGAATGATCAACACATTGATCGTGGGCCCCTCAAATATAATAATAAGAAGAGAAAGCTGGCGTAGACGAACGGCAGCGCCGGAGAACTAAGAGCTCTATTTCTGAGCCGTGTAAGTGTGTGATTAACAACAGTAGGCTTGTCCTGTACAATGTAAGAAAAAAAGCAGTGGAAAATGCACTGAGACTAATCTGTATTGCATTCAAAACCACACCCACCGCTGCTGGAGAAGTGATAGCCAAAGCATAGCTGATAATCACATGAAGGGGCAAGTTAATATTAACTACCGTAGATCAGTAAACGAGTTTAAGGGGGGAAAACACACAACTACTTCTTCTTCTATATCTTAAAAGCCCACGATAAATTTATTGATCATTTTAGCTCCTATGAATGTAGATGGGATTTGCAATGTTTCTGTTCCTGGTGTTGATGAGGAAATTTCACAGATTTCCAGTGCCACTTTGTGAGGGAATCTTGCACTAGGTGTTTGAAGGCTTGAGTAAATAGACACTATTTTGCGTATAGTGTTGTCGCCTCAACGTTCCTTTTGAAAGCTTGTTCCAGTCCCTGATTGTCTTGGGCATAAATGAGCAGCTCCTATACTGGATTCTTGCTGGTATGAGCATGACTTGGCTGTCATGGCCTCGTCGCTATCTATGGGAGAGAGGTACGAGTTTCTGTTTCACTGGAATAGTGGACCAGCCCATTATTTATCTTGTACATCATGGAGAGACTGGGTTGTCGTCGTCATTCCTTTAATGGTGACCAGCCTAGTGTTTCCAGCATGCTGCTAACACTAAAGGTATTCCTGTAGCGGTTCAGGACAAAGCGTGCTGCTCGTCGCTTGACCGCCTCAAACCTTTCAACGCTCTTCTGGGTAAATATGTCCCAGACTGAAGATGCATAATCTAAAACCATACGGACAAAGGCTTTATATGCTCCTTCTTTCACACATGAGTTGCCAATGTTTAGATTTCGCCTTAAGAACTCAAGGGTCTTGTTTGCTTGGTTACATACATTATTAATATGCTCGTCCCAGCGGACCTCTCTTTGAATGGTAACACCCAGGTACTTTACGGAGGAACCTTGCTCAATTATATGGCCGTGCAGTTCGTATTGGTAGTGTAGAGGAGTAGGACTTCTAGAGACTGCTAGGGTCTGGCACTTGGCAGGGTGGAATTCCATGTCCCAGCTCATCTCACACTCAGCCAACAGATTGAGATACAGTTGTAGCTGGTCCTGGTCAGATCTGTTGGCCATCGTCCTATACACTGCTGTGTCATCTGCGAACAGTCTTGCATTTGATGTCAGTTTCTCGGGAAGGTCATTAATGTATGCTATAAACAAAGACGGGCCCAGCACTGATCCCTGAGGGACCCCTGACTTCACATCAACAAAGAAGGAGCTTGTACCGTCCACCACTACTGTTTGGCATCGGTGGCTGAGGAAGCTAGAGATCAATGTTTTAGTGGTGCCTTGGATACTATATCTTAGGAGTTTGTGTAGAAGCAATGTTGGCGAACTCTTAGATGACGTGGGAAAGTTTGAGAAAGTGGGCAAGGTAACAGCAACGAGTACCAAGCAAAGCAACTTGAAGCGTAATGAGACTCGAGTTCTATAAAAGTGACTCATTCAATAACAGAGTCGAAAATGACAGGAGTTCGGAATGCGGGATTGCCAGCTGGCTCCGGACACAATTTTCCTGTAGTGACTTTGTGCCCTTCAATAATACTTGCAACCATATTTAAAAAGTTATTTTTTTCGCTCAAAAAATTAATACTTACAAAGTTTTAAAATGTACCTTTCAAAATACTATTTATGTAGTTAAGATACTTTATTATTTACAATGCTCAATAAAAAAAAAACTCATGTTAGCAAAACTAAACCCCTTATGAAGGTGGTCGATGTTTCATTTCAACAAGAGAAATGAAAATTACATATTAAAACCTAATATGTACCAAATATATTAATATATTTTTTAAAAGTGTATACGTTTTACTAGGTGCTAGTTATGGGGGGGGGGAGAGGAAGAAGTGGAAAATACCGACGATTCCATACTCATAAAATAAGTGTGTATTAATCTCTATCTATGTATAATTAATGTATGTATATATATCTGCATGATTGTATGCAAAGTATGCGTTTCTATACAATTCATTCCATTGAAATAAACGTTATAAGTAGTTTTCCGCAGATCCCAAACATGTTTATAAATTTCAACAATTTTCAGTTTGTGGCCGAGAGCCAAACATTTTTATGAATGTATGCATGTATGGCATTTTTTTCTGTCTACGGGAGACAATTGATTATATGTATTGCTTGCAGCTCTTCGTGTGGCTGGTGAGACCAATCCTCGAATGGCAGTCTCTGTTACATTTCCAACACACGAATGCAGTGGAGCAGTATTTACCGGCCTTCCTCCTCGCTCTTTTTGAAACTGTTTCCACCCTGTCTTGCTCCTCGGCATGTAATGATCCTGCCTTTACGATATCCCGCCATGAGGATCGATCTTCTGCCAGTTCCTCTAAGTTTGAGATGTAGATGTTGGCCGACTTCATGTCTCTTTTTTATATGTCTTAGTATCTCAGACGAGGCCGTCAAACTGACCTTTTCACTGTCACCAGCTCGCTGTATAGCAGGTCTTTGGGTATGCAACCAGGTTGAATTCCCTTGACGTGTGCTCAGTACGAAGGCCTGGTACACCTGCAGCTTAGTTCTTGTTGTGAGTTTGGTGTTTGACCAGACTCTTTTCTTCAGTCTAGTCATAACAGTTGTGGCGTTCCCTATTAATCCACTTATCTCATCCTCCATTCAGAGGGTGCTCGACATGTCGGATCCCAGATATGTGAATCTGTCTACAGTATCCAAGTCATAGTCATCGATACCGATTTGGGAGGGAGTCAGCGCCCTGTGCCATAATGTTAGTTTTCTTTAGGCTAATTGTCAGGCCAAACTTTTTGCAGGCAGCGGATAGGCTGGATACGAGGCTCTGCAGGCCGTCAGCTGTGTGAGATACCAAAGAGGCATCGTCCGTAAACAAGAACTCTCGCAGCAAGACCTTTCTTGTTTTAGTCTTAGCTGTAAGGCGGGCAATGTTGAATAATTTGCCGTCAGCTCTAGTGTGGATGTATATCCCCTCGCGGTTGTTCTTAAAGGCATACTGGAGTAGGATGGAGAAAACGATTGTAATTAATGTAGGAGCCAGCACGCAACCTTGCTTTACTCAACTACTAACTGGAATAGCTTCCGAGGCGGCACCGTTATAGCACACTGTGCACTGCATGTTTTCGTGGAACTGCTTGATGTTGTTAAGCAGTCGTGTAGGGCAGCCTATCTTTTTTAGGATCTGGAAAAGGCCACTTCTGCTGACAAGATCAAAAGCCTTAGTGAGGTTAACAAACGCAATGTATAAAGGCATACGTTGCTCCCTGCACTTCTCCTGCAGCTGGCGAAAAGAGAAGATCATGTCTATGGTTGACCTACCGGCGCGAAAAGCACATTGCGATTCTGAGAGTACACGCGATGCTAGGGTCTGTAGGAGAGTAAATGCAACTCGGGCGAAAGCCTTTCAAACTATGCTGAGGAGGGAGATTCCATGATAGTTGGTGCAGTCACTCTTGTCTCCTTTATTTGTGTACAATGTAACGATGTTTGCATCTTTTAACTCTTGTGTTAGCAGTCCGTGTTCCCAGCACAGAGTAAAGAGATCGTTAAAGGGCCGTAGTAGTACTTCTTTTCCACGTTTGGGAGCTTCTGGTGGGATACCCTCATTGCCCGGGGATTTCCTACTGGCGAGACAATCGATGGCTCTACGTAGCTCTTTTGTGGTGGGTCGGGTATCAAGCTCCTCCATGACAGGAAAGTCTGGGATATCATGCAGGGCAGCGGTTGAGACATGGTTTAGCGATGCGTATATTTTCAAGTAGTGCTCTATCCACCGCTTTAGTTGTTAATCTCTTTCATAAATAATAACCACTGATTTTCACATTAAGGGCGCAGTCTTAGAGATCTGACGGCCTGTTGCTTGCTTTATATTCTCGTACATTGACTTTGCATAACTTCTATCAGCAGCTGATTGAATGCTTGAGCTTAGATTGAACCAGTGTGTGTTAGCATAGTGTCGAGCTGCCTGCTGGGCATTTCTCTTGGCGCTTTTAAGCGATTGTAGAGTTACTGGGTAAGGTCTGTGGTTATAAGCTAAGAAGGCCTTTTTTTGCATCAGTGACATGTTTCATTTCCTGCCAATGGGCGTCGAACCAATCTGCACTTTTTCGTTCTCTCTTTCCAAATGCCGAGGTAGCCGAGTTATAGATAGTATCCCGCAAATGTGACCATTTGGACTCGATAGTGTCCATTGGTGGCGCTTGTACAAGAGCTTCTTGTAGACAATGGGTGTATACTTCTGTTCTCTCTGGGTTTTTGGTGGAGCAGATGTTTATGCGTGGTTTACCCTTGTTTTTGGTGTGATACAGTTTCTTTGGCTGTAGCCTTATCATGCTAGCCACTAAGGAATGATCAGTGTCGCAGTCTGCGCTGTGGTAGCTGCTACTGATGAGGACACTGGGCAGTTGTGTGCGTCTTGTGGTTATGAGATCTAACTGGTGCCAGTGTTTAGAGCAAGGATGCCTCCATGACACTTTGTGGATAGCCTTACAGTTTAAGTAGGTGTTAGTTACACATAGGTCATGTAGGCAGCACAGTTCAAATAGTCTCTGCACATTTTTATTTAGCCTGCCTCTTCCAAAATGACCGAGGCATGTTGGCCAGGCCATGTGATCGCTTCCTACTCTTGCATTGAGGCCAAAAAAAAGGTAAATTGCTTCGTTGTTGGGTATGATGGCTATTGTTTGATGAAGATCTGCGTAGAACTGATCTTTAGCTTCTGAGCTGGAAGAAAGGGTTGGGGCATAAGCACTGAGGATGTTGCCTAAACCTGAAGATGGTCACAGTTGGATAGTTAGTGTTCTATTTGTGCCCTTTGTCGGTGGTTCTATGGAGGAGCAGAGTGTGTTTTTTATAGCAAAATCTATCCCATGTTGTCTTGGTGCGTCCATTTGTCAACCCTGCCAGAAGAAAGCGTAGTTGTGTTCTCTTATGGTACCAATTTCGAGGGCCTAGTTTCCTGGAGACAGGCAATATCAATGTTTAGTATGCTAATCTCTCTATCAATGATAGCTGTCTTCCTTGCATCCTTTATTAGCTTCAGGGCGGCAGTAATGCCCGAACACATAATCCTTACGTTCCAGCTTGCTAGTCGAAGAGCTGGGGTCTTCTTTTCTTGTGTTTTCTTATTTGTAGATGTATTTTTTTGTGGCCTACTTGTTGAGATGTTCCGCACCCTGTGAAACATGGCGATCTCTTCAACCGTCAGAAGCAACCCCTGCTCTACGCCAATTGAGCTATGGCTTAAAACAGGTAACTACTGCCTCCCGTTTTGTGTTCACACCTTTTGGCGATACTGGAGTGTCCTCTCCATTGAAGATAACGCCTGGGCGAAGTAGTATGGAGAATCAGATGCTGCCCAGACAGCAGATCCCCCATCTCCACGCCAGTGGTGGACCCAAGGGATCAACTATTCTCGATACGGCTTGGCACCATTGGCGTCGCAGGAGCTGCCGGAATGCAATTGATTTCAAAAACATACCGCTTTAGGAGCTCTATTTCGTGATTTTCTGTCGGGGTTTACTTCATTAGCCTTTCCCGTGTGGGTATAGCAACAAGGCAGCGGAGGTTTGGAGTCAGAGTTCCCTCTCCTAAATGAGTTTCCGGCCATAGTTTACGAGTCTCATCTACCCTAAGCTATATATATATATATATATATATATATATATATATATATATATATATATATATATAGTGTAATATTGTATTTGAACATACGACAAGTCTCTCCGTGTGCTTCCGTCTGAGAGCACACACAGGAATAGAGTTTTATAGTTTATGAGTCTCATATACCCTAAGATATATATATATATATATATATATATATATATATATATATATATATATATATATTTATATATAGTGTAATATTGTATTTGAACATACGACAAGTCACTCCGTGTGCTTCCGTCTGAGAGCACACACAGGAATAGAGTTTTGCTACGCTTCAAGTAAGAAGGGAAGTGGTAACAAACATGGCGCCGAATATCAACAATGCAGTACAAACCCCGAAATCACATAATTAGCTAAGGATGTTGAAGACAGTGACTTTTGGGTCATCCCTTGACCAGCAATGGTGACATTTTAGATTATAAATCACAGATTGTTGATGATTTACTTGACTAATAATGTCATAGTCAAATAAATATTATTCATCAAGAAAACATGTACGAAAATCCCATCTATTCGGAAGTCAAAAATGTTGGCCGTATGCGCGCTTATTACATTCATCCGATCGGGATACAATTTTGGTGAATTGTGTGCCCATCTTCAAACTTGTTAAATTTAAAGAATTACAACCTAACCTGTAAGCCTAAAAAGTGTTGATTAATACATTCATTGCGTTTTTTTAAATACGTAACAAAAATTGAACTTAATTGAACAGACACATTTACAAATAACAATTCTAAAGTCCCAAAATAGTACAATAGTTCGATTAAAATGCATACCAAGACCAACATGAACCATCCGACTATTCTTTGCCTGCGTCTGCAGTTAATGCTTCTAAAAAACTGTTTTTAAAGCTCTTTTGGACTTCATCAGAGGCAATTCAGATCAGCGCCATTAACGAAAACATTAACATATTAAATTGGATCTCGGCCGAAACAAATTATATTTTAATTAATAATAACTGTTTTAAGTTGAACAAGCCAATTGTGTTTGAATAGAAACCTATTGGAAGTTCGTGTATTGATTAACTTAAAGTAATTATAACATGGAGATAGCACGCTTTTGGTCAAGCAATTAACTCTAGCAATTATGATGATGATGATTGAAAACAATTATAGCGCTTGCGTCCATACCTTTTGAAATCACCCTTTACGTTAGGCAAGAGATTAGTAGATAATGAGCGCAACGTTAGCATTAGAAATGCGATCATGTGTCAAGAAAGTCTAGTCGACGGAAAAACAGTATTATTTGCCATTTCTTTCCATTATGGCTTATCCGAATTTTTCTATTAAATAAGCAATTGCACATTTTAAATCACATGATCATTTCTGTTTGAACACAGGAGGACGCGTACAGATTTTACTATGATCCAATATCTTCAACAGTATATACTTTACAGGATCTTTGGATGTTCCGAAAAAGCTTTTAACAACCATAATATTAACTGCAACTCAGCTATTAGGCCTTCGTCACCTTACAACAATCCTAGTGTATACTATGTAACTATATTCAAGGATTTAAGCGTGTTAACACTTCAATACCATTGATGTATCTAATAATGACCAATTATAGCCAGTATGACGTGTCGTTGTTTGCTATCGGCCGGGGTGTGTCAAATTAACCGTCGCCCAAATCCAATAAAACCAAAGCCCCGCAGCTCCTAGCTCCCTCCCCTCCCCTCTTCACATTGGGCTTATCGTCATGACTTTGTTAAACACATACAAAATTGAGGATATGTCTAACTTATACTCATACACTTTTATCTAACATTAAGGAACAGCATGTGTGTTTGCCAACAAAATGTAATTTCAATATAAATAATAATACTACATATACTGACAATTGAACATACGCTTTTGTTAAATGATATTGTTAAAAAATTATAAATACATAAAGAGAAATTTCAAAGATAAATGTTAAAACTCCGGGAGTACTCATTTTATGAACATAATATTACAATTAATTCTTTTCGGGGATATTTTAGGTCTAAATCGGCAACATCCAGAAAAAGGGCACTAAGTAAAGAAAGGAACTAGTGTCTCTTGAGGTAGCTGGCAATGCTTGCAGGTCTGATCTCTGTATAAATCAAATTAAAACGATGCCGTTTCTTATGTGTGTTTAAATAATACTTGACCACATACCGGTATCTTGGAAAAAGGGTCAAGATTGTTTTTAAAGATTTAACCCCAATAGAATTAATACACAAATAAAGAGGTGTTAAGAAGATTTCAGAAAACGGAAAGTTCAAACATACAACGTACTTTCAATAAGAAACACAAAACTACAACTTCACCTGCGTAGTCTGACGAGTGTAAATTAAGAGATTCATTACCTTGTTAAAATACCAAAGAAAGAAATGTCATTAACTTAGAGTCACATTTACAAATAACACTTTTGGAATTCTAAAATCCCAAACCAATACAATAGCAAGAAATATTTTCATACGACATACCAAGACTAACTTGAACACTACGTCCTTTCTCTGCCTGCGTCTGCAGTTAATGTCTCAAACAAACTGATTTCAAAGATGTTGTGAACCAGAGTTAAGCCTCGTACGCTCTATTTACGACGTCTACATGTTCTATGGTTCTGACGATAAACATTAATGGATTTACATAATTTGGAAAAGTCAATTTTGTTTGAATGAAACCCAATTGGATGTCAGCGACATTTTACAAAGGGTTATTGTTAAATGGAGATAAATCGTGTTGGATTGTGCGGGTTACTCTAGCAATAGATCTTACTCTGCGTGAAAAAAATAATCTTAAATTTTATGTTGTGAATGTCCTGTCTGGTCCTGGTGAATTATCTAAGTCCTGCCCTGTGACTGGTTAACAAAGTCCCGCCCTGTATCCAAATTACCAACGCCCTGCCCTACAGCAGCAAACCAACTACCCATTATGCAGTACTAAGCGGCCCATAAACTGTCCAAAGTCGGCTAGTGCTACATCTAGTTTAGTGCTCAGTCTATTGTCCCTTGCCTTGTCCGGTCACCTGCATGCTGTTGCTGTGCCCAGTGATTGTTCCAAGTTACCACCGTCCTGTCCAGTGTCCAGTGAGCTGTCGACGTCCCATGGCCCGGACCGGTCACACATTCGAAAACATCCTGTTACAACGAGCCATTAATGTCCTCTCCTGTACCAAGCTGCCTATGCCTTTTCCTGTATTAGCGGGTATTCACTAACGGTCCAGTTTCTGCGAGTCACCTACATAATGTCAAGTAATCGGTCAACGTCCCGTAGCCTTTCCGGTTACCTACAATCGTATAGATGTGTCCTGTGATTTGGCAGCATCTAGTAACTGTTATTAAAGTTGGTGTGAGGAGTATTGACAATAAAGGAGCATTCAAAAAACAACTGATGTCCGAACATTTGACCCTTCATTTTCCCCAGTACCCGACTGCTTTCTGTATGATGTATTGATAGGTATTTAACTTTCAGAAGTAATTTCCATAACCCAGGCAAGTTAAATTTGTATTTCTTGGAACACTTTTGTGTGTATAGTTTAGGTACATGATTTTTTTTTATTATTGTAGAATTTAAAATTTGGCTATATTAGGTTTATAAAGATTGTCATTGGTTCTTAAATTAGGTTTATTTTTTTTTCAATATATCATCACGCCTTATTTGTCTTGCTACGGCTTGATCTGTCGATGAGAAATGGAGTTTATAAGAATTTAGCAAGGGTCGTTACATGTACATGAGAACAGATTCGCAATCCATACCCGTGTTACAAAGGACCGCGCCTATCGTCGTTGACCGGGACGGTGTAGGAAAATATGTTACTGGTCAGCAAAGAAACAGTATCTGTGCCAGGAATAACATTACACTAGTTACCTGGAACGTGAGATCGTTGAGAGAAACGGGCAAGGTGGAGGAAGTAGTTCATGAAATAAGCAGATACAGATGGGACATCCTAGGCCTGTGTGAAATTAGATGGAAAAACTTTAGAGAAATATCGACCCAGGAGGGACACATACTGTATTCAATAAACGCGTGGACACACACGAACAAGGAGTTGGCTTCCTCGTCCACAAAAACATTAAGAACAGTATTATGAGCTGTCAAATGGTTTCGAGCCGGCTCATCACTCTTCGTCTAAGGGCAACACCGTTCAACATCACCATCGTTCAGGTTTATGCACCAACTACAGATAATACTGATGAAGAAGTGGACGACTTCTACCATCAGCTACAGGATGGGCTGAATCAAACACCCAAGAAGGACATTCTCGTTGTTCAAGGTGATAAGATTGCCAAGGTAGGAGAAGATGCCTTTGAAAACTAGAAAGGAACGTGCGGACGCAACTGTAACGCAATTTTAAAAGAGAGAGATCTGAGGTTGTTGGAATTCGCCAGCTTCAATCAACTCATTCTGGGCAACACACTGGGTGAACATAAAATGTCCAGGAAAACCATTTGGCACAGCCCCAATGGGAAACACCACAACCAGATTGACTACATCATGTTGCAAACACGCTTCCGGTCTAGTATAAACATTGCCAAGACTCGCAGCTTCCCTGGAGCTGACACCGGGAGCGACCACGACCTAATCATGATGACCTTTAGACTGCACTTAAAGAGGGTAAACAAAAAAGGAAATACCAGAATCAAATTCGACCTTAAAAAACTATAGGATCCTAAAGTAGCAGAACCCTTCCAAGCAATAATAGGAGGAAAATTTGCAGCGCTCTAGGCCTAAACTATCGCACAATTAACCTAATAAGCCATCCAAGCAAGGTCATGCTAAAGATCATATTAAAACGACTAAAACCAAATGCCGACAGTTGCTGAAGAACAGGTGGGCTTCAGAAAAGGACGGGGCACTACTGAGCAGATTCTAAACCTCCGAATATTATGTGAGAAATATGCACAACACTAACAAAATCTATACCACGTCTTTGTTGACTTCAAGAAAGCATTTGACAGGGTTTGGCATGCTGCTTTATGGGTCACCATGAGGAACTACAACATCAACACAAACCTAACCAGCATGATATGCAACCTCTATGATAAGGCCACCAGTGCAGTCTTCCTCAACAACAACATCAGAGAATGGTTCAAGACCACGATTGGAGTACGATAGGCTGCCTGCTCTCCTCCACCCTGTTCAACATCTTCCTAAAAAGAATTATGTCAGATGCTCTGGAAGCGCATGAAGGGACAGTCAGCATTAGTTGCAGAACAATCACCAACCTACGCTTTGCGGACGACATAGACGTGCTGCCTGGAACGAAGAAGAGCTAGCTGACCTGGTAAAGCGTCTCGATAAGACATCGTCGTCCAATGGAATGCTAATCAGTGCTGCAAATACAAAACTAATAACAAATAATACCGCAGGCATCACCACTGAAATTAACTTCGGGAAGGAACGATTAGAGACTGTCGGCCGCTTCAAATACCTAGGAGCAATAGTCTCAGAAAAAGGCTCCAAACCCGAACTGATGCCCAAGATTGCGCAGACTATAACAGCATTAAAAAAGCTCAAGAAAATATGGAATGACTAAAATATAGCCTCCAGCACCAAAATCATGCGGATGCGCTCATTGGTCCTCTCCATTTTCCTGTATGCTTGCGAATCTTGGACATTAACAGCCGATCTTGAAAGGAAAATAAAGGCAATGGAGATGAGATGCTTCAGAAGCATTTTTGGCATCTGCTATAGGGACCATATCTCCAATGATACAGTGAAAGAAAGAAAGGGTTCGTCAGGCAATTGGGCAGTACGATGACCTACTAGTGACTGTGAAAAAAAAATACAATGGTAGCAAAGAAACACGGGCTTGCCAAAGAAATATTACAGGGTACCACAAGAGGATGGAGAAGAAGAGGAAGACAAAGAAAAAGGTGGGAGGATAACATCAAAGAGTGGACAGGACTAACACTGGGCGATGCAGTGCGTAGTGCTGAAGATAGAGAGGAATGGAGGAGGATGGTTCACATGTCATCTGTTGCTCCCCAACGGTCCAAGGACTAAGAGACATGAGGATGAGGATGCATTACTTTGTTAAACAGGAGAGATACTAGAAGAAATTATGAGCATGAAGTTAGAAAAACAAGAACAAGCGGAAAAAAAGAACTTGTGAACAGAACGAACAGATAGATAGACAGAGAAACGAAGTTCGTAAGGTTAGACAATACGAACTAAATAATATGAAATTGGAGGCCAATAAAAAGAGAGAATTTTAACTTGATTATCGGAGAACTTGGGTTTTTCATAGGCATTATGTCAACTCCGCAGGGCAGTAGTGTGGTATGAACAGATAAAATCGATTGAAAAAATAAATTGGCCCAGTTTTGTTCCATTTTTTTTTGCATCAGAAATCTTCAATAACAAATGCATTTAAAACACACAAGTAATTTGAAATGTCTCTGTTCTCTGGTAAGTGGTTTAATTAAAAATGTATTGATCCAATGCCTTAATATGTCTCAAAATTTTGTTGACTCCGTGGTTTTATTGTAACTTTTAGCGCATGTCCCGTGTTGAGAAATTAAGTATATTATTAGTTTAAGTCCCTCTGATCGCATGCCCAACAAGATAATGAAAAATAATACTTTGACGCTTTCAATTCACATGCTGTATGTTTACATGTTTAATATTTATATTTTGAATTTTCACAAGCTGTATTTTCCCCTTCAGTATATTCAATCGCTTTACATTTATATGATGTATATTTAGATCTGTATATTCATAACCTTCACATGATGTTTATTCACATACTTTATATTCATATACTTTATACGCAACACCTTCAAATCATGTATGTTTACATGCTGTATATTCAAATGATGTGTAGTCACCTGTAGTTTATTAACACGTTGTATGTTCACATAATGTATATTTAAGTGCTCTTTATTCACATGTAAATTCACATGCTGTAAACTCACATACTGTATATTTATATATTGAATATTCACATTCTTTGTATTACCATGGCAACTGATTGTTTCAGTGATTGCACTAAATCTGTGTTGTATTTAAGAGCACAAACATATTTCTGGGAAAAAATGCATATACTTTATACACACGATGTATATTCACGTGTTGTATATTAACATGTCTTTATTTCCTTTAGATGAGCCCTCTTCTTTAAATTGATTCCTTTTTCCACAAAAGGTCTTTTGATGTTTGTATTGTTATTTTTTTTTGCCTTAATTTGTTACTCTTTTTATTTAATATGTTTTGAACTCTATCGTACACATTACCACAAAGACACCTATATGTAAATATAATGTATGTGAAAGCAAGTCATTTAGGGTTATTGATATTGTTTTCAAAGCAGATTTTGGAATCATTAATAAATTATATTTTACACTTAAATTCCAGGATCATTGAACGCTGACTTGATTTTTGAAGGTGAGCCCCACTCACTTGATTTTTGAAGGTGGCCCCATTCACTTGATTTTTGAAGGTGAGCCCCATTCACTTGATTTTTGAAGGTGAGCCCCACTCACTTGATTTTTGAAGGTGGGCCCCATTCACTTGATTTTTGAAGGTGGGCCCCATTCACTTTATTTTTGAAGGTGAGCCCCATTCACTTGATTTTTGAAGGTGAGCCCCACTCACTTGATTTTTGAAGGTGAGCCCCATTCACTTGATTTTTGAAGGTGAGCCCCATTCACTTGATTTTTGAAGGTGAGCCCCATTCACTTGATTTTTGAAGGTGAGACCCATTCACTTGATTTTT
>CAXITT010000213.1:1023799-1125354 GCA_964033795.1 Lymnaea stagnalis | reverse complement strand
ACATCCTACACCAAACTACCTGACAGCTAGGACTTCGAGATCCAGGGACTCTCACCACCACGATTTATCGCGGGAGAGTCATCTTCCCCTCGCAGACATCCCAAGGACTCTACGACCGGGAACTCCGACTTCGCTACGCTCAGAACAGCACCGAAGGCCGGAACAGGAACACTACTTCTTGAACAGAAGGACTCCCACACTGTGTGATCCACCGAGACCATCACATAATCTATAAAGGCTAAGTTTACCAAGATCGAGCATAGAACTTGAGCAATATAGCAGTAGTAATGATGATACCGTCTGTATGATAGGGACACTTGCTTTGTGTTAATATACCTTTCTAATTGGATGAATTCCGTTTGATGTATATACATTGAGCACCACAAGTGTTTCACGTAGGAAGTTGTAAATATTATTGTGTAATAAATATTTGTAGTTAATTTCACCTTTAACTAAGACTTCGTTTCAGTCTATACTATATGTATATAGATAGGTGTTACGTCCGTGTGGTTGTTCGGCTTAAATAACATATCCCTAGACAGAGTGCCAAGAGGAGATCTCATACGAGAGATACTCCCCTCATTAAGTCATAAGTCAGATCACCACAGACACGCAGGGCCCCCTCTGTAGGCACGCGGGCCAAGCCGCCCCAGTGGCTGAACGTTGGCTGGCATGCAGATTTCAGCTTTCAGTCATATCAAAACTTACAGGTACCAGAATAAACATAATAACATTACGTCTGCATGCGCTGCTCTCTTACAAAGTATAAGCCAAGTTTAGACATATGATCAGCATGCATGTAACAGCAATGATATTATTAAGTGAGGAAGAGCCCACCAAATGCAAACCTTTACTTTTAAATAATGTGACAAGGTGCCTCTTTATTAGTAATAAGGCAACACACATACTCCGGGTGTCACTTTGATAACTTGGGGCGAACCCCAGGCTATACAATAACATGTACACCCTAGAGACTGACCGAATTTCGGTTTCGGCACCCGAAGCCGTAATTTGATCACTTTCGGCCTTGTTTCGGTTTCAGCCGAAACTGAAAAGTTAACTTTCGGTTTAATTTCGGTTTTAGCCAAAACTGAAAAGTTAAGTTTCGGTTTCCGCCTAAAGTCATTTTTAACTTTCGGCATCGTTTCGGCCGAAATCAGAAAATCAATTTCGTACACACCTATGGTGCCCTTTGTGTCATATATCAGGCAGGTCCGATGCGACCCACTCAGTTTGCATTGATGGTGTCCACTTGTAGCAAGCAATATTAGTTCTTGGCCATTTCACTGCTCTATCTGACCCCTTCTTTGAAGTAAAACGCATGTTTCATCCACATTGCGCGGAGTACATTTCATTACGTGTTAGTGATGGGTGATTCATATTCATCACTCATCATGTTAAGTAATGTTTTAGTTTAATTATTTGTCAAGCTCATTGAATGCGCCCTTTCCTTATGATATCGCCATAGTCATACATACGGTCCGATGCGACCCACTCAGTTTGCATTGATGGTGTCCACTTGTAGCAAGCAATATTAGTTCTTGGCCATTTCACTGCTCTATCTGACCCCTTCTTTGAAGTAAAACGCATGTTTCATCCACATTGCGCGGAGTACATTTCATTACGTGTTAGTGATGGGTGATTCATATTCATCACTCATCATGTTAAGTAATGTTTTAGTTTAATTATTTGTCAAGCTCATTGAATGCGCCCTTTCCTTATGATATCGCCATAGTCATACATACGGTAGCGCGCCACGTCTTTTAAAGACCCCACGTTTACGTGCGTTAATAACAGCAAACAACTTTATATCTTTCTTCTTAAACACGCTGGCACATGCTAGTTTCAAATAAAATTAGTGTCTACACCGGTCTCCAACTAAACGAATATACTTTGCATTGCTCGAGTTGAACTTACTGCACAGCACAAAACCGTACATGGACACGGCGTTGTGCGCTTGTAGAATCTTAACAGTCATTTCATGTGAGTAAATGTACTGCCGTATGGTTCAGAGTTACATAAACCTACGTGTGCATCGTTATCATTTTAATTGCCAAGTATCTAGAGTTGGAGGTAAGCTAAGTCATCGAGTATCCCAGTTACGGCATAGTGAACAGGAATACATTGAGAGTGTACTGGACGCCCCTCACATATCACATGGATTCGCAGCCCAGAACTGTTTACTTGTCATATTTATTTATATAGGCATTTTTATATAGCGCTTACCATAAAGCTCTAAGCACTTTACAATTTTAAAAACATGTAAACTAAGTAAAATAAAAATGAGACACTAGGATAGTAACTACTATACTAAAGAAACAATGAAAATGGCTATAAAATGAGGACACTTTGACACGTTTTGGCCTATACTTCAGGATCAACCCAAAACAGAAAATGAGGCAGGGCAAGGAGGGTGCATCACAGGTCATAGGCGGACCTAAACAGATGAGTTTTAAGGGACTTTTTTGAAAATGGACGAGGTTTCACAATGACGGATAGTTTTTGTAGTGTTGCGTTTGTTTTAAATGTGGTAAATTATAGATTTGTTTTTTGTTGACTTTGTACCGCGCTTCGAGCCTTTGGGGATGAAGCGTGTTTTTGAAATGAACTTTATTATTATTATTATTATATATATATATATATATATATATAATTAAACGCCTGCAACTTTAAATAATTTGTTATATATTATGTATCTTTTCAGACATTATCCTTCTCTTCGACTGCTACTTTCTCTTTTACTCTACCACACTCACAGAATAAATGAAAAGCTACAGTCCTCTGTCAGTCACCTCTATTCGGCTAAAATAAAACGCTTTTTCATCATTGAAAGCTCCATCAGTATCTTTATTTTTTCAAAACAAAAGGTTCAAGATTTTATTTTTCTAAACACTTAGCTTTCTAGATTAACTGCAGTATTAGATCTTTAGATATAGAAATGTGGGTTTTGGGTTTTAATTTGGGGAGTCTGTCTCTAAAAGAAGAGATAGAATGATGGTTTCTGGGTTAGGTCACTGGGTCTTTAAAAAAGAGATAAAAATGGTGTTTTGGGTTTCAGTTTTGGCCTAAAAGATAGGCCATCAGAGACATTGGTTTAAAGCAGGACTGCATTAGAGACTTACAGAGCCCTGGATTCAGACTACCTATGCCGTTATGCATGTGTTGTGGAAAGGTGTAGAGGCCCAATTTAGTCACTTGTCTTCCATATGATTTGTTTTGATATTGACGTTTATTCACGTTCGAAAGCGTTCTATTGGTTCTAAAGAATGCTATCAGATCGCCCAATTTCTAGATGGTTTTGATTTTATACCTTTTTTTATGGGCGGCAACTCTCCTAGCCGGGAGAGATTTTTTGTTATATTTCCTAGTCATATATGAAACGTAATATAATGCAGGATTTTATTTTTTATGCGTATGTGTATAAATGTCTATGCAACGATCTAAATGCCAAAACTCTTCTTACTTGGTCGAGCACACTGCGATGTTATTGACCGAGGACTTAACTATATGATAATACAGTAGGAGTCCCGTAGGCGGATGGCATTGACTCAGTGAATATTCCAGTAACTCTCGCGGCGTGCATGGTGACAAGCTGTATGGTCCATGTATGATGTTCTCTTGGGGTTATCCATGTGCGTGAAGAGAGGCATCCTAAGGAAAATATATTTATTTATTTATTTATTTAGGCATTTTTATATAGCGCTTATCATAAAGCTCTAAGCGCTTTACAATTATTAAAACATGTAAACTAAGTAAAATAAAAATGAGACACTAGGATAGTAACTACTATTCTATAGAAACAATGAAAATGGCTATAAAAATGGCTATATAAATATATCAGGTTTGCTGGATGTTGATTAAACATGCCACCACAAAATACGTGCACCGGAGGAAGGGGGGGGCGCCCCCTCTGCTCCACCCTTCGTATGCCCATGGCTGAGCTGGGCAGTTACAACGCTGAGCAAGGATAGTCTGTAACACTTGAAGTCTGGGTCGCAATGCTTGATTTATTAGATAAAAGTCCCTAAATATGGCCTGTTGTCGGTGCAACACGCTGCGCATGATCTACTTCTGACATGTCTTTGTTTCCTCCTCAAAAACCAATTTCGACCAATCCGTTTTAACAATCAACACAAGAAACGAACATGGGAAAATGAATGAGAATGACTATTTTTATGAACATTAAAAATAAACAGTTTTTTTTCCCTCTCGGTAATTGGTAAGGAATTTTAAGAATCAATACTCAAGTAACACCATGCCTGACATGTGTCAGGAACACTTGTCGCTTGTTAGTTTAATTATTAATCATTGCCCATCCAATGCATGATACCATTTTTTCCTCCATTGTTTCCATAGTAACAGTGTCAACTATTCATAGGATTGTTGGTGTGTTAGTGTTAGAGGATACGGCGAAGACGTTGTTGTATGACGCAGCTGCGGGAAATGATCAACACATTTCAAGAGATAGTTTGAAATGTGTTCGTTTACAAGGGAGCGGTGAAAACAGCAGAGTCCTGAAAGAAATGGCGAGATAAGCAGATAGCGTTGTCCTGTTTCTATTTATCTTATAATGCTTTGGTTTGATAGAGTCAACTCTAAGAATTGAAGCAGGCTTGTCTTATGAATTGCTAATAGATGTTGTCAGTCCGGTTTGTCAACAAATTTATTTGATTTCCCTTAATCACATGTCAGTTTGTATTAAAAAAGAGGACACCGTTTTGTATCTTTTTCCATAACTTAAGGTCACCAAAGTGGGCAGACGGGTGAGAGAATACGCTAGTACGTCAGAATGAGCCGTCTTTGGTTGTTGGAAAAATATATCACACAAACCGATCAGAATATGCGACTTTTTGCAACGGTCAATATTTCATCTTCCAAGATTCTAAGCAATATCATATTTATTTCATTTGCGTCTTTTAAAGTGAATTATTGGTCTATTTGTCACATCCATCCCTCCTCCAAAAACAAACAAACAAAAAACCAAAAGCAAATATTCCACTAGTAATTACAGAACCATTAGTTTCAGTCTTACTACAAGTGTTTTTTTTAAATTTCTGCGACTCGGACTTGATCAATTACAATTCTTGTTGCCTTCATTTAATGTGTAATTTGCCTAAATGAAACATGTCATCAAAGCTTCTATTGTTGTTTGCAACTACGACCAGGGTAAAAATAATAAAACGAAATATTGTTATCACGGAATAAACGAATAATAAACACGGCCATAAATTTCAATCGATGTACTCAGTTTGAGAGTTTACAACAATGAAAACAACGTTATGCTCTGACGAACTGTAAGTGGCAGGATTAAAACTTGCGTAAACGGATTTTAAAGAAAATGGAATCGATAGGGTTGAGCAGACGACAGAATGTTATAGTGAACTACAGCTCAACAGCAGACGACAGAATGTTATCATGAACTACAGCTCAACAGCAGACGACAGAATGTTATAGAGAACTACAGCTCAACAGCAGACGACAGAATGTTATAGTGAACTACAGCTCAACAGCAGACGACAGAAATTTATCATGAACTACAGCTCAACAGCAGACGACAGAATGTTATAGAGAACTACAGCTCAACAGCAGACGACAGAATGTTAGAGTGAACTACAGCTCAACAGCAAACGACCGAATGTTATAGTGAGCTACAGCTCAACAGCAGACGACAGAATGTTATAATGAACTACAGCTCAACAGCAGACGACAGAATGTTATAATGAACTACAGCTCAACAGCAGACGACAGAATGTTATAGAGAACTACAGCTCAACAGCAGATGACAGAATGTTATAGTGAACTACAGCTCAACAGCAGACGACAGAATGTTATAGAGAACTACAGCTCAACAGCAGACGACAGATTGTTATAGTGAACTACAGCTCAACAGCAGACGACAGAATGTTATAGAGAACTACAGCTCAACAGCAGACGACAGAATGTTATAGAGAACTACAGCTCAATTGCCGATCCTGTGGTTTGTTTTCTCGACAAAAGAAATGTCACTGATACTGTTGTCCCAATACCTCACTGCAGCTGTCCCTAACTGATTCTGTTGTCCCAATACCTCACTGCAGCTGTCCCTAACAGATACTTTTGTCCCAATACCTCACTGCAGCTGTCCCTAACAGATACTGTTGTCCCAATACCTCACTGCAGCTGTCCTTAACAGATACTGTTGTCCCAATACCTCACAGCAGCTGTCCCTAACAGATACTGTTGTCCCAATACCTCACTGCAGCTGTCCCTAACAGATACTGTTGTCCCAATACCTCACTGCAGCTGTCCCTAACAGATACTGTTGTCCCAATACCTCACTGCAGCTGTCTCTAACAGATACTGTTGTCCCAATACCTCACTGCAGCTGTCCCTAACAGATACTGTTGTCCCAATACCTCACTGCAGCTGTCCCTTACAGAACCTAACGTGATGATACCATCCAATGCCACAATGTAATTGTCAATCCAAATACCTCACTGATTGCGTTCATCCCAATACCTCACATCCATAGCAAAATCTTACTTTCCATGTCCGTACCGATACCTCACTGTGTCGCTCTATCCAAATACCCTACTATATGTAAATCCAATTACCTAAAGGCGTCTTTTCATCCTAATACATCACTGTGTCCGTCAATCCCAATACATCAGTGTGTCCTTCCACACCGATATCCAAGTGTGTCCTTCCATCTAAATAACTTACCGTGTGTGTCCTTCCAAATACGTCACTGTATTTGTCCATTCAAATAGGTCCCATTGTCCACCGATCCCAAAAACCTTAAAGTGATCGTCCATTCCAGTAGCTTATTGTGTCCATTCATCCCCATTTTCTCACTGTGTCCGTACATCCAAATATCGCACTGATTACGTCCATCCGAATAACCAGCTGTGCCAGTCCATCACAGAACCTCACTGATTCTGTTATCCCAATACCTCAATATGCCTGTCAACCCCAGTGCCATCCTCGGTCCATACCAAAACCTCACTGTGTCCGTCCAACCCAATAAAAGACTGTGTCTGTAAATTTAAAAAACCTAAATGAGTCCGCCCATCACAATATCACTATGTGTCTTAGCATAAAAAAAAAGAGTTGTGTCTGTCCATTCTGATAAGTCAATATGTCTGTTTACCCAAATACACAAAATTGTAACTCCATCTTAATATTTCACTGTGTCCGTACATTCCAATACCTCCCTGTGTCCATCCCAATACCTCATAGTTTCCGTCCATTTCAATACCTGATTGTGTCTGTCCTTTCCCATATCAGACTATGTATGTCAATCTCTAAATCCTTAATCTGTCTTTCATTCCTATTCCCCAATTTTCTATCCCCATACCTCATTATTTATTTTCAGCCCAATACCTCAATGTGTCCGTCAATCCCGATCCCTCACTGTGTCTATCCATCCAGTTATATCATTGCGTCTCTCCATGCTAAAACAGCACTACGTCTTTCATCCAAATACTTTTTTTGTGTCGGTCCATCCCAATAAAGCATTATTACTGTTCATACCGTCCCCCCATATCTTCACTATCCATCATAATAACTCACCTACATATCCTCACTATCCATCACAATAACTCACCAACATATCCTCACTATCGTTAAAATAACTCACCACCATATCCTCATTATCCATCACAATAACTCACAACCATATCCTCAATATCCATCACAATAACTCACCTAAATATCCTCACTATCCATCACAATAACTCACCAACATATCCATATTATCCATCACAATAACTCACCTACATATACTGATTATCCATCACAATAACTCACCTACATATCCTCATTATCCATCACAATAACTCACCTACATATCCTCACTATCCATCACAATAACTCACCTACATATCCTCATTATCCATCTTAATAACTCACAACCATATCCTCATGATCCATCACAATAACTCACCAACATATCCTCACTATCCATCACAATAACTCACCTATATATCCTCATTATCCATCACAATAACTCACCTACATATCCTCACTATCCATCACAATAACTCACAAACATATCCTCACTATCCATCACAATAACTCATCAACATATCCCCACTATCCATCTCAATAACTCACCTACATATCCTCATTATCAATCACAATAACTCACCTACATATCCTCACTATCCATCACAATAACTCACCAACATATGCTCACTTTCCATTACAATAACTCACCTACATATCCTCACTATCCATCACAATAACTCACCAACATATGCTCACTTTCCATTACAATAACTCACCTACATTTCCTCATTATCGATCACCATAACTCACCTACATATCCTCACTATCCATCACAATAACTCATCAACATATCCTCACTATCCATCACAATAACTCACCTACATATCCTCACTATCCATCACAATAACTCACAAACATATGCTCACTTTCCATTACAATAACTCACCTACATATCCTCACTATCCATCACAATAACTACCCTACATATCCTCACTATCCATCGCAATAACTCTCCTACATATCCTCACTATCAATCACCATAACTCACCTACATATCCTCACTATCCATCACAATAACTCACCAACATATCCTCACTATCCATCACAATAACTCATCAAAAAATCCCCACTATCCATCACAATAACTCACCTACATATGCTCACTTTCCATTACAATAACTCACCTACATATCCTCATTATCGATCACCATAACTCACCTACATATCCTCACTATCCATCACAATAACTCACCTACATATCCTCACTATCCATCAAAATAACTCATCAACATATCCCCACTATCCATCACAATAACTCACCTACATATCCTCATTATGCATCAAAATAACTCACCTACATATTCTCACTATCCATCACAATAACTCATCAACATATGCTCACTTTCCATTACAATAACTCACCTACATATCCTCATTATCCATCACAATAACTCACCAACATATCCTCACTATCCATCACAATAACTCACCTACATATCCTCACTATCCTTCACAATAACTCACAACCGTATCCTCATTATTCATCACAATAACTCACCAAAATATGCTCATTATCCATCACAAAAACTCACCAACATATGCTCACTATCTATCACAACAACTCACCTGCATATCCTCACTATCCATCACAATAAATCACCTACTTATCCTCACTATCCATCACAATAACTCACCAACATATCCTCATTATCCATCACAATAACTCACAAACATATCCTCACTATCCATCACAATAACTCACCTACATATCCTCACTATCCATCACAATAAATCACCAACATATCCTCACTACCCATCACAATAGCTCACCAACATATCCTCACTATCCATCACAATAACTCACCTTCATATCCTCACTATCCATCACAATAACTCACCAACATATCCTCACTATCCATCACAATAAGTCACCAACATATCCTCACTATCCATCACAATAACTCACCAACCTATCCTCTCTATCCATCGCAATAACTCACCTACATATGCTCACTATCCATCACAATAACTCAACTACATATCCTCACTATCCATCACAATAACTCACCTACATATCCTCACTATCCATCGAAGTAAATGCCCTATCAAGTTATGGATAATTACCACGGAGTCTACACATTTTCCAGTTGTTCTCTCCAATTCTTTTTGGAATTAATATATCGCAAATTTGGAGAACAAAATAGCTATTAAAGATACAAATCGCTAATGCTGACGAAGACGACTTCATCTACTGACACAAAAGATTTACATTTTTTATTTACCTGTAACTGTGGCCAACATCACATGAACCCACATTTATAAATTCACGTGATGTATGGAACATTACCAACCCTACCGTCAGATAGGGCATATAAACGCCACTTTAACCAAGCAAAGACACTAACCATAAATTGACAGAGGAGGAAACAAAAAATCCATGAGCTCTATCATTAATCAGGCGATGACCATGGAGAATGCACCGACCAATTGATATGTTTCCCCCAAAAACCAACTAAAAACTAAGTCCATTCTAATCCTATTACCGTATAATTATTCCCACAGGAACCGCAACATGCAAATCATTATAGAATTCCTCACACTCTTCGGGCAGATAACTCCGACACGTGACGGGGATCTACAGGGGAGATCACTCCTGGTCACATCCACAGAACAAGCGAGATAACCGTCAGCACATTTGTTCACTCAGGAGGAATAACTCCAAAAAAGAAAGCACACCAGCTGACTGCAGTCAGACCTTGTCACAAAGACTCACACAGTACTACTCAGAAAGTACACGGGAGCGCCCTACTGGTCAATACCCCAATACGTCGCAAAGGGGGGGGGGGCTACTGCACCGAGGCCCTACATTTAAAACTGCTCTGTAAGCAGCTTTCGGTGATCTAACAGGCCATCGGAGACCTGGAAGCCTGCCGGCCGCTCGGCACCCCCACACGCTGGGAGGTGGGACTCACACGGGAAAATCGAAAGTCCCAAATATTTAACAAGCATAAAGAGCAAGGGAAAGAAAAAGGGGAGCGACATATAACATCTATATCTAGGATTGCGAGCTGCTACCTTCTATATCTAGGGAGACAAACTTATAGCATCCTTATCTAAGGGTGTGAAATTATAGCATCTATATCTAGAGGTTGGAACTACTAGCATCTATATCTTCAGGAGCGATCTTGTAGCATATATGTCTTGAGGAGCCATCTTATAGCATTTATATTTCGAGGTGTGATCGAATGTGGGAAAACGTCCATGACAAAATGAATGATGGTTGCAGCTCGTCTGTCCACTAGTAGGATACAGACATCTTAACCAGCCCAGGCTTCTACTCCCAGTGTAGAAATCAATAGTGCCGTATATTCTATACATAACTGACCTACTTTTGCAAATCACATGAATGGCTTTAGAAACGCTGGCTACAAAACTTCAAAGCCATTAACTCGAAACGGAGAGAGATTTTATGGCATGGTGTTCAGCAAAATATCAGCCCCTTACCCTTCCCAATGTCTGATACAAACTAAACACAAGGCGCAACAACAAATCACATAAACACGTTGTTGCTGTGTGGTTAGTGCCCAGATGGTGAGTGAGGGCTCTGCCGTCGGTGCTATTTGTGACAAGTCTATGATGTCGATATTATAGACAAGGCTCTGATGTCAAAGTCACCTTCAAGGCTCTGATGTTGGTGCTATGGCGACTAGATCTGATGTCGATGTTTATGAGACAAGGCTCTGATGTCGATGTTTATGAGACGAGGCTCTGATGTTGGTGTTATGGCGACTAGATCTGATGTCGATGTTTATGAGACAAGGCTCTGATGTCGATGTTTATGAGACAAGGCTCTGATGTTGGTGCTATGGCGACTAGATCTGATGTCGATGTTAATGAGACAAGGCTCTGATGTTGGTGCTATGGCGACTAGATCTGATGTCGATGTTTATGAGACAAGGCTCTGATGTTGGTGCTATGGCGACTAGATCTGATGTCGATGTTTATGAGACAAGGCTCTGATGTCGATGTTTATGAGACAAGGCTCTGATGTTGGTGCTATGGCGACTAGATCTGATGTCGATGTTTATGAGACAAGGCTCTGATGTCGATGTTTATGAGACAAGGCTCTGATGTTTGTGTTATGGCGACTAGATCTGATGTCGATGTTTATGAGACAAGGCTCTGATGTTGGTGCTATGGCGACTAGATCTGATGTCGATGTTTATGAGACAAGGCTCTGATGTTGGTGTTATGGAGACTAGATCTGATGTCGATTTTTATGAGACAAGGCTCTGATGTTGGTGTTATGGAGACTAGATCTGATGTCGATGTTTATGAGACAAGGCTCTGATGTTGGTGTTATGGAGACTAGATCTGATGTCGATGTTTATGAGACAAGGCTCTGATGTTGGTGCTATGGCGACTAGATCTGATGTCGATGTTTATGAGACAAGGCTCTGATGTTGGTGTTATGGAGACTAGATCTGATGTCGATGTTTATGAGACAAGGCTCTGATGTTGGTGTTATGGAGACTAGATCTGATGTCGATGTTTATGAGACAAGGCTCTGATGTCGGCGTTATAGGCGGAGCTCTGATGTCTAAATTATAGCGACAATGTTATTTGTTATAGATAAGGCTATGATGTTGGAGTTATATAGAATGCTGTAATGTTTGTGTTCTGGAGAAAATAACTGATATCAGTGTTATAGATTCCAGTCCCTTATAGCGGTGTTATAGACAGGGCTCTGATGTCAGTGTTATAGACAGGGCTCTGATGTCGATGTTATGAACAGGGCTCTAATTTTAGTGTTAGAGACAGGACTCTGATGTCGGTGTTATAGAGAGGTCTGGTGCCAGTGTTATAGAGAGGTCTGATGTCGGTGTTATTGTCTTTGCTCCGATGCCAGTGTCATAAAAACAAGTTGCTTATGTCAAAATTGTTTAGGAACGCCTCTAAAGACAGTAGCTTAGAGCCTGAGCTCCGATCATGGTGTTGAATACATGGCTATAGTGACAATGTAGAAGATCCAGTGCTCTGAATTCAGTGTTGTGCTACATGGTTACTAGGTTAATATTGACTAGAAAAAAGGACCCGATGTTATCGGGACAATAATGGTAGCTCCTTTGCGATAACTTCTCACTGCCATAACAAAAACTCATCCCAATTCATAACTTTTAAAATGTAATGATATTTAAGTTTCTAGCATCATTAAGTTTTGAGAAGTGTTAATCTGCTACATATGATACGCGTACCCTACTCCCTTTCACGCTCCTAAACTACTTTTCCCCCCTCTAAACATGACCTTAAATTACCCAGTCTAAATTGCCAATAATTATATCACGTTTGTCACTAAGGACGTTAATTTAGCGACAATCACTGCGCTAGAGAAATACTTAAGATTTGCCCCTTTTCGTTCCCTTGAATTACAACATTTTTATCTCAAATTGTTTACAAAACCTAATCTTAAATTTACTACACAATCTCTATATAGGATATAAATATATTTTGTTTTACAGGAATTCGATATATATTGATATCTTCTGCAAAAATGTAAATACATTTTTGATTTAAAAAAAAATATGCATTATCAGAAAATAGTAAAACAAAAAATTCTTTTATCTAAGAAGAATCTTGCTACTGTTTTTCACGCCTATATCAGATATGACTGTCTTTTAAAAAAAAAAAATTGTTAATCTCATAAAAATACACACATCTTTACTTTTTGCAAAGTAACCACAAAAATATATTTTCATTATAAAAAAAATATTAAAAAAATATTGACCCATCTTCATTTGTCAAAATATTATGTTCAGGTTTGTAAAATGTTTGGGTTTTGATATTATTGGATATACTTATATAAATGTACCCAAGATTTGTTAACGCCATTGCCATTCTTAATTGGTCAACATATGATCATTTGTAAAAAGAGATTTTAACATCTCTTTTTTCACAAATGTAATACCATAGGATTTAAATATATTGTCATCCACGTAAAAATTTACACATCTTATTTCCTACCTCCGACATGTATTTATCCAAGAAAATTAATTATTTATCAAATTCATTCCTTTATTTTGAGACTGATGACGTCATTTGCGTGTATTTAGAACAAATTAATTTTAATTTTATTTCGCAATATTAACAAGGCACTAAAAACGACTGATGCTTGGGTTTTCCCGATAAATGTGATTACGGTGTAATGATTTTTTAAATTTTTTCATAATTTTCAAACACACATAAAATGCTTAAAGTAGTTCATTAGTTGATACTTAAAATGTATTTGTAATTTACAATAATATAGCTTTAACTTTTAATAAAATAAAAGGACGATTTAAAATATTTCTTGCGCATTTCAATTTATTCGATTTTTGTAAAATAATAGAAAATAACTATGATTGTTTTTGAGAAATCCGAACGTATTTAAATCGTATATGCTCTTTGGCGTTATGTCACTGTAGCTCATTCTTATATACTAGATTGCACTGAAGGATTTTTTAGTGTGAAGAAGAGAGAAAAAAAAGGAAGGGGAGGATGAAATTGTGTGTTCTTATCTTATTTTTACCATCTAAAATTAAATATTATTTACTGTGATCGCGACTGCTTCTTCTTTTCATCTAATCGGAATGTCTACTTAAACACACATATTCTGATGAAGGTTTGAATTTACGCTCTTTAAACTCCGGCTAGTACAATGGCAACCAGCTACATCTGCTGGGCTGTGCCATGTACCATTGTCTTCACGTTAGGTTCTCCAGCTACTTTGGCCGCCCCTGAAACATCTAGTGATGGACATTCGGTCAACATTTGCGTTTTGGTTCACAAGACTCTGCTGAAATGTCTACTAAAACAGACAATAAACGCAACCCTCCACCATTTTTAACTAGTCTCACTTAGGAAACACCCCTGGTCGTGGGTTGCCTTAACTGACAATATGTTATAAGAGGGTTATGGCTACAAAATCTTTTGAGAACCTTTTGCTCAGGAAGAAGTATTGGGAACGAATTGGAAAGTTGTTAAAAATCAGTAGAATTTTTGAAGAAGTCTGCTACGTTTGTAATGAAAAAAAAACCAGAGAGATCAAAAAAAAAAATCACTCAATGCAAACAATGTCAAACATGAATAAATGTTTGTATGAATTTTTTTACGATAGAAAACTATAGTCACCAGCAGAATTCTGGGGGGTGGGGTGGCTTATAACATTTATTATGTGGACAAAAAAATTTCACCTGACTTTCATTCATCTATATATATAATTCGCCAGCGAAACTAGGGCAAGAAGTAAGAAGACGACAACGCAGGCTATATATAGATACACCAGAGCAAGCAAGCAAGACGCAGGCAAACCCTCCCATCACTTCCCTGGCCATCGTTGATCTCGAGGCATGCGCACTGCGGTGGAGCTACCCCCCTCTTGCACCGGGGGGGGAGGGGGGGGGGGGGGGGTGTGGAGGGAGTGGTGCAGCAAAATTGGCATTCTCAAATGTGCGTAATTTCAGTTCACGTTTTTTGTCAAGTGACTTTAGTAGATGGGAAGTTCACGCATTGCTGTCGCCAATGTTTGGCGGGCTCCATCTAGTACTATATATTTGCTGTGCAAGAGGTGTTTGCTCAGAAGTTGGGTATGTCTCGCCTTGTTCTGATGTAGAGAAAATAATATTATTGAACTAGCGTTCAAAGGTAGGGTTCGGTCAGCCCCGGGGGTGGGGGGGACTCACACTGGATGGGGTCAACAACTGCTACCCTATTGCATATCGCAGTCTGAGATACATAGACATCTGACAAATTCATGTGTAATAATCCGATACAATTTCTTTGGTCAAAATAAAAGTCATATCACAGTTACCAAAGATGATCACGTATGCGGGTCAAGGTTCCTGGCCCAAAGAACACTGTAGAGAAAAATGTATTTTATAACATGATTGATGTGCCTTGCATTTCTTCCTACGTCACTGATTCTGACCTCTACCAGTATTGTGGAATAGTGGTCAGAGGAATAGCGGGGGCGGTGGGAACAGTTCACTGGTAGGGAAAGATGGAAAAAATGGGGTTGGGGGTTGGGATTATGAATTTGTGGAGTGAGATTTTTCAATAATTCTTTAATTAATATTAGTAATCGTTCTGTAAGAAAACGGTGAATTGGCACAAAAAAGTCTGGTTAGTATTTCGTACTTTAAAACTAGAACTGATCTATTCGGGCGAAAATAAAGCATAAATTAATACTGTGCTGGTGTAATTTAACAATCTTTACAAAAGTCCAGCTCATGCAACTATGGACAAGATTCCTTTGCTTAAAAAGAACCCCATTTTTGGCTGGAAGTCCACTGGGGGACAATGGCAGACGTGATAGGGTGTCCTGACCTGGTCACGTGACTGCTGGGACTTTTATACCCCGTGAGTGTATTTCTGCTGCCGGAAATGACTCATTAATGCCGTACGGAAGTACGGGGAAACAGCTGTACTTGTGACTAATTGAAGTACTATGAAAAGGTTGGTTGTAGTAACCAAATGAAGAACTATGAAACGGTTGTTCTTGCGACTAATTGAAGTACTATGAAACAGTTGTACTTGTGTAAAATGAAGTACTATGAAACATTTGTTCTTGTGACTAATTAAATTAATATGAAAAGGTTGTTACAGAGACTAACTGAATTAATATGAAAAGGTTGTTACAGAGACTAACTGAAGTACTATGAAAACAGTAGTTCCTTTAACTAATTAAAGTAAAATGAAACGACTGTTCTTGTAACTAATTGAAGTACTATAAAACGTTTTTTTGTAAATAATTGAAGTACTATGAAACGGTTGTTCTTGTACTAATTGAAGTACTAGGAAAACAGGTGCTCTTGTGATTAATTGAAGTACTATGAAACCTATGTTCTTGTCCCTAATTGAAGTATATGAAACGGTTATTCTTGTACAAATTGATGAACTATGAATTAGGTGTTCTTGTGACTAATTGAAGTAACAAAAAAAAAAAACGTTGCTCTTGAAACTAATTGAAGTACTATGAAAAGTTAGTTCGTGTAACTAAATAAAGCAATAAAAAAATGGTTGTTCTTTCGACTAATTGAAAAACTATGGAAAAGTTGTACTTGGGATTAATTGAAGTACCATTAAAATTGTGTTATTGTATCTAAACTTATTTGAACTACTATGAAACAGTTGATCTTGTAACGTATTTAAGTACTATGAAACAGTTGTTGTTGTGACTAATTGAAGAACTATAAAAAGTTGTAATTTTTAGTAAATGAAGTAGTATGAAACGGTTGATTTTGTGACATATAAAGTACTATGAAAACAGTTGTTCTTGTTACTGATTGAACTATTATGAAACGCTTGTTCTTGTAACTAATTGAAGTACTATAATGCGGTTATTATTGTAAATAATTGCAATTCTATGAAAACAGATGTTCTGGTGACTAACTGAAGTACTATCAAACAGTTGTTCTTGTAACTAATCAAGTACTATGAAACAGTTGTTCTTGTAACTAATTGAAGTACTATGAAACAATTCTTCTTGTGATTAATTGAAGTACTATGAACAAGTTGCTCTTGCTACTAATTCAAGTACTATGAAAAAGTTGTACTTGTAATTAAGTAAAGTACTTTAAAACAGTTGTTCTTTTGACTAACTGAAGTACTATGAAAACAGTTGTTCCGGTAACTATTTGAAGTACAATAAAACGGCTGTTTTGTAACTAATTGAAGTATATGAAACGATATTTTTGTACTAATTGAATTACTATGAAAACAGGTGTTCTTGTGGCTAATTGAAGTATTATAAGACAGATTTTTTCTTGTGACTAATTTAAGTACTATGAAACAGTTGTTCTTGTGATTAATTGAAAGCAATATCAAACAGTTGTTCTTTTAAATAAATGAAGTACTACGAAAACAGTTGTTCCTGTAACTAATCAAGAACTATGAAACAGTTGTTCTTGTTACTAAATTTAATACTAAGAAAAGATATGTTCTCGTAACTAATTAAAGTAATATGAAACAGTTGCACTTGTGAATAATTCAAGTACTATGAAACAGTTACTCTGTGACTAATTGAAGTAATTTGAAACAGTTGCTTTTGTGATTTAGTGAAATACTATGATAAAGTTGTTCTTGTAGCTAATTCAAGTACTAAGAAACAGCTGTACTTGTAATTAAGTGAATTACTTTAAAACATTTGTTCTTTTGACTGATTAAAGTACTATGGAAACAGTTGTTTCTGTAACTAATTGAAGTGCAATGAAATGGCTGTTCTTGTTACAAATTGAAGTAAATGAAACGGCATTTTTGAACTAATTGTATTACTATGAAAACAGGTCTTCTTGTGACTAATTGAATTATAATGAAAACAGGTGTTCTTGTGACTAATTGAAATACTATGAAACATTTGTTCTTGTGAATAATTGAAGTATTTGAAACGTTTGAACATGCACTAATTGAAGTACTATGGAACAGTTTTTATTGTGACTAATTGAAGTACTATAAAACAGTTTCTATTGTGAGTAATTGAAGTACTATTAAACAGTTTTTATTGTGACTAATTGAAGTACTATGAAACAGTTTTTATTGTGACTAATTGAAGTACCATGAAACAGTTTTATTGTGACTAATTGAAGTACTATGAAACAGTTTTTATTGTGACTAATTGAAGTACCATGAAACAGTTTTTATTGTGACTAATTGAAGTACTATGAATCAGTTTTTATTGTGACTAATTGAAGTACTATGAAACAGTTTTTATTGTGACTAATTGAAGTACTATGAAAAAGTTTTTAATGTGACTAATTGAAGTACCATGAAACAGTTTTTATTGTGACTAATTGAAGTATTATGAAACAGTTTTTATTGTGCCTAATTGAAGTACTATGAAACAGTTTTTATTGTGCCTAATTGAAGTACTATGAAAAAGTTTTTATTTTGCCTAATTGAAGTACTATGAAATAGTTTTTATTGTGACTAATTGAAGTACTATGGAACAGTTTTTATTGTGACTAATTGAAGTACTATAAAACAGTTACTATTGTGAGTAATTGAAGTACTATTAAACAGTTTTTATTGTGACTAATTGAAGTACTATGAAACAGTTTTTGTTTTGCCTAATTGAAGTACTATGAAACAGTTTTTATTGTGACTAATTGAAGTACCATGAAACAGTTTCTATTGTGACTAATTGAAGTACTATGAAACAGTTTTTATTGTGACTAATTGAAGTACTATGAAACAGTTTTATTGTGACTAATTGAAGTACTATGAAACATTTTTTATTGTGACTAATTGAAGTACTATGAAAGAGTTTTTATTGTGAGTAATTGAAGTACTATGAATCAGTTTTTATTGTGACTAATTGAAGTACTATGAACAATTTTTATTTTGCCTAATTGAAGTACTATGAAACAGTTTTTATTGTGACTAATTGAAGTACTATGAAACAGTTTTATTGTGACTAATTGAAGTACTATGAAACAGTTTTTATTGTGACTAATTGAAGTACTATGAAACAGTTTTTATTGTGACTAATTGAAGTACTATGACAACTTATTTCTTCTAACAAATTGAAGCAATATAAAACACTTCTTTTTTATTAATCGAATTATTATTGAAGAGTTGTACTTGTGATTAATGGAAGTACTTTTAAACGTTTTTTTGTTGTATGTGATTGAAATACTATGACAAGTGTATCTTTTAACTTAAATAAAGTACTATCAAACCGTTGTAGTTTTGACTAATTAAAGAACTATAAAATAGTTGTAATATTGACTCAAAGAAATACTATGACACGGTTGTCTTTGTGACCATATAAAGTTCTATGAAACAGCTGCTCTTGTGACCATATAAAGTTCTATGAAACAGCTGCTCTTGTGACCATATAAAGTTCTATGAAACAGCTGCTCTTGTGACCATATAAAGTTCTATGAAACAGCTGCTCTTGTGACTAATTAAAGTTCTATGAAACAGCTGCTCTTGTGACCATATAAAGAACTAATAAAAAGCTGTTCTTGTGACTAATTGAAATACTATGAATCAGTTGTTTTTTTTGTAACTAATTCAAGTACTAAAAAACAGTTGCACTTGTAACTAAATAAAATACTATGAAGCAGTTGTTCTTTTGACTAATTGAAGTAATATGAAAAGGTTGGTGCTATGACTAATTCAATTAATATGAAAACAGTAGTTCCTGTAACTATTTGAAGTACATTGAAACAACTGCTACTATAACTAAGTGAACTACTAGAAAATGTTTTGTTTGTAATTAATTGAAGTACTATGAAACGGTTGTTCTTGTGACTAATTGAAGTAATATGAAAGCAGTAGTTCCTGTAACTATTTGAAGTAAAATGAAACGGCTGTTATTATAACTAATGGAAGTACTATAACACGTTTTGATTTTAACTAATTGAAGTACTATGAAACGTTTGTACTTATAACTTATTGAAGTATATGAAATAGTTGTTCTAATTACTAATTAAAGTACTAGGAAACAGTAATTCTTGTGACTATTTGAACTATTGAGAAACAGTTGATCTTGTGATTAATTGAAGTACTATTAAACAGTTTTTTATGTGACTAATTGAAGTACTAAAAAACAGTAATTCTTGTAACGAATTCAAGTACGGGGAAAAACGTGTTCTTGTGATTAATTGATGTAAGTGGAAACAATTTTTCTTGCTGCTTATTGTGGCCATGCTGAGTACAAAATTAATGTATGAAAATAGGAGCAGTTTAATTAACCGACACTTCATTGATCGACTTTCGAAGAATCAAAGCTCAATTTTTGCGTTCTTAATTATTTTTAAAAATATATTTAATATTTGATTTAACTTTTGGCTATTCCAAACTATCAAAATATCTATATGGAAATGTTTAAAAATACACGCCCCGTGTAATGAAGACAACTGTAGCTTTTGTCAAGCCCGGTGAAGTGAAGGCGATTGTAGACACTGACCTTCCCTGTGTAATCAAGGCAATGGTAAACGCTGGCATGCCCCTTGTAATGAAAGCGATTGTATGCACATATGTGCCCTGTGTGAGGAAGGTTATTATAGGTACTGATGTGCCCTGTTTAATGAAGGAAACTGTAGGCACTTACGTTCCCTTTGTAATGAGGGCGATTGCAGGCACTAATCTTTAACTGTGTAATGAAGGCGATTATAGGCACTGCCTTGTCATGTTTAATAAAGGAGGTAGTAGGCACTGATTTTCCCCGTGTAATGAAGGCAATTTACGGCACTGCCCTGCCCTGTTTAATGAAGGCAATTGCAGGCTCTGATTTGCCCTGTGTAAATAAGGCAATTGTAGACATTGACCTTTCCTGTGTAATCAAGGGTATTATAGGCCATGACCTGACCTGTTAAATGAAGCTGATTGCAGGCGCTGACCTGCCCCGTGTAATGAAGGCGATTGTAGACACTGACCTTTGATATGTAATTAAGGTTATTGTGGGCACTGACAAGACCTGAGTAATGAAGACGATTGTTTCCACTGACCTGCACTGTGTAATGAAGGCGATAGTAGGCCCTAACCTAACCTCCGTAATAAAGGCCATTGTAGGCCCTGACCTGACAGTGTAATAAAAGCGTTTGTAGACACAGACCTTTCCCTGTGTATTTAAGGTCATTGTAGACTCTGACCTGCCCTGTGTTAAGGTCATTGTAGACTCTGACCTGCCCTGTGTAATAGATGTGATTTTAGGCACAGATATGCACGGGTAAAAGTTAAAGCAACAAATTCGGATGAGTATACCGAAAATAGTATACAGTCTTACCGTCCCACACTCATTCAATCTAGATCTAAATCTAAATATATGAATAGAATAGAACACAACAGTTATTCCTTAAAGACTTTATAGATCAATAAAAAATCGGGGTCTGTGAGAACATCTCAACCATTTCTTAACTTATTGTTTAATTTGAAGAAAAAAAAAATCAATTTTTAATCTAATTATCCAATTTCTAAGTTGGCGCCGGAAACTGCGGTTTAACTTTAAGAAAAATTGAATTTTATTGCTGATATAGATTTGGACTTAAAATACTAGAAAATGCGAGTGTAAAACTTGGTCAGTTCCCAGAGCCGCTTGCAGCTTGAATAAAACAACGCCATTAGGGCAGAAATCTTGGCTCCAGGCCAAGGGTGTTGCCAGGAGCCACGGTTTGTGGTGGGGATCTCGTAACATCGTATTGATTGGAGGCCCTATCCGTCGGAGGGGGGGGTGCTTAATACCAACGGCTCCATTGGAAACGCGGGGGTGTTCTGGATATTTTTTTCATTGCGGGACCATATTTCATCGGGGTTTAAATATATTGGTGTCAGTATCGTTAACTACAGCAACTAGCGGGTTATCGCCAATAGAATTTTTGTAAAATAACGTCCCCGATGCGATATCACTGTACTGAAACTCATGGCTCTCTCTCCCCCCCCCCACACACAATGTAAAGGATAGCAAAAGCCAATTTAAAAATAATAAATTAGCACAAAGCCATTAGAGGGTAACATTTATGGAGAGAGAGCTTTTTTAAAGCCTAGTTTTACATACCCTGGATTAGTAATGCGTTGATTGGTTGTGATAGACGGTCGTTTTGAGAGGAGATGGTGCAACTGTACCAGCACTCTAATGTAGTGAAATGGTTCTCAACCTTCGTGATGCCGCGACCCTTTAATACAGTCCCTCGTGTTGTGGTGACCCCACAACCACAAAATTATTTTCGTTGCTACTTCATAGAGAGGTGTTTCCCCCATGGTCTTAGGCGACCCGCGTGTAAAGGTCATTCGATGTGGTCGCGAACCACAGGTTTGGAACCGCTGATGTAGTGTAAATGGAATTGGGGATATATTTCTGGGGTGGGGGGTGGAACCTTTATAATTTAAAATATATAAGAAGATGAAATATTATTTACATAATAAAGTAAGATGCCCTGCTGATATTTACATTATAGAAGTGGGGAGTCGAAGGAATTCATTGAGAATTTAAAATGCAAAGGACACAAATATATTGATATTTTGTTTTGTTGAAACACAAATTTGAAACTGTAAGGGGGAAAAAAAAGGAAAGTTTTAAAAAAAAAAATTATTCTATAGTGTTCAAAGGGGCTAACGAGCAAGATTTAATCATTGAATCGCACATTAAAGAGAAAACTCCTTCTTTTTTTTTTTCCAACTGCAACATTCAGACACTAGCCAAATGACGTCATAATTTACCTAAACTGTAAACATAAATGATTTTTTTTTTCAGACGCAATAAACTGAAACAATATTTGTTTCATAACATTTGTCTGATTTTTTGGTCAACTTTCTTTATATAGAAATAAGTAAAAAAAAAATAGTGTACGAATTTTGTCAATTTGTTTTATTGTTTGATGCTTTAAGAAGAAAGTTGTTTGTTTTTTTAAACACTACGGCTACCATTGTTTTTTTTATAAACTGTAAGGAACATGTAAATTTTTAAACCAGGGAACGGTGTTATCCAAACTTTTTTTGTTATTTGTAAAATAAAATAATTAAGGGACGTAATTCATGTTACAATAAAACACTTAATTGAGTAATATTTCTTTATCTCCCTTTAAAAATCAGAGTTCCTATCGAATGCTGCCAAACTGTGAACTTGAACACATAGGATTCAACGGTGTAACAGCCCACCTCAAGTAAGGAGACAAATAATGGTATATTTGAGACAAAGAGTTTTCCAATTTTCCAAGGACCTCATGGTAGGTGTGAGAAATTATAAATTCTATCAACGATTCTTTGATGCTGTCTATTAAAAACCAATTATGGGGGCGGGAATCGTTTTGTAAACAACCTTGACCCCACCAGATTGATTACTTACAGATCTTGATTTAATAGCATCATTATTTGGGGCTATGTAAATTGAACTGAAGCTATTGCTAAGGGAATTACTTTTGAAAGCTTCCTCTCCTTATATTTTTTTTATAATTAGGGAAACGCTCAGCCGTATGTGAATTATTTTAAAACGCTAATTGACATAGTGCTACGGTAGCAATGGACATATCTGGTTATTCCCATCGCCCTGGGAAGGGGGGGGGCATTTTTTTATAATAAAGGGCGGCAAAGCCTTGGACTACCCCCCCCCCGGGTGGCTCTAATCCTATGTGCGCCACTTCACTGGAGACACGTAAACTGAGATGGACAGAGAAAATGTTTGATTTCAAAAAACACTTTTATAAACGTAGGTGTTTATTTAAAAAAAAGTAAAGTTCTTTACAGTCCTCTTGAACTCCCCACAGACCCACATACCCCCCAGACCCACATACCCCACAGACACACACATCCACAGACACAGACCCACAGACCCATTATTCAATGTGCTCTTATTCCGTGTACAATTTCAATTCCGAGATGATATTTTTGCCCTATTCCTGCTTTTTTTTACCCCCAAAATCCCTTGTCTGACCATTGCAATTTAACTTTCAAAAGAATTCCTAAACAAAATCATATAGTCAATATAATATGTCTATCATATAATTAATATCACGTCTATCATATAGTTAATATCATATGTCTATCCCATAGTTAATATCACATGTCTATCATATAATTAATACCATATGTCAATCGTATAGTTAATACCATGTGTCTATTAAATATTATTTATTACAATAACAAATTATTTTACATGAAAACATTTTTTTACAATAACATCTTTTTTTTCTTTACAAAAAATTTTTTTTTTTACAATAACAACTTAATTAAACAATAACGACTTAATTTACAATAACATCTTATTTTATATGACCTTCACAGCTTATTTAATGTCGAGGGACATCAGGAATAATGAACAATGTCTCTATCAAATGCCAAGTCCCGAAAGGCTAAACGCTTGGTCAATACGGCGTAGGAATTAAACACCCGCATCAGCCTATAATCCAATGACATTTTAACGG
Source organism: Lymnaea stagnalis (assembly GCA_964033795.1). Classification (NCBI taxonomy): domain Eukaryota; kingdom Metazoa; phylum Mollusca; class Gastropoda; family Lymnaeidae; genus Lymnaea; species Lymnaea stagnalis. The sequence goes on along the minus strand of CAXITT010000213.1, from coordinate 1,100,971 downwards.
GAGACAAAAGACGTGTTTAAACACAGGATACCGTTCGAGACGTTTCTTCGATTGTGCACTGCCAGTAGTCGGGGGTGTTGGAGAGATCGTGTAAACAAATATCATTACGCCGAAAAAAAATATGTGGTGTGAGAAATCGGTCTAGATCTATATGAAGAAATCGGTCTAGATCTATATGAAGAAATCGGTCTAGATCTATATGAAGAAATCGGTCTAGATCTATATGAAGAAATCAGTCTAGATCTATATGAAGAAATCGGTCTAGATCTATATGAAGAAATCGGTCTAGATCTATATGAAGAAATCAGTCTAGATCTATATGAAGAAAACGGTCTAGATCTATATGAAGAAATCAGTCTAGATCTATATGAAGAAATCGGTCTAGATCTATATGAAGAAATCGGTCTAGATATATATGAATAGTTTATTTAATTTACTATTGCGGTTAAAAATGAATCGAGAAATGATAAATAAAACATTAGGTATCGACGCTTTAATTTAAATATATATTATTTAAAGAAATGGTTTTGAGAGATTAGAATCGAAAGCGAAATGAAAAGAATCGATTCCAGCTTCAAAATTCATTTTAACAGCTGGACTTTAAGTAAAACATTGGTCTTAACATAATCTTTGGATAATTACCAAAAGGCAATAAATGAACCGAAAACCATTTGGTGAGTAGCCAACGTGGCACATCCAGATTCAAATTAGTCCATTAACTAATCAGACACGCCCTGGGTTGATAGCGTCAACAAAAACCAAACCTATATAAGGCTTTGCAGTCAACTTCATTGAACACACACCGTAGGCGGTAACCTCAAGACTTGCTCAAGAAATTTGAAGGCAGCCTTCTTTTCCATCACAACGCCGATATCGTAAGTGTTAATAGGAAAAAAAATATGGTGTATCATAAGTCAACAAGAACGGTTGAAAACTGAGTCAAATTTTAGTAACAAACTAGCTAGTGTAGCCGGAGTTTCCTGGGCTGAAATCATTCTACGTAGATATTTTAGGGCTTGACACTACCAGTCCGTTTCAGAACCGAACTGAATTTTTTTTTAAAAAGGTGTTGTCTTTTTTTTTAAACACGAGAGATGAAAACGTTTAGTTAGCTTTGACAACAGACAGCGGAATTAAGTGACGCAGATGCGCACCGAGCACTGCCCCTTTCGCACATATTTCTGGCGGCTGGATAACAACAGGGATCCTACCTGCCGGATCCCTCACTAGATCTCCCGGGGGAAGCCAGGGCGGTTGGAGGACCCTTTGTGAGGAAAATGATGTTTGCCTCAGCTCAACAGATGGAGTCGATAGCCAATTTAATAGCCGGGGTCATACTAGAGTAATCTCAGACCCACCCCAGAATATGTGTTTTAGCTAGTTAGCTTTGACATTTGAGGCCCAGCCTATTTCAGCTTAACTTAACTAAAACAGCTTCATAGCAGGCCATCTAGTATTTAATTAGTGAAGAATCTAACACCGTTTTATCAATAATATGTGTTCAAGCCCATGTGATAATGTATGATTTGAAGACGCCATAATTGACAACCAATATTAAACAATTTTTTAAAAATTGCATTTATCTTTGTTGGTTTGTATTGATAAGACCGACAATAAGGAGATGCTCATTACTTTGGCGGGATATTACATGGTGTGGAAACCTCGTAATGTCATTGACCACCTCAGCGTGACTCACACCCCCTAACTTCTAATGCATAATTTATACTCACTTACCCCCTAAACCTTCCACAATGTTACTCATTGCAATTTATTATGTGCATTCGGATCCTTTTAATTTTGACTATTCCCTTAAACATTGACCAGAAAGCAAGACTTGGTTCTCGTGGTCATTTTTTAAAAAATAAATTTCAGACGGAACAAGAATGTTTGCCTGCAAAGCTCTTCTACTAACCGCTCTCTTGGTTGTAGCATGTGGAGGAACTTTTGGAGCAGGTGAGATTTTCTATACATTATATACGATTTGGAATTGTTTATTAATTTTTAAAATTTATTTTTTTTTAAAGAAAATACAATGTTCCGTAAAAATTATAATTTTAAAAAAAAAAACCCAGTGGTATAGTCATAGAGCAGCACCTTCTTTGTTTTATAGACAATGTTTGAAGACATTTCTAGGCTTTAGGCAAAGAGGGTCAGGGTTAGGGTTATGGTATCTGCTGACATCTCCTAATTGAGGGTAACATGCTAACCTCTTCTGCTGGGGTCGAGGTCAAACATTTTATACATGTTCCTTTTACTTGACCCAAAATTCGAATCTGTCAAGCTATATATTTGATTTAAGCATTGACTCCTATTTTTTACCCAGTCATACTTGGTGGTTGCAAGGGGACTCAGTTTGGCTGTTGTGAGGATGGCAAGACGTCTGCTGGGGGACCTAACAAAGAAAACTGCGTTAAAATAGGATTTGTCGGTGGATGTGCGGGCACCAGGTACGGGTGCTGTCCCGATGGCGTTACGTCCGCTTCAGGAGCAAACGGCCTTGGATGTAGGCCAGCAACCCTAGTTGGCGGATGCAAGGGAACCAGGTACGGGTGTTGTCCAGATGGCGTTACGTCTGCTTCAGGAGCAAACGGCCTTGGATGTAGGCCAGCCACCCTAGTTGGTGGATGCAAGGGAACCAGGTACGGGTGTTGTCCAGATGGCGTTAAGTCTGCTTCAGGAGCAAATGGTCTTGGATGTGATGAATTGATTGTGTCGTAATTCTAAATTATGTATGCCGTTGAATGTATACACATTGATATTTAAATTGTTAAGTTCAACTTATTTCGTCGATCTTTGTCATTGTGAACGAGGCTTTAAGAAACATTAGATAGAAAGTATTTCAACAAAATAAAAGATGATAAGTTAAATATTTGTGTTCGATTTTGAAGTTTTGTAATTCTATTATCAACTTTTGCTTTGTTTTTTCATTGTGCCAAATATTCGATGTTTCAATATGTCAAATATTCGGTGTTTCGATATGTCAAGTATTCGATGTTTCGATATGTCAAGTATTCGAGGTTTCGATATGTCAAGTATTCGGTGGATGAATATGTCAAGTATTCGGTGGATTGATCTGTCAAGTATTCAGTGGGTCAATGTGAAGTATTCGTGGGTCGATTGGTCATTGTGTCAAGTATTCGGTGGGTCATTGTATGAAGTATTAGTTGTGTCAATGTGTCAAGTATTTAATGGGTCAATGTGTCAAGTATTCAGTGGGTCAGTGTGTCAAGTATTCGATGGGTCAATGTGTCAAGCATTGAGTGCCTCAATGTGTCAAATTTTAGTGGGTCTCTGTGTTAAGTATTTGGAGGTTGAGTTTGTCAAGTATTTGGTAGGTCAAAATCTTCATGGATAAATTTATTTAAACAAATTGTTAAACCAGAGAATAGTTGAACAATGGCGGTAAAAAAGGTCATGCAAGCATAAAAATATAAACTGAAGTTTTCTGATACCAAAAACAACAATACTAGAAAACTCAGACATTTAGAACTAAATTCAAGCGACTGAAATAAGTTAAGTTGTTTATTCTTCAGAATTTGAAATTGTTTCAATGAGTTTATAATAATTACTAGTTTACTGGCAAGTTGAATCACAAATACTAAAGATTATCTAACACAATAGTTATGCATCGAAAGATTTTTTTTTCATTGAATACCTAGCAGAAATTAAACGACTGGAATCAATTTTAAAACATGCACACCAAAAGTCCCGGGGGAATTTTTAAAGTAAAGGAGTCAAACAGAGTATGGGAAAACCCGAAAATGATGGACGCAACAAAACAACGAACGTGTTGGCAGGAAGCCTTCTTCAGCGAACAAACAAAATTTAAAAAGAGGATTAAATAAAAATAGGACATTGATGAAAAGTAGTATATGAAAACGAGAGGGGAGCTAAAGAACTGCATTTTCTCTGTAAGAGGGTAACTAAGAAAAGTTAAGAATTTTGTAAAGAAATATGTTTATTATAACGAATGATAATTTTCTACATAGATTCGGGAATGTGGCTTTTAAAAGGGGTGGGGGGAACCTAATCCAGGAAAAATAGACTTACCGTGTTAATCAATATATACTATAAGGATAATTTAAATGCTCCAACAGTGGTTATCAATACATAACGTGCTGAAACAACAGTTTAAGGGGCACAGTCACCCAGAATTGAGTATAAAAGTTGTAAAACAACCCGACAAACAGCTAATAAAGATATAATCACAACAACAAATTGTCCAAAAAAAAATTGCCAAGATATTGTAGATTAAAAAATAAAATGTGAAAGTTTTAATGAATAAAGTAAAAGCCTAACAAAATTTTTGAAATTATACAATCGTTAAAAAAATTAAAATGAAAAATTAAAGTGGCATGAACTGTAGAACTATAGAACTATCAAGTAAAAACTACATTCCATTCCATATATCTAAAAGACATGTAGGGCTTAGGTATGACGCACGTTGACTGTACTGGTCCTTCTGGTTTGTTTTTAATACTGATCTGAAATATTGGCTAAATTTATGGGCGAAAGCAGGATACGTGCCCAAAGCTTAAACGTTAAGAAACATTGGAACATTTGAGACGCTAGATTTTCAGCTGTGTCAAGTTTCCACTTAACATTCAGTGATATTCAGCGACATAACATCATTAAAAATATTATGAAAAATAAAATTTTGAATAGGATTTTGACAGTCTTTTTCCAAAGCTTTATATTAACAACTTTTATCCCAACAACAACTCATTTTACAATAAGAAATTATTTTACATTAACAACCTATATCTCAACAACAACTCATTTTACAATAACAAATTATTTTACATTCGCAACTTATTTCACAAAAATAAATTTACTTTGCAATAACAACTTATTTCACAATAACAACTTATTTTACAATAAACACATAATATTCTACAATGACAACTTACTCTACAAAAACAAGTTATTTACTTCACGGGACTTTACGACTAATGATCCATGTCTATAATAAATACTGAGTAGCGCAAGGCTAAAAGTACGGAGTATTATCGTGTAGTAATTATTAAACACATTGGCGTCTTATTAAATGAGATTTAAACGCTTAAACACATAATACCCTAAGGGATGCATATTTTTATGTGGACTGCCCGTTGTCGAGTTGTTTGAGGTATCGTGTAAATAAATGTTGATTTGTCCAATATAAATATTCGATGTTGTGTGAGAACTAGGTCTGTATGGATAGACTATTTACTACTGCGGTTGAAAAAATAAACTATGAACGATACTTTTTTTAAAAAATGTAACGATACTTTATTTAAATTGTTATTTGTTAAAGAAAAGTTTGTGAGAGATTAGAATCGGAAACAAAATCATAAGAATATATATATATTTTTTACAGCTCGATTTTTCAGAAAAAACATTCGATTTAACATAACCGTTTGATAATTACCAAAAGTCAATAAAAGAATCGAAAATAATTTGGTGAGTTGCCCGTGTGACACATCTGGATTCAGATTAGCCAATCAACCAATTAGACACGCCCTTAGTTCGTAGTGTCGAACAAAAACAACAAGAAACATATAAAAAGCTCTACAGATAAATTCATTGAGCACACACGATAAGCGGTCCACTCTAGACTTTTCAAATCGTTCAGGCAACTTTAACTCATCTTTTTGACGTCCCAGCGCTAAAGTGTAAGTATTAGTAGGAACAAAAAAGTATATTGTGTCTTATGTCGAAAAGCACTATTAAAAACTGAGTACACTTTTGATATTTAACTAGCTGATGTACCCGGAGTTTCCTGGGGTTGAATTCATTGTACATAGATCATAAAGGCATTGTCACAAACACTCCGTCAAGGAACCGATTTGAATTTGTAAACAGATGTTATCATTTTTTTATCACGACATCTGTAGATGTTCAGTTGCCATTGACATTTGAGTCCCAGTTTATTTAAGTGAAACATTCAAGCTGGATCTTGTGGAAGACATTGAGCTGATGAAACAAATTGTAATTTGATTTTAAATTCTCCCATTACAATTTGGTCACCGATAGCAAATATATTGCTCTTTTAGAAAAGAAAAAAATGGGGAATGAGGAATTTGTTAAAATAAGTCCATTTATTTTACATTGGTTTAAAGACACAAATCATCAAAAAAATATATTAATGTCAATCTCTAAGTTAAGGACTTTGGTCAAAATTCTTAAAATTAAGAGATTAAAAAAAATTAATCCTTCAAACACACATTTTTTTAAAGACAAACAGTGCCTCTAAGCTTATTAAAAGAGGATTCATTGCAGGACATCAATTATTTCATTAATGCATAGCTATAACTAAACTCGAAAACACCGTCATAGCAGGTAAACCAGTTCTTAATTTGTCGAAGAAAATAAAACCTTTTTATCAATACTTTTGGTTTTTCAACACACATAGGATTAAATATGTTTGCAAGACGAACAATTGAAAAAAGAAATCGTTTATTGTTAGAAAATGTATTTGACTTCAATGTTTGGTGTTGGTAAGCGTAAAACAATTAGATTCTTGTTACTTGGCCAGGATAGTAAATGGTGTCCAGCCCTGGCAATGGCATTGACCATCTGAGCGTGTCTCACATAACCTGACATCTACTGAATCTACTCTATTCCTTGACAACAAACCCCTTCCACGATGTTACTCAATGCTATTTATTTTATGTCAGCGCCTTGCTCATCTAATTCAAAATATAACCTTATCAATTGACCAGAACGTCATACTCCTTGCTACTCATGTTCATGTGTTGAAAATACATTTCAGGCGTAACAAAAATGTATGCTTGCAGAGACCTTTTGTTGGCCACTCTGTTGGTAGTAGCATGTAGAGGGACTTTTGGAGCACGTGACAATTCCTTTACATGTCATACGATTTAGAATTATTTGGAGATTTAAAAAATTTATTTTAATTTTTCTTTAAGAACATCCAATGTAAAAAGGAAAAAAAAACAAGAAAAAAAAACCAGTTGTACCTGGTATAGACACAGTTCTGGACCTTTTACATGTTATAGACAGTGTTGGAAAATATTTCTGGGCTTTTGTTAAAATAGGTCAGCGTTAGGGTTAATGTATCTGCTAACATTTCCTACATGAACTTAACCTGTTAACATCTGTTGGTGTCTAGGAAGCACATTTTATATGTCCCCTTTCCCTATCGGGTTGTTGGTGGATGTGCAGGAACCAAATACGGATGCTGTCGGGACGGCGTTACAGCTGCTTTGGGAACAGATGGTCTAGGATGTGCCCCAGCTGTCTTGCTTGGTGGTTGCAAAAGAACCAGATATGGGTGTTGTCCAGATGGGGTTACAGCTGCTATAGGAGCTGACGATTGTAGCTGTTAGCCATTCAATGGGTCCGTAATTATAAATTCTTTACCTTGAATTTGAATGTTTATAAATTTGTATTTAAAATGTTATTTGAACTTACGTAGTCTATCTTTGTTATTGTTCACGAGGCTTTAAGAAACATTAGGTATAAAGTATTTCAAAAAATATTAACAGTCGTCAAGTTAATTATTTGTGTTTGATTTTAAAGCATTAATAAAATTATTATATACCGTACTTTTGCGATGGTTTTCATAATGTCAAATTTTCGTCGTATCGTGATGTCAAGTATTTGGTGTGTCAACATCTCAAGCATAATGTATGTGAAATGTAATCAGTATTTGGTGTGTCAACATCTCAAGCATAATGTATGTGAAATGTAATCAGTATTTGGTGTGTCAACATCTCAAGCATAATGTGTGTGAAATGTAATCAGTATTTGGTGTGTCAACATCTCAAGCATAATGTATGTGAAATGTAATCAGTATTTGGTGTGTCAACATCTCAAGCATAATGTATGTGAAATGTAATCAGTATTTGGTGTGTCTGTGAAATGTAATCAGTATTTGGTGTGTCAACATCTCAAGCATAATGTATGTGAAATGTAATCAGTATTTGGTGTGTCAACATCTCAAGCATAATGTATGTGAAATGTAATCAGTATTTGGTGTGTCAACATCTCAAGCATAATGTATGTGAAATGTAATCAGTATTTGGTGTGTTAACATCTCAAGCATAATGTATGTGAAATGTAATCAGTATTTGGTGTGTCAACATCTCAAGCATAATTTATGTGAAATTTAATCAGTATTTGGTGTGTCAACATCTCAAGCATAATTTATGTGAAATTTAATCAGTATTTGGTGTGTCAACATCTCAAGCATAATTTATGTGAAATGTAATCAGTATTTGGTGTGTCAACATCTCAAGCATAATGTATGTGAAATGTAATCAGTATTTGGTGTGTCAACATCTCAAGCATAATGTATGTGAAATTTAATCAGTATTTGGTGTGTCAACATCTCAAGCATAATGTATGTGAAATTTTATCAGCATTTGGTGTGTTAACATCTCAAGCATAATGTATGTGAAATGTAATCAGTATTTGGTGTGTCAACATCTCAAGCATAATTTATGTGAAATTTAATCAGTATTTGGTGTGTCAACATCTCAAGCATAATTTATGTGAAATTTAATCAGTATTTGGTGTGTCAACATCTCAAGCATAATTTATGTGAAATGTAATCAGTATTTGGTGTGTCAACATCTCAAGCATAATGTATGTGAAATGTAATCAGTATTTGGTGTGTCAACATCTCAAGCATAATGTATGTGAAATTTAATCAGTATTTGGTGTGTCAACATCTCAAGCATAATGTATGTGAAATTTTATCAGCATTTGGTGTGTAAACATCTCAAGTATAATGTATGTGAAATGTAATCAGTATTTGGTGTGTCAACATCTCAAGCATAATGTAAGTGAAATGTAATCAGTATTTGGTTTGTCAACATCTCAAGCATAATGTATGTGAAATGTAATCAGAATATATTATGTCCCTTTTGCCATTTTCAAGTTGTCTCCAGTATTAGGTATGTTTAATCTAATCAGTATTTTGTGTGTCCATCGTGCCACTGAAATTGTATGTCAATTTCTCCAGTACTCGATTTTTTGACCGTGCCAGTGATGGAATACTTTCAAATAGTCATTTGTGTTATCATTAACATGGGAAGTGTCATTAATTAAGTGTGTCGAAAGATGCATTTTCTTCTAACTCCTTTTAGATCAATATCTTTTAAAGTCATAATTTTATGATTAACCAAGGTAAATCTAATTTTTTAAAATATTTCACCCAAGAGAAGTGTTGAACAATGTCAGTGAAATATGTCATGAAAAACTAAAAGTATATGCCAAAAGTTTTCTGTTACCATGGACAAAAAATACTAGAAAATTTAGACATTTTAAAACTGAATTGAAGCGAATGAAGTAAGATTATTGTTCTCTTAAGATTATCAGAAAACTGGGTACACATTGATGGATTTTTTTTCCAGACATGATTAAAGCGGTTAAAATGTGCTAAAAAAGTCCACGCACAGTTTCATATAATGAAATTAAATGTTACATATCACGAAATATATTTACATATAATGAAATAAAAGGTTAATTATAAAGAAACAAAATGTTACTTATAACGAAATAAATTAATATGTAAGGAAAATAAAAAAAGGATCAGATCAGGAAATTAAAAGTAACATATAATGAAACAAAGAGTTACATACAATTTAATAAAAAGTGAAATACAGTTAAAAGAATAGATTACTATAATTAAATCAAAAGTCACGAAGGCTGTCAATCGGTGTGTGAACAAGGCCAGTGTTCAGGTAGTCCGACTGGTCAGTTTTCGGGGTGTCAGTGTGGCCTAATTAGAAAATAGGAACTTGAAAAAACTTTTCCTTTTTTTTTCATACAAGATAATTTGCTCTTATCTGCCTTGATATACTATATTCTTTCCATAACTTTTATAATTAAATGGCTGTCGGAGAGATCAAATTGTTTTTTATTTTATTATTTTTTAATATTTTTTAAATTTTTTTTTTGAAAAACAACAGCAAAAAGAACCAACTAACAAAGCAATCTTCAGAACTGTTGAAAATCCTTGAACCAACTAACAAAGCAATCTTCAGAACTGTTGAAAATCCTTGAACCAACTAACAAAGCAATCTTCAGAACTGTTGAAAATCCTTGAACCAACTAACAAAGCAATCTTCAGAACTGTTGAAAACCCTTGAACCAACTAACAAAGCAATCTTCAGAACTGTTGAAAATCCTTGAACCAACTAACAAAGCAATCTTCAGAACTGTTGAAAATCCTTGAACCAACTAACAAAGCAATCTTCAGAACTGTTGAAAACCCTTGAACCAACTAACAAAGCAATCTTCAGAACTGTTGAAAATCCTTGAACCAACTAACAAAGCAATCTTCAGAACTGTTGAAAATCCTTGAACCAACTAACAAAGCAATCTTCAGAACTGTTGAAAACCCTTGAACCAACTAACAAAGCAATCTTCAGAACTGTTGAAAATCCTTGAACCAACTAACAAAGCAATCTTCAGAACTGTTGAAAATCCTTGAACCAACTAACAAAGCAATCTTCAGAACTGTTGAAAATCCTTGCCGAGGAAACCTTAAATTAATAAGCTGTCGAGCTAATTCATTTGTAAATACCAAGAAACAAAATTACAGGTAAGGATAAAAAAAAAGAAATATTTCAATATACCATAATGACTTGCACATACCATAGTAACTTGCAAAATATCGCAGTGACTTGCAACATACCGCAGTGACTTGCAACATACCATAGTGACTTGCAATATACCATAGTGACTTCAAATATACCATAGTGACTTGCAACATACCATAGTGACTTGCAAATACCATAGTGACTTCAAATATACCATAGTGACTTGCAACATACAATAGTGACTTTGATTATACCATAGTGACTTGCAACATACCACAGTGACTTGCAACATACCACAGTGACTTGCAACATACCACAGTGACTTGCAACATACCACAGTGACTTGCAACATACCACAGTGACTTGCAACATACCACAGTGACTTGCAACATACCACATTGACTTGCATGCTACTTTAGCATGTTTATAGTGCTCTGATGTTCTTAAATTTATTTAAATAAAAAATTCTTAAAATGTTTAATCAATGATGTTTTTAACATTTTCAATGTCCCTTAAAGACTGGGTCAAACTGTTTCAAAATTTTGGCGCGATCGCTTTAAAAGAGCGCATTTCTTATGAATTTTTTCTATGTCCATCCAGACTGGGAACTGTCAGTAAGGAATATGTTGAAGACCGCACTGTGTCCATCCAGACTGGGAACTCTCAGTAAGGAATATGTTGAAGACCGCAGGTTTTTTTTTAAGGATATGTGTTCATAAATCAGTTCTTTGAGATATTCCGGTGCAGAGCCTTCTATATAGCTGTATGCCGGGCACAGCATTTTGTAGTAATGCGTTCACTTACAGGAAGCCAATGGAGATCTCTAAGAGCTGGGTTGATGTGGTCAGATTTCTTTATCCACGATACAATGCGTGCTGCAGTATTCGGTATTTTCTGGGGTCTCATAATTTGGTTCTGAGGTAAACCCCACAAACAACTGTTACAGTAATCTGGTCTTGTTTGGATTAGAACAACTGCTATGATATTTGCTGTTCTTTTATTGAGTGGAGGACGCAGCTGACCCAGGGCGCGCAGATGACAGAAGCATGCCCTAACCACATAATTAATATGGGGAATCATTCTACGTTTACTGTCAATATATAAGCCAAGGCGTCTGACAGTGGAGGACAACGGTATCTCAGAATCATCGTCTTTTATTGATGCGATGGCAACCTTCCGAAGATTGGGGTCCAAACCACAAATAATTGCCGCAGTCCGCTTCACACCTGTACATAAAAAAACCCAGGAACATGTCCTGCTTCTAAATATTTCAGTAGTGCTAAAACCATTATGGCATTTTAGAAACTGATTTCAGCTAATAGTATATTATATGCGAGTAGTACATCTGATAGAATAAATATGGAAAATTAATTAATAACAGGATTTGTTGGTTTGATACCATGCGGTATTTTTAAAAAAAATCCCTTTCTTTTTCTTTTCTATATCTTTTTTTTTACGGTACTTCCAGCCAGCCATTTTCTTTGTTTTTGTTTGAAGATTTTTGCTATTCTTATTCCCTTCTTTTCCTTCCTTTTTTAGATGTATGTATGATGTACTAATAATGTGAATTTAATCAATTTTATATTAATGTCTTTCGTTGTATTGTTCAAGGCATTAACCAAAAATTGTTAATTCATTATTATTTTTTCATCATAATTCCTTTAAATTGAATGACTGCCATCCTCAAGCTAGTTGGACAGTTTCATAAATTTACAATGGGACTGAGGGGCCTAGTATTTCATGACATTCTTAATATCGCTATTTACACCCCAGGGAGCTGTGGTTTTCACGACAATTAAAACACATCTGCTCTCTATTATTACGGATGATGCCACGGGGGGGGGATAATTAATTAGGTTATTATTTACAGCGTTGTTGAAAGTTAATACTAATAAAGTATTTTTTTTTAAAATTGTTCAGCTTTTGCTGTTGATGATGACTATGGCAAAACTCCGGCTTAAATAGCAGTCCCTGGGCTGTATTTTGTTTAAAGTGAAGCAGAATTTCTTAATTCAAAAATGTTAATGTTATATGGCATCTTAGACTGTGTCTCGACGACTATCAAAGGCCAAGGATTCGGTGGATGACCAGCAGTGTTTAGTAAATCTAAAACAGGCCTCAAATTCCCATGCTTATTGCTCTGATCAGCAGTTTGAGGATCATGAGAGTCGTGATACTTATTTGGAAAGTTCAAAGACAACAACGAAATGTTTCTAAATCTGATGCTCAGCCGCGAAATGAATGAAATCAAAGAATGCATTGTTGAACATTTTACCAAAAACCTTTGCTTTTTAATTCCTTTACATTAACTTCGCTTTTGTTTGTGGGTGGCTGGCTGAAAAGAAATCTTCGGACGGCTGATTGATCCCTTTTCCGTCAACCTATCGAGCTGAAATATTAATATAGTTAATGAGTGTGAAAAAATATGCGGCTGGAAATCTAGAGAAAAGGGGGGGGGGAAGAATAGGGATTCTCATCAACTGTGTTTCGTGTATACATGTCTTGTCCAATGTTCAGCCCCATCCCCATTGCTCGATAGTACATTTGTTAAAGGACTTATACAAAAAAACATTGTTTTAGCGCGGTTTATAGGTTGCTTGCAAATGTTCATTTGAGTTTCAGATCATGCTGCTAAACTTCAGCTTCACCTCCGCAAGAGTGTTGCCATTGGATTGCCGCCCCTTCTATTTTACTTTATCCCAAAGATAATTTTACTTATATACATGTAAATTTTTATTTAAAAAAAACTTAGAATAAAAGTGAGCGAATAACAGAAAAGTCGACATGGCTTTTGTCTCGGGAGTTTGCCTTTCTTTCGGTTTTGAGTCTAAAAAGTATTGTCAATTTGACCCAAACTTCTTGCTGTCAGGCTGACCAAATACATGGATCCACTTGACATGACATAGGTGTCCTCCGATTGGATCGCGGAAATCTACCTATCCTTAAAAATTCGAAACACCTAAAAAAAAACACGCCGTATAAATGTTTTATTAGTACATCTGTCAAAAAAAATTGTTTCGTCTCTGGCGTCAGTAGTTTTCTAAGTCTATGATGGTCAGCAAGAAAACCCACTTTTGAGTCTACAACAGGCAGCCAGCAAACTCACCTTTGAGTCGATAAAAATCAGCACGCAAACCCACTTGTAAGTCTATAACCGTCAGCAAGCAAACCCACTTTTTACTCCTTTTTGGTTGGTATTTAGTTTTCAAATTAGATTTATTTAAAAAAATTGCTCTGATGCCCATTTGTTTATGAGTTATTGAAGTTCCTTTTTGTGTACCTTGGACGGTAGCGAGATATTTGAAGAAGATTTTAGTTTATTAAAGCTGACGACAATAACGAATTAAAAAAAGATATATATTTGTATTTCGACATGTTATCCATTGTGATGTAAACAATTTTATTTTTATTTATTTTTTTTTTTTTAATAGAAGACTTAAAAGTAATTATATCAAGTGAAGAAGATTTTTTTTCATAACAAAACTTATTTTCTAACACAAATGTTTCAACCGCTTAAATTGTTACTGAAACGTTTCCTTCTAATGACACATTCCCCGACCAATAAGTTACCTTTCAGAAGGATAATGTTAAAGTTGAAATTTCGATTCATCTTTGCAGGCCGCAATCGTTGCAGAAGCGCGATTTAAAATGGATGCTGCAAAGAAAAAAAAAGAAGAAATCTGCCAATCGAAGAGTTCTCTCGGTGGTTTTGTAGGCACGAGAAGTGGGTGCTACTACGTTGGCGTTACACATGCTGCTGCAGACATTCAGAAAGGACGCGATGAAGTACCGTTTATCGATGGATGTGTAGGCACGAGAAATGGGTGCCACGCTGACGGTGTTACATCTCCTGCTGCAGACATTCAGAAAGGACGCGATTAAGTACCGTTTATCGATGGATGTGTAGGCACGAGAAATGGGTACCACGCTGACGGTGTTACATCTGCTGCTGGAGACAATGTTGATGGATGCCCGGAGGTTAATTTTGTCAAGGGGTGTGCAAGCACGAGATACGGGTGGCTACTCTTTGTTTGTACAGTCCGTTTAAAAAAAAAACATTTTGCCAGCACATTCGTTCTGTTGTTGCGCTTCCCCCCCCCCCACCCCAAGACTGTTTCCTCGCTTTTTTTTTAAATTTTACAAACTTTGTTCTCGACAAAATGGTGAAATATAAAAATAAAATATCATGTAAGTGATTAAAAGTTAATTTACTTTATTCCAGAACTACGTAATGGGAAGGCCTAGGCAATTACAAATACTGTATTACATACTTAAGACCATATTCTTAATGCACACGAATGATTTACAAATCATAAAAGTGACGTACAACACATATAAGGACATATACCACTTAACAGTGCCGTAAAACACACATCAGTGGCCTACAACACAAACCGTTAAACCGCAACACACAACAGGGTGTTACAGCGTACGACACAGGTTATGTCTCGCAATACCCATAAAAACAATGTCTCAAAATGTCTGGTATGAACGGAACGTTTGGGTAGAATTTGCGCTTAAAAGGTAGCTTCATCAATTTTAATATAGATTTTGAAATATCGCGAAAATCTCAAAATTGTGATTTGTATTTCTAGACACCTTGTAAATATAGAGAAGCAACATGCTTTGATATTGTCTATCAAGTTCATAAACATAATACGGTATATCTGCTGACACCAACCCCCCCCCCCCTTTACGGAATTTAGGGATGCTCAGAACAAAAATACACACAAATCTAATTGTGATTTGTATTTCTAGACACCTTGTAAATATAGAGAAGCAACTTGCTTTGATATTGTCTATCAAGTTCATAAACATAATACGGTATATCTGCTGACACCAACCCCCCCCCCCTTTACGGGATTTAGGGATGCTCAGAACAAAAATACACACAAATCTGACCTCATTTATATCTTAAGTGCTTTAACCTTGTCCGAGGAAACCAACGTCAATAAGTAATTAGGCAAACAATTAAATTGATTAAAGCTTTCTGAAAACCACAAACGCAAATTGAATGACAGAATCCTCGGTATGAAATTTACGGACAGCACTACGTGGGTAATTACTGATTGATTTTTGAGATCAGCCTAACTTTTCGTGGTGTTTGTTTCATCCGTGCCAGTAGTTGTAAACAGAATTATTTCATCTCGTAAATGAATATGTATGTTTTTCGACAACGAATTTTCGCAAGTTGATAGGACTAATGTGGTTGAGAATATATAATCCACTAATGTTGGTAAAAATAGAATAACTAAGATAATCAAATTATAAAGTAGTTTTAATTATTTCTATAATTTAGTTGTCGGAAATAAAGAATACGATTACGAAAAGTGGGAAACGATTTTAAAAGTATCGATCCTGTGTTGGCGTATTCACAACTCGAGTTTCGTAATCACAATTAACTTTAGCGATGAAATATAGCTTATTTCAATCTAAAATTGCAGAAATTATTTTAAAAAACATTGACATTTTGAGTTTTAATGAGATATAAATATGACAGACACACGCTCAGCTCGCATGGTGGGATGACACGAGGGAGACACAACTACCAGCTGCTGTATTGGACACATACGATAAGACGTCACCTACGAGAGTTTTAAACTTTGTTGTGAAGAGTTCAACTTAGTGATCTTTGCCTCACAGCGTTGTAGTTGTAAGTATTCAATAAGTTCCGTTTTAAATTTATCAACGACTGATTACAAAAGATTATTATCCCCATTTAAACTTATCAGTTGCATGCCTTGGTTGTAAAACTACAGCTACAAATCGTAAATGATAACTTAAAGGCTGATGCTCTTTAGCTTCTATTCTCTAGGTCCCAGTCTATGGGTCACAGTCTCTCTAAAGCCCAGTCTCTATCTCCCAGTCTCTATTTCCTAGTCTCTGACCAGTTTCTGCCTCTCAGGCTCTGGCAGCTCCCAAGACCAGGTTCCCAGGCTCTCTCAATCCCAGTCTCCAGCTCCCAGTTTCCAGATCCCAGTTTCTAGATCAAGTCTCTGGTTTCTAGTCACTGTGCTTTAGTCTCTCTTGATCCCAGTAGCTTGCTCCCATTATCTAGCTCCCAGTATCTTGCACCTAATCTCTAGCTAAGAGTTTCTACCTTCCAGTCTCTAGATACCAGTCTCTGGCTCGAAATCTCTGGCACGAAGTCTCTGGCTTGCAGTCTATCTAGCTCTTAGTGTATAGCTCCGTCACTAGCTTATAGTCTCTAGCTCCCAGTCTCTTTATCACAGTCTCTAGTTTCAAAGTCTGTCTGAATCTCAGTCGCTAGTTCTCAGTCACTAGCTACCAGTCCCTCTGTATTCCAGACTCTAGTTCCGAGTCTATAGTTCACATTCTATAGCTCCCAGTCTCTCGCTAATAGTCTGAGACTACTAGTGCCTACCTCCCAGTTTATGGCTTACAGTCCCTGGCTCCTAGTCTCTGTCTCCCAATCTATAGCTATACTTCCCCTAATTAGCACACTTGCTTTCAATCTCTATCTTAAGCACCCTTAATATAAAATCCAGGCCATTAATCTCTAGCTACACCTTCCCTAAATCTTAAGCCCTGGTTCCAACCCTCTTGCAACAGATCACTAACATGTATGAAATAATTAAAAAACAAAATTTCTTACACTGGATCCCACTTTTAAAGTTTTAAATGCTTTAAAAAAAATCGAATCGCATTCAATCTTTTGACCTTTGACCTTTAATGTGAACTCTATACCAAATTACGTGATTTCTTTTTTTTTTTTTGTCAACATATTTGTTGATTACTTTCAGACAGAAAAAACAACATGTTGACTGTCAAAGTTCTCATTCTGGCGATAGTCTTGCTGGTTGCTTGTACAGAATCTTATGGAATTAGTAAGATTAATTATTAACGTTTCGTTTTTGAAATTAACGTAGCAATATTTTATTTTTTACTTGAAATTAATTCAAACTTAATAATTTATAGAAAAAATGAGATACTTTTTTTAAAAAAATGTATTTTGTGATTCTTTCGGCAATATTTATATTATTTTAGGCATTTTCGGGTTAGGGTATGTAATTTATTGATACAACACTATAATATGCTTTTTCTTAAGTATTTATTAAACGACCCCTAAAAGAATTATTTTCCTACGCGGCATGCAGGGCAATGCCACTCTAAGAAATAAAATGTTGGTGTTTTAATTATGTTTTTAAGTACTTTTATATACGCATCATTCTTTTTTGCTTTTACCGTCCGGTGAGTAGTCGGATAAATTAGAATATTTTTGCTAGAGTGAGCAGGCCACACACAGTTGTCCATGTGAGTAGGTCACACACAGCTGTCCATGTGAGCAGGCCACACACACCTGTCCATGTGAGCAGGCTACACACAGCTGTCCATGTGAGCAGGCCACACACAGCTGTCCATGTGAGCAGGCTACATACAGCTGTCCATGTGAGCAGGCCACACACAGCTGTCCATGTGAGCAGGCCACACACAGCTGTCCATGTGAGCAGGCCACACACAGCTGTCCATGTGAGCAGGCCACACACAGCTGTCCATGTGAGCAGGCCACACACAGCTGTCCATGTGAGCAGGCCACACACAGCTGTCCATGTGAGCAGGCCACACACAGCTGTCCATGTGAGCAGGCCACATACACCTGTCCATGTGAGCAGGCCACACACAGCTGTCCATGTGAGCAGGCCACACACAGCTGTCCATGTGAGCAGGCCACACACAGCTGTCCATGTGAGCAGGCCACACACAGCTGTCCATGTGAGAAGCATGGATTTTCAAAATTTAGTCCTTACACCTGTAGCGATTGATCCACCTATGCATTAGCTATGTTAAAAGCTCAATTAGTATAATATAAACAAATTCAGGGCCCCCGGCCCTAAACGGATTATTTTAAAATACATGTACTAATTCAGAAACCTAATTATTATGCTATAGACAAACTGGAATGTCGCAGTTTGTATTTGATTCAATTTTATCCACCCATGCAATGGCTTTGTTTGAAATTATTTTACATATCTTATATAAGAAAAAAAAACGATTTTAGGGCCACCGGCCCCAAACGAAATGTTGTAAAATGGTTGCACTTATTTAGAAACCTTTCGCGGGCGTGCACACTACAATTGACCAAAGTTGCATCGCAATCAAATGAATGGTAGAGGATGGCATACGGAAATTTTATTGAAATAGATCATAAAAGAAAAAAAACAACAACTTTAGGCCAGCGGTCCAAAACTGAATACATGTATTGCAAAATGGTTGTACAAACTCAGGTTCTACTAATTGATGTCACACACAAACTGAAATATCGCTGTTTTTATTTGATTAAATTCCATCCACTCATGCATTAGCTCTCTTTAAAATTATATTTTTACAGCTCGTGTAATTAAAAAAAAACAAATTTAGAGGCCTTGACCGCAAACGGAATATTGTAAAATGGTTATGTTAATTCAAAACTTACTTATTATGTCACATACAATTTGAAATGTCGTTATTTGCATTTGATTAAAAATCAATCCACCAATACATTAGTTCTTTTGGAAATTATATGTATACAGCTCATATAATTCCGTTGAAATGTGTTTATCACATTGTAAACGGTGCTGCATTTTGTTAAAGGTGCTGCTAGGTTGGCTTGTTTTTGGTTTGTGCTTTCGTGAATGATAATTGGTCTGTGACGTGTTTTTGTGTACGCAAGTGTGAAGTCTCTAGGACGTTATGGTTGGGCAACGAAGATTAGACTGGAAGCCATAGCTTGGGTGAAAGCATTACATAACTAGGACTGGGATTTGTGATGGATTTTTTTGTTTCGACCTGATAGTAATAATTTAAGATGCAGCGGATCTGGTCCCCCAACATGTCGCTGTTCTCAGAGCGTTCAAACAGAAAAACAAAGACAAAGCGAGGATTTATAAATTAAATGAATAAGCTTTTAAAAATTTTTTTTTTCTAAAAATCCATGTCAAAAATTCATGAAATTTTTCCCTAATGCCCAGTTTACACAATCAAATTTTGTCCAATTTATTTTTGAACGCACTTTTTTTTTGTAACACAAAATAGTGCGTTCATAAAAAAAATTAAAAAAAAAAAAATTGACAAAAAATGTGTTAGTGGGAACTTAACATGAATCATTTCTTCAATAAATCTTCACCAACAAGAATTAACGTGTTCGGATCTCGATGTTGAATTTTGAATTTTGAATTTTGAAATTTGAATCTTCTTTCAGACCTGATAGGCGGTTGCAGAGGCACTCGATATGGTTGCTGCGATGACGGAAAGACCTCTGCCGGGGGACCCAATAAAGACAACTGTAGACCCGCTGGCTTTGTCGGTGGTTGCAAGGGCACGAGATACGGGTGTTGCTCTGACGGCGTCACGTCTGCTGCTGGAGACAATGGGGAAGGATGCGCCTAAATTGTCGTGTTCTGTTTCTTATTGCAATATAATTTAATTGGATACGAATAAAATTTAGACACTTACGTTCAATGTTTAGGTAATTTGTATGTGTATGTGTGAAGGTTTTTAAGATAAAAATAAACTATGATAAATGCTAAATACTTAAAAGTAATATTATGTTTAAACCCCTTACCATTGGTGATCAAGATCTTTCAAATCAGAATACATGGAGTAGATGAATAAAGCTCATAAATTGTTTGCATTGTTAAAAAACGAAGAATTTTTTTTTAAATGCTGCTATTACTTAATATCCATTTGCAAATTTTCCAAATAGTTATATAGGATCATCAATTGTTGTGCAAAGAGATCCTCTAAGTTCAAAGTAGGTGGGTGGAGGGGCGCCCATTTTCAATTTCAAGTGAATATTTGCAATGAAGACTCGTACCAATAACTTGTTTAAATCTAACTCGGACGCAGAGACTTACAGAACGTTATAGCATCTTAACTCATAAACTACCATTTTTATTCTTTTTATTCTTATTATTATTATTAATATTCGCATTTATGTCGTGGAGATATCAAAATAATAACTATTAACTATGAATAGAATGTTGTGTTAACAATTTTATTAAAAAAATAACTAAAGCTTTACATGTCAGTGGCAATGTTCCTCTCCATACACTTTGTCAGAGGCAATGTTCCTCTCCCTACACATTGTCAGAGGCAATGTTCATATCCCTACACTTTGTCAGAGGCAATGTTCCCCTCCCTACGCTTTGTCAGAGGCGATGTTCCTCTCCATACACTTTGTCAGAGGCAATGTTCCTCTCCCTACACTTTGTCAGAGGCAATGTTCCTCTCCCTACACTTTGTCAGAGGCAATGTTCCTCTCCCTACACTTTGTCAGAGGCAATGTTCCTCTCCCTACACTTTGTCAGAGCCAATGTTCCTCTCCCTACACTTTGTCAGAGGCAATGTTCCTCTCCCTACCTTTTGCCCCGACACCAGGAGGTACCACCCTATCCCTGGTGATTGTTTTATTAAGTTGTTATTTGAAAGATTAAAACAGACATGTTTCTAAGGACATTTTCCTGTGTAATGGTGGCCTAATAAATTGTCAACGATCTTGAAATAAATCAACTAGAAACCATAATTTTCAATGCACTTTCTTTTTGTATTTGCAATTAAAAGAAGATGAAAAGAGACGTCAAAGGAATTAAATATTTTATTTTTGGCAGGCTAAATGAATTAGATGTCTTTCTTTAGGCATAGTGAATGAATTAGAGGTCTTACTTTGGCACTTTGAATGAATTAGAGGTCTTACTTTAGCACACTGAATGAATAGGAAGTCTTATTTTGTCACGCTGAATGAATTGGTACTCTTCCATTGGCACTCTGAATTAATTCTAAGTATTCTTTGACACGCTAATACCTCTAGGGGAGGGTCACCAAAAATGTTCACGGCGGGCCGGATAATCATTCTGTACAATACTTGCAAGCCAGAACGTAAGCTCTTGCAGAAAAGACGAAACGCTATTTTTGGTATTACATTTTTATCATGGGTGAGTGGCGTGCGATGCAAGAAAGCACTAACATTTATTTTATGAACTAAAATGTTAGCAAAGAAGGCGACGTTAGCAATAAGATAGTTACATCAGACCTAAAGCAACATATTTGAATCTCACATACTAAAGCAGCAAAAAAGATTAGTGAGATTTGTGAAACTGACTTTTCGCTTTAAAGATATCATCAATGTTTGGATTGGAATTTCTTTATCCAATCAAAAGGATTGTTCATCTATCACTCTCACATGTATTGACTTCACATACTTTATTTTTGAAAATATTTGCTCACATACATACGTTGTTCCATGCATGGTGCACACGGATGTCAACACTTCCGGTTTTTTTTAAAGTCAATTTTGATACCACAAACACACGCGAGAAGATGTGAGAGATCAGTAGACTCATCCCGTGCCAGAGAATACCAAACCAAGTTCCTAGCTTTCTCCCGTATCTGTAGCACTATGGTATCTCCAAGTTCTTCTATTCTTCGCACAACTGAACTTGCCTAGGGGCTGATAGTTCCAACCGAGGCGATTAAGATTTTTAATGTCCCCTTATGTTTCCAACACTCCTCTTCCTTTCACCCACTTACAGTTTTGGGTAGTTATTAACCGGAATATACTTAATGGAAATTGATTCTTATCTTTTTATTTTATTTTTAAATCATGCTTTTCCTAAAAAAGTTACTTGGTAGGTTTTTTTTTATAAAATGAGTTGTTAATTTATTCTTATTTAAATACATCGTGTTTTATACTGATCAAACTCAAACAGCTTGATCACTTAATTACAAACGGCTATATCACTATAGTTAGACATGCTGAAATGCGCCGTGGTCTCTACAACACAAAACGATTTATTCTCCGGTATCCACCCAGCGATTATACTTCGTACCAGGCCTGAACAACTCAAAATGTAAGGCGGGCCGTAATACTTTATGAAACAACTTGTTCGGGCTGAAAGATAAATAGGACAAGGGCGAACGCTTTTAAGAAAAAAAAAATAATAATAAAGGACATTTCTTTTCTTCGTATGCCACAAAGATTTTGCTGTGGCGTCGCATGCTGCCTGCGGGCCGTGTGTTGTGCGGGCGTGCTTTATTTATACCATTGTAGTAATTATCCGGCCATGCACGTGGCTTACTTACGCAGCGCGAAAAATGGTCCTTCTTCTGACACCAGGATAAAAGAGAACATGTGAAAAATGTCAGCTCTCCTGATTCAGTAGTTATCAAGTCTATAATGGTCAAGAAACGAAATCACTTTTGAGTCTTTTGGGTTTGTATTTTGGTGTCAATTCCTGTTTTTTAAATTTCTTCAAATGCAAATTTTTTAATGAGTTTTTTTTTGTGTGTGTGTGTGTAAAGTAGTTGTCATCGTTCTGATGTTATAGTTGGTAGTAGAGTATTATAATCATGCCGTGAAGGGAAAGAATTACATCTACAGTAGCGATATCTATAAAGGATATTTTAGTTTATTACGTAGATGATACAGTTTTATAAATATTTTTGTCTCAACATGTCCCGTTGTTTTAATTGTGTTCTAATTCAAGACTAAGAAGTAATTATGCCGAATTAGGAAGTAATTATGCCGAATTAGGAAGTAATTATGCCGAATTAAGAAGTAACTATGCCGAATTAAGAAGTAATTATGCCGAATTAAGAAGTAATTATGCCAAATTAAGAAGTAAGTATGCCGAATTAGGAAGATATTTTTAATCTTAACTGTTGAAACAAGATTTTAAAAATTCTCAAACATTACCCGTCTAACGAAACATTCCCCAAACAATAATTTACGTTTCGGAAAGCACATGATGCAGTTGACGTTTCGATTCCACTTTCATGCCTCATTGGTGGAAGAAGAGTGATTCAATATGTCAGCTTCTCTGTCGGTCAATCTTCTTCTGGGGTACAACACATAAAATGACATTCCAGTGCCATACAACCCACCACAGTGACATTTTAGAGCCATACAACCCATCACCGTGACATTCAAGTTCCATACAACCCACCACAGTGACATTCCAGTGCCATACAACCCACCACCGTGACATTCCAGTGCCATACAACCCACCACAGTGACATTCCAGTGCCATACAACCCACCACAGTGACATTCCAGTGCCATACAACCCACCACAGTGACATTCCAGTGCCATACAACCCACCACCGTGACCTGCAACAAAAACCCATTGAACTGTAACACACAACAGCGAGGTGCAAGGCATAACACCTACAACAGTGTCTGGTACGGACGGAAATCTTGGATAGACCTTGCGCTACAATATAGCTTAATAAATTTAAATTTAGATTCTGAAATTTCGCGAAAACCTCAAAACGGGCATACTTATTTCTAGACAAATTGTAACTATAAAGGAGAAACATTCTCCCAAAAGTTCTCCTAAGCTCCTGCACTGAATACGGTACTCCTGCACCCCATCCCCAATAAAAGTGGGGTGGGGGTGGGTATTTAGTAACTGCGGGATAGAGGGTTGCTCTAAACAGAAATGTATAATAAACTGACCTCAATTGTATCTTAAGTGCTTCGACCTTATCGAAGAAAACCACGTGAATAAGTAATGATGCGTACAATTTGAGGCCTTACGACAACCATAAAACAACATGTGACCGAATTCAACATAAGGCCAAAACGCAACAGCTTTCGGGGGTGAGTGCTATGATCCCTTCTTTTTGTGTGGCTGTTACAGCGCTAATAATGACATGTCTCTGCAGCAACTGCTAGGCTGCCAGAGGCCAATTTGGCGACAGAATTCTGCTTTGGTAATTACTAATTGTAATTCGAGATTCAATTGCCGTCTCGTGTGTGTCTCTTTGATCCACTAAAGTAGTCGTAAACACAATTATTTCCCCTCGTAAATAAATGTGTGGTTTTCGACAACGAGTATTCGATAGTTTAGAGGAATTGCGTCGTTGAGAATAGATAATCTACTAATGTGGATAAAAAATAAAATAACTATAAAAAAATTATTAATCAGCTATAATTATGTATATATTTTATTTATGGAAAAAAAAAAAGATTATGATTACAAAGTGTAGAAAATGATATCACAAGTATCGATCCTGATTTGGCGTATTCACAACTCGAGTTTCATAATCACAATAAATTTTGGTGATCAGCGTTAATAAGGGAACGTCCACAAGTCAGGAAAATGGCAACCGTAAATGGCGGGGAAAAAATTGTTTTAAAACCTGTGACATATTTCATTGGATTCTGATATAAATGTTCCATACACAACCGCTACTGGCATTGTCGGACAAAACAACGTAGAAAGGTCTACCACCTACTGGACACAAGATAAGACGTCGCCACGACAGTTTGAAAGGTTGCTCGGAAGAATTCAATTTAGCAATCTTTGCCATACAGCGCTGTAGTTGTAAGTATTCCATAAGTGTCGATATAGGTGCGTTATAAATAATCTAACAGGTCTGATTGAAAAAGGGATTTGTTTGTTAGATAACAATCTTGATTAATTATCAATTGTATGCCTTGGCTGTAACAATCTAGCTAATACTTTTTAAATGTTAGCTTGAGGCTTCCAGTCTCTGTCCTCCAGTCTCTAGATGCAAGTCTCTGGCTCCTAATCTCTTGACACCAGTCCCTCGTTCCAAATCACTGGCTGCGAATCTCTGGCCCCCCAGTTTCTATTTCCCAGTCTCTGGCTCCCAGGATCTTATCCCAGTCTCTAGCTGCAAGTATCTGGCTGCTAATCTCTGGCTACCATTCTCTAGCTTCAACTCCCTTAATGTAACTCCCTAGCTCACTATCTCTAGTTTAGTTTAACCTCTCTCAATGTAACACCTTGCCTCTCCCTCTCTAGCTTCACCTTCTTTAATGTAACACCCTGGCTCCCACTCTCTAGCTTCACCTTCTTTAATGGAACACCCTGGCTCCCACTATCTCGCTTCACAATCTTTAATGTAACACCCTGGCTCCCAGTCCCCATCTACAAATCACTAACGTTTATCCAATCACTCCAACACCTTCCATTCTCTGCTTCTAAATGTTTCCACTCCATGATTACCCATCACTTGTTATATTCATTGCCAGAGATGCACTCCACTTGATCTCACTGTCCAATTTTCAATCGCTATTTTTAAAAAAAGCAAATCGTATTTAAACTTTTGAACTTTGACCTTTAATCCAAACTCGATAACAAATTACGGAGTTGTTGGTTTTTTTTTTACGTTAATACATTTGCTTATTCCTTTCAGACAGAACAAAAACAAACAACATGCTGGCTTTCAAAGTTCTTCTTCTGACCGTTGTCTTGCTGGTGGTGTGTACAGAATGTCAAGAAACATGTGAGAATAACTTTCTACGTTATATAATTTGAAATTAAAGAAACACTCTTTTTTTTAAAATTCCAATGAATTAATATCGGTAATATCGGAGTATATAACTTGCAGAGGGGCGCGATTCTGTGATCCTGTGGACTTCATAATAGTGTACTTTATGAAGATTACATCATAAAAATATTATTTAACCACTGCATACGTAAGGGTCAACAAAGGGATGCACAATTTCGATAACTGTGTTCTTGGCAAATTGTGTCGTCATATTATTTTCTTCTTTTAAAATAAATTAAATGTAATTAAAGTGTGCCTGTGTCCACTTTTATTATATTTGTCGCAAAACAAGATTTCTTTAGTTTAAACTAGAACATATAATGTTACGTTGTTACCGGGGTAATAATAACAGACATTTTGTGATATTTTCCACTTGCTGTTGCAAAAATTCACCAGAATTACTTTAAAAAAAGAAAAAAAAGAACATATGTTACGTTGTTACCGGGGTAATAATAACAGACATTTTGTGATATTTTCCACTTGCTGTTGCAAAAATTCACCAGAATTACTTTAAAAAAAGAAAAAAAAGAACATATGTTACGTTGTTACCGGGGTAATAATAACAGACATTTTGTGATATTTTCCACCTGCTGTTGCAAAAATTCACCAGAATTACTTTAAAAAAAGAAAAAAAAGAACATATGTTACGTTGTTACCGGGGTAATAATAACAGACATTTTGTGATATTTTCCACCTGCTGTTGCAAAAATTCACCACAATTACTTTAAAAAAAAAAAAAAAAAAAGAACATATGTTACGTTGTTACCGGGGTAATAATAACAGACATTTTGTGATATTTTCCACCTGCTGTTGCAAAAATTCACCAGAATTACTTTAAAAAAAAAAAAAAAGAAGAAGAATAAGCATAATGATGTTTACGTTTCTAACTTATTTTGTTATGAGAAATATGTATCTGTTATATAACATCACACTATCCTAATCTTTTTGCTGCCCTTGAACCAAAAATTTTGTTTTCTTTAAAGATTGTAAAACGTGACGTTAAAGGACAACACAAATATCTGTATTTCATTTAACGGAATATGATATATTGATAACTTTTTCAAAAATATCACCAAATTTTTGCCTTGTTTTTCGTCTATGTTATCGGAAAATATAAAAAAAAGTATTTATTTAAAGAGAATTTCAAAATACTTTTCCCGTCTGAAGCACCTTGAGTGTTTTTTTCTATTAAGAACCGCTATTAATTTGATCAAACATATAAACATCCGCTTTACTTTGAGCAAAGTCAAAACAATAATATATCTTTATTTTTTTAAAGCAAATCTTAACCCACCTTTATTCACGCCCATGAATTGTAAAGGGAAATAAAATATCGCGATATTTATTTGTAAACATAGAATGTAACATCTATTTTCACTACCGTAATATCAATGGATTTAAGGCAAATATCATCGACGTAAATGGCGCACACCCTATTCCCTAACTCCGATGTATGTACCTTAGAAAGTACATTATTATTTTAATGTATTCCCTTTTTCTGAGGTGCATCTTGTACTGATGTGGCGAAATAAATATGTCAAATTTGCCTCCTCCACAATTTTTTATTACAAATAATTAAATCATCAACATGCTGGTAGCCCCCTACGAAAGAAACCATACATAATTTGCACACCCTGAATTTAATTAAAATTCTTAATCTCAGATCCCTTTTACCACACATTGTTTTAAAATGTATAAAATAAATCTTTTTCTCCCATAATTCCGTAAACTGAAATATTATAGTTGTCTATTTTAACATTAAATACTATACTTGTTCAAATCTGTCACATACGTGGGTCTTGAGATATTAATATCAAAATGAACCAATTGCAACTTCATATGATTTGTTCCTTTTTGAATGAGTGATAAATGCATTAGTGAGTGCTGTTTGGCTGTGAAGCTTCTCTGCACTTATTGACTTTACTGACAGTATTTTCTATTAAACATATTTTTAAAAGTTAATTTCTAATTATCTTTATAAATTTGATAAAAGTATATTTTTGAATGAAAAATAAGTAAAAACGTATGACATGTTAAAAAAGCATAAAACTTGACGTGTTTTACAAACAATTTAAAAAGCAATCAATTGCATGTTTTGACTTACTTTAAAACGAGGAAAAAAAACATTTTTTTCTCAGTTTGTCACACGCGGATAATATTTTGCTTTTTATTTGCATGCCAAAATGTTTCTATTTTAAAAGTAATAAAATTTCTCTTTACTTAAGTTTAATCAAAAATTTTAATTTGATATGGTTTGAAGACATTTAGATCAAATTAATTTATTTTAAAATCGCAATATTGACTGACAAGGGACGGGCAAGGCACTAAAAACGCTCTAAAACAACAGAAGTATGTTTTTTTTTATATAATTGTGTTTATGAATTATTATATTAATGACCCAGACTCTAATTATTGATAATAAAGAGAATAGGATACTTATTAAATTTGGATAGTATACCTAAAATCACTCTTTAATTTTTATTTTAAATTTATTTCAAATTTATAATAATAATACTTTAACATTTATATGTATATATATATATATATATAAATATATATATATATATATAAGCAGATCTATTTTATTTTTATCAACTTAGAAGGGAATCGATTTCCGTAAAATAATACAAAAATCCCGTTCATTGTTTTTAACAACCCGAAAGTATTTAAATTCATTCGTTTGTTTAGCGATATAAGGTTAGCCGCAGCTTGTATGAAGGCATTACCTATGTAGTCAGAAAGAGATTTGTGCTGGATAATTTTATGTTTTAGAGCCGGATATATCTTTTATTCCCACAGCATACAAACCATAAAACAGCCAAATATCATTAATTGACATATTTAACCCCCCCCCTCCCGAGAAAAAAAAATGTAGATAATCATTTTGTTTTAAAAATCAAAAACTCCTGAAATGTTCCCTAAAGAATTGTTTCGATAACTTTCCACCACCAAGTGTTAACGTGTGCGGATCAAAATGTTGAAGTTTAAATTTTGAATCTTTTTTTGTTTTCAGACCTGAGAGGAGGCTGCAGAGGGACTCAATACGGTTGCTGCGATGACGGAAGGACCCCTGCCGGGGGACCCAATAAAGAAAACTGTGTAGCCCCTGGCTTTTACGGTGGGTGTGCGGGCACGAGGTACGGGTGCTGCTCTGACGGCGTCACGTCTGCTGCTGGAGACAATGGGGAAGGCTGCAGCCAAAATCTTCGTTCCTAATTTAGGATTTCTAAATGATTTTATTTAGTAAACGAGGTAATCTAGAAAGAAATGTGATCAATTTTTAAATGTCTAGATTCTGTATTAAAAATAAACTATGATAAATAAAACATTGTGTTGAATTTTTGTTTTAAAGTTTTATCTGCAACTGATTGTAGAATGGCTGCGTGGTGCGCTACATGAAAATTTAAGAGAATGTGTTTTAATTGGCAAACAGTCTTTGTGTTAAGTTTCAGCACGATAGATTGACGGGAAGTGGGTCATTTAGCCTTCCAAAGAATTTGCATTTCATCCTGCCAGATAGAAACAGATGAATAAATGTGACATTTATTTACAGGAATACAATGATAGTACGAAGTGAAAAAAAAAGGATGCCATCTCGACAATTAGTTGTTATTTTGTGTTGTTTTTTTTAAAATACACTTTAACAGAATTGTATTGAGAAAACCAGTTGCGTTGTTTCAACGCCCACAGCATAAATATCAAAATATATGTCAATGACGAGTTTATTAATTAATGTATTATAAGTGTTTCAGATTTCAATTTCTCTTTTCAAGTTGTATTTTTTTATATTTGTTTTGTCTTACCAAACTATAGACAGACGATTTGGTCCAATAGTAAATTCTGTAGATAACGTTTTGGAGACATCATACATTGTATGAATTGGCGACGGACAAAAGAAGTTATACTATTACTGTTTATTTGGCCATTTGATTAGAGGTGATGAAGAATTGTGTATTGGATTTTTTTGGTGAAACGATATTTTGATAAGAAGCTCTCCAAAATTCGTTGAGGAGAGTTTTATTGTTTTGGTGGGGTTGTTTTTGTTTTGTTTTGTTCTCTTGTAAACATAATTGGTAAAACCACTGATGGTCTCCCTTTGATGCTAGGTAAAAAGAGATGGACTTGGTGAATATATCTGGTATAGCAAGTGATGGTGTTACGTTGATGATAGGTAAAGGGGATTCACTTGTTGAAAATATCTGGTATAGCCACTGATGGTGTCCCGTTGATGACAGGTAAGTGAGATGGACTTTGTGAACATAATGGTATAGCCATTCAAAGTGTCACGATGAGGATGGATAAAAGAGGTTGACTTTCTGAACATGTCTTGTATGACAACAGTGATGATGAATTTATCAATGATAATTGCATGTGGGGGGGGGGGCTTGTTTTTTTTACTTCTCTGAAGTAAGATGACGAAGTTGAGTTTGAATGGTGAAAAGATTTTGTGATTTGCGAAATTATATCAAACTGTTTGTGGAAGCGAAAACATAATTTACAACTCGGTGATTACAAATGGTTGGCAGTGACAAATTTTGACGATGAAAACTGGTTGACAATGACATATATTTGACGATGACAACTGTTTGACGATGATATATAGTTGAAAATGTCAAGCAGGAGAAATACATTGATCATTTTGACGTTAACTTGGTGTCCTTCAAAAGATTCATGGTTTGTATTGAAAGCTGTCATCACCACCCTAAGAGCCAGCTAAATTTTTAATAAATAAAGCATGCGTATTTGTAGTTTTGTGCTTTTGTAGAGTGCAGTTGATAAGTGTGGGTAGTGGACGAATTTTTTTCATTACTTCTATTTATATTAGTTAGCGTTTTAATCCACCATTAGTTCCACTATGTTCATTCTAGCAATGATAGTGTGATGAATAAACATACAGTCATTCCTTAAATTATCAAACAGAATAAGAAGTTTCCGCTGGGATCAATACCAACGGCTTTATCACTATAGTTAGAGATGCTGGAATGCGCGTTTGTCTCTAAAAAAAGACACATGGTTTGTCACAACATCATCCAACCCTGCAATGATACTTGATACCATTGTAGTAAGTATCCTGAAATGAACGTCCAACTGGCAATGATACTTGATACCATTGTAGTAAGTATCCTTTCATGAACGTCCAACCAGCAATGATGCTTGATACCATTGTAGTAAGTATCCTTTCATGAACGTCCAACCAGCAATGATACTTGATACCATTGTAGTAAGTATCCTTTCATGAACGTCCAACCAGCAATGATGCTTGATACCATTGTAGTAAGTATCCTTTCATGAACGTCCAACCAGCAATGATGCTTGATACCATTGTAGTAAGTATCCTGAAATGAACGTCCAACCAGCAATGATGCTTGATACCATTGTAGTAAGCATCATTTCATGAACGTCCAACCAGCAATGATACTTGATACCATTGTAGTAAGTATCCTTTCATGAACGTCCAACCAGCAGTGATACTTGATACCAGTGTAGTTAGTATCCTGAAATGAACGTCCAACCAGCAATGATACTTGATACCATTGTAGTAAGTATCCTTTCATGAACGTCCAACCAGCAATGATACTTGATACCATTGTAGTAGGCATCCTTTCATGAACGTCCAACCAGCAATGATACTTGATACCAGTGTAGTAAGTATCCTTTCATGAACGTCCAACCAGCAATGATACTTGATACCAGTGTAGTAAGTATCCTTTCATGAACGTCCAACTAGCAATGATACTTGATACCATTGTAGTAAGCATCCTTTCATGAACGTCCAACCAGCAATGATACTTGATACCATTGTAGTAAGTATCCTTTCATGAACGTCCAACCAGCAATGATACTTGATACCAGTGTAGTAAGTATCCTGAAATGAACGTCCAACCAGCAATGATACTTGATAACATTGTAGTAAGTATCCTTTCATGAACGTCCAATCAACAATGATACTTGATACCATTGTAGTAAGTATCCTTTCATGAACGTCCAACCAGCAATGATGCTTGATACCATTGTAGTAAGTATCCTTTCATGAACGTCCAATCAACAATGATACTTGATACCATTGTAGTAAGTATCGTTTCATGAACGTCACTTTCTTTTCGTAACGCAAAATCGTTTTACGTTTTCATTCGTAAAGCTAATCAATTGAAAACACGTATTTTGGCAAACTTTGGGTCGAAAAAAACCACTTAATCTCCCCATTCTGATACTAAGATGAAACAGAACATCTGTGAGCAATTTCAGCTTTCTGTGGGTAAGTAGTTTATTGAGCCTATAGCCTTCAACAAGCATACACAATTTTGAGTGAATAACCGTCAACAAACATATCAACGTTTTTTTCCCTTAACCGCCAACAAATATCAAATCTTTAGTCTATGACCGTCAAAACAGATATCAACTCTGTTGTCTATATCCGTAAACAATAATATCAATACTACAGTCTATAAACGTCAACAAACACATCCACTTTTAAATCTATAAACGTCAACAAACATATCCACTTTTAAGTCTATAAACGTCAACAAACATATCCACTTTTAAGTCTATAAACGTAAACAAACATATCCACTTTTAAGTCTATAAACCTCAACAAACATATCCACTTTTAAGTCTATAACCGTCAACAAACATATCCACTTTTAAGTCCTTAACCGTTAACAAACAAATTACTTTTCACTCTCTAAACGTCAACAAAGAACCAAATTTTGAATCTTTCATCATCAACAAATAAACCACCTTTCAGTCTCTAACCCTCAATAAGCAGCCCACTTTTGAGTCTTTAACCGTAAAAAAAAAAACCACTTTCGACTCTTTAACCGTAAACAATCAACCCACTTTTGAGTCTTTAACCTTAAACAAAAAAAACCACTTTCGAGTCTTTAACCGTAAACAAACAACCCACTTTTGAGTCTTTAACCGTAAACAAAAAAAAACAAAACTTTCGAGTCTTTAACCGTAAACAAAGAACCCACTTTTGAGTCTTTAACCGTAAACAAACAACTCATTTTTGAGGCTTTGTATTTTGTAGTAATGTTTTGTTTATTTTTTGGTTTTATTTTTCGTGTAAATTGGGTGTCGTTATAGTTGGCAGTAGAGGCTGCACGTAGTTTCCTGAAGGAAAACAATTACATGTATGATAGTTTCAGCCACCTAAACTTATTCTTGAACATGTCTTATCTAACCAAACATTCCCCAAACAAGAAGTTACATTTCAGGAGG
Organism: Lymnaea stagnalis; assembly: GCA_964033795.1. Lineage (NCBI taxonomy): Eukaryota > Metazoa > Mollusca > Gastropoda > Lymnaeidae > Lymnaea > Lymnaea stagnalis. The sequence continues at coordinate 1,067,900 of CAXITT010000213.1, read as the reverse complement.
CCAGTGTTAAACTGTAAATTTTGAATCTTCTTTCAGTCTTTATAGGTGTCAAAAGAGGGATTCAATCTGGCTGCTGCTCTGACGGTAAAACCTCTGCTGGAGGGACACATCCCCCCCAAACATAAAGAGAACACTGATGACCAAAGAATTTTATCGGTGGATGTGTAGACATGAGCGATGGATGTTGTACTGACAGCATTACATCTGCTGCTGGAGGCAATGTTGATGGTCGCCTGGACGTTAGGTTGATCGGGGGTTACATCCATCAGGTATGGGCGTTACTCTTTGGTTGTTATGTTCACCGAAAAAGGCATCTTGCCGACACGTTCGTTTTTGTTATCACGCATATTGTTTTCATGTTTTCCTTTAGGTCTTGCACATAGTTTGTTCTCGACAAAATGGTGAATTGTAAAAATAATCATGTGAGTGATTAAAGGTTAATTTCCTTTTTACCAACACTACTTAATTTATGAGGCTTATGGAAATACATATACTGTATAACATAGTTAAATTCTTAAATGCACAAGAATGACGTGCAATGCATAGCAGTGACGTACGACACGTTAAATGACATAAAACACAGTGCTGTACAACACACCAAGGTGACCTACAACACATACGATTGAACCACAACACCACCTGGCATGCACAACGCACAACAAATTTTGTGTCGCGAAATATGCATAAAAGTGTCAGGCATGAAATGAATTTGTGGATAACATTTGCGCGTGGCTTTCAAATATCTTGAGGAGTTCATTTAGCTCCTGTGAAATGCCAACAAGAAAAACAAAGTACAACTGTTACTATCTGCTCAAACTTGATTAATTCATTAAAAAGGATAAGGGTCTTCAAGAACCAGGTTTCCCTTACTTCCTCCTTTTCCTTGTTTCCAGAAACCTGACAAGCTTCTTGTTACACAGCTGAGAACATTTAGCTGGAGTGAGGAGGCAACTGAGACCCTCATTATAGCTTGAAGATGATCATCGGTAGGTTTGGCCTTGAACTTTGACTTGTTCAAGTTCATCGTGGAAAAGAGCTTTTCACACAGATAGGTACTCCCAAAAAGGCACATGAACCGCTTGAACAACCTGGAAATCCATTCACCTTCCTGAACTTAACCTTGAGTTCAGAACTGCACTGAAGGTCAATCAGCTCCATTTCAGCGCAAAAAACGGTGCAGGGGGGGGGGCATCTGCAACATTTAAGGAGAAATAGTCCGCAAAAATGTAAAAAAAAGGCTTTGGGTTTTTTAAAGTTGGCAAATCTGTGACCAAATGTTACCTGTAGCTTGCAATGAAATCAGTATATTTACTACTGTATGGTGTGCCCAAAGTCCAAGATTACTTTATATGTTGGGAAATGACAGGTTTCTTTGCAGAAAGCCTGGGAATTGTCTTAGACAACACGGAAAAAGCTGTCATTGTAATATCTTGAGGAGTACATTAAGCTCTTGTTTAAAGTTAACAAGAAAAGCCAAGTCCATGAGCCATTTGGGGTCACTTAGTACAGAAACAACCACCCGATCCTTCTCCATGAAGGTTTTGATTTCTGCTCTTACCTAAAAAAAAACAACTTTCAAGACGTTTCCAGTAGTAAGTCAACGTATGTCGGTGAAGTAGTTAACATCCTCATATGCTGACTCTCTTTCGTCTTTAAGGCACTAAACTTCCGGTGAATCAACACCTGGATATGATAGGGTTGATTCATTTCACGTACGACATCACATGGTCAAACTTTAGGCATTTGCTGCACAAGACCTGTTGATGGATTATGCACTGTAGAGCAACGGCCTCCTCCACACCCTCCTCTTCCAATTTTCTTTGAACATGTGCCACTAGTCTATTTATATACCTGTCATTGATGGCGCTACGTCGATTGTTTTTTTTTTCCTCTAAAATGTTTCAACGGTAAACCGGCAACCACAAGAGCATCACAAAGCTTACTGCTATTGAATACAATTTTTTTTTGTTTGGTCTAAAGTTGTAGTCACATCAAATAAATCAACAATAATTTTGGTTAAAACAATAACAAATCAGTGTTCAGAGTTATGCTAGTTTGTTCCCAAAATTAGGTCAACAAGACATTAAAACTCGAATATAGAGCATTGCGTCACCCCTACACTCCACATGTAGACCCGGCTGTCAACGTGTTCAACTAACGGTGTTAAATTCCCGGTAATCTAAAGTAAAAATATTCCGTTAATTAAAAGCTATGCGAATAATGAGCTTCTGGTAAGCTAAGGCGAAAAATAATAAAATAAAAAATAAAAATGTGGCGATTCCCTCTAGCGATTTTAAAAGAAAATGTGTTGAAACAGAGGACAGGAGAAGGAAATATGTATGAATTATTGATGCGATGAAGAAGCTTTTGTGGGGAGAATTAATTTTTTATCGTAGAAAATGCATTTTTTACTAACCTTATTTTGAAAGACTAAGTGACCAAGCTGAAAACAGGCTTTGAGTTTCCCTCACTCGTCTCTCGTACACATTATATTTATAAATTTATAGAATTTCTTTGATACTATGTCAGTTTGTTAAGAGTTTCACTATTATGTTCCTGCATTACCGACTAACTGACTTTTTAAACTTTTGATATTTGTATATGAAATATTCGAAGCCTTTTGGTCTCATGAAATTCTATTAAATAAAAAACAAACTTTTAGTTCAATTTTAAAACAGTTTACCATTATAAATCAACGTCCAAACCTATACAAAGATAATAGAAATCAGAATTGGTCTGGTCGGTGAGATTACACTAAAAGCGTCGCGGAGGGTCACTTTGATACGAAACTTTGCTGTCAGGCATCGGGATGCATAGTATCATCGTGCAGGCCACAAATGGCCAGCGGGCAGCGAGTTTCAGATCCCTGGTTTATAATTACTAATTGCTTTTCGAGTTAATGAACGATTATGTATCGTGGCGTCTGCTTGATCCGCTCGAGTACTTGCAAGTACGGTCATTTTGTTATCGTCAGTCGAAGTGTTTGTATTTCGATAACGAATTAATTGATTATTATTAGAACTTGTGTCGTGACAAATAGATAATCTACCAATTTGGGTGATAATAAGACAATAAAGATAATTAAATTATAATTAACATAAAATTTCTTTATTTTATTTTTCGGAAAAAATGAATACGATTACAAAGAGTAAAAAATGATATCCCAAGTATCGATCCTAAGTTGACGCATTCACAAGTCGAGTTTCGAAATCACAATTAACTTTAGAAATAAGCGTTGATTAATCGCCTATAGACATGAAAATTTCAATTTAAAAAAATGCAGAAAGAGTTGTTTTTAAACCTGTGAAAAAAATGCCTTGAAATCAAATTTAAACATTGCTGACACATCCTCAGCTCGCTTTGTCGGACAAAACGACGTAAAAAGATCTACCAGTCCAGCTACTGCATTGGACACACGATAAGACGTCACCACGACAGTTTCAAACTTTGTTGTGAAGAATTCCATTTAGCAATCTTTGCCACACAGCGGTGCAGTTGTAAGTATTCATTAAGTACCGTTATAAGCGCATCACAAATAAGCTTGCATGACTGATTGACTGATCAGTTTTACGCCTGGGTTTTAAAAATCTAGATACAACTCTTTTAATTTTGACTTTAGGCTCCCAGTCTCCAATTTCCAGTCTCTTTCTCTCAATCTATGTCTCCCAGTTTCTAGCTCCAAGACTCTCTGAATCCCAGACTCTAGCACCACGTCTATATGGATACCAGTCTCTATCTCTCAGTTTCTTGCTTCATGCCTCTAGCTCACAGTCTATGGATTCTAGTCTCTGGAACACAGTCAATGGCTCCAATTCTCTGGTTTCCAGGCCATGGCTCCTATTTTCTGGCTCCAATTTGTTTATTAGATAATAATCTCGATTTTGTTTTTCAGGATTTCGCCTGCGTTGTAAAACTCTAGATTCAACTCTTTTAATATTGACTTCAGTCTCTGGTTCACAGTCTAGGGCTCCATCTCACTCACTGCCTTCCAGTCTCTAGTTCCCAATCTTTTGTTCCCATTTTTTTGCCTTCCAGATTCTGCACTCCCAGTATCTCGTTTCCGGTCTCTGGATCTAAGTCTATAGCTTTCAGTCTCTGGCTCTCAGTCCATAGTTAAACCTGTCCTAAATTTAACACCCTGGATCCCATTCTTTATCTATAATTTCTTAAATGTAAAGCTCTGGCTCACAGTCTTTGGCTCCATCTCCTTACATGTAAAAACCTGGCTGCAACCTCTTGCTACAAATCACTAACTTGTATGCAATAATTTCAAGCAAAATTCCTTCAACTGAATCCGATTTTCAAATTATAAATCTTTTTGTAAAAAAACAAATAGAATCCTTTTCAAACTTTTAATCCTTTATTATTTTAAGTGAACTCCATACCAAATTACGTGATTTTTATTTTTTTTTAAATATTCAATTGTTTACTTTCAGACAGTAAAAACAACATGCTGGCTTTCAAAGTTCTTCTACTGGCCATAGTGTTAGTGGTTTCATGTACAGAAACCTATGAAAGACGTAAGGTTAATTTTCTAAGTTATAAAATTTGACATTAACGGAAGTATTTTTCTGTTAAATTCAAATGATTTAAAGTATACTAAGTGATAGAAAAATGAGATATTTTAAAATATTTTACTGTGCGATTCTTTTTGTTCGGCAGTATTACCATTTTTTATGCATCAGTTTGAAAGGGTAATGCAATTTATTATTTTAGCCATCTGTATTGTTCGTCAGTTGGAAGTTGCCCATGACCACTTCAATCATTAGATTTCTGCTATTTATGTTTGTGGGGGCGCCGTTGGCTAATGAGGCCATATCAGGCACGAACTTTTCTTGTGCAGAAGGTGCAGCGGAATAACGGGTCATCTCAGGGATCAGAGTCATACCGGGTCTTCCTGTCATGTCTCTTGCACTCTGTAGCCGCTGTTCTACTATCTTCACGTTGCTTGGATCCTCTATGTCATGTGGAACGCAATGATTTTCGATCCTTCGCTTTTTCCTCCCAGGTGTCTGGTTTTATGTCAAGCACTTTCAGTGAGCCTTTAAGGTTGTCTTTAAAACGTTTCTTGTGCCCGCCAGCCGTGTTCAATTTCACCATATAATATTCTTTTGGGCAGACAATCGTCTGAATTTCTCACAAAGAATGCATTAAGATGGTAAAGATGCTGGGGAGACCTGCTTGTATGAGCACTTCAGTGTCTGGAACCCTGTCCTGCCATTTAATTTGAGGATTTTTCTAAGTAGTGTTGTATGAAAGTGGTTCAGCATTATTGCATGTCGTTGTTATGCCGTCCACGTTTCATGGATATAGAGAAGAGTAGGAAAAGCAGTCGCAATATGACTTTCTGTTTAATTTGAGTGCTGATACCTCTCCTGGTCCATACGTTCTTAGACAATGGGCAATAGCTTATAAGTGCTCTCGCAACACGGAGGTTTACCTCGTCATCGATGGTGGTGTTTTGGGACAGAGTTGTGCTAAGTTAAGTGAATCTATTGATTACCTTCAGTGTTTCGCCGTTTCCTTCGATGTTGGACTCAAAATTAGGTCTTTGGGGAGCTGACTGGTACGGGACCTCGGTCGTTTTTGTGTTAATGGTGAGCCCAAAGTTTGTGCAGGCATTGGAAAAGTTTGTGACGCTGCATTGAATATTCATTTCTGATACAGCGTTTAGGGCACAGTCGTCTGTATACACGAGGTCATGGTGGTGTCTGTCAGGACCTTCGTTTTGGCATGTAGCCTCTTGGGGTTGAATAGATTACCGCCACGCGTTATCTCAGGACAATTCCCACATCAGCCTCTCTGAACGCATCAGTCAGCATGGCGGAAAACATGAGGCTGAAAAGTGTTGTGGTCAGTACACAGCCTTGCTTCACGCAGTTTGTTGCAGGGAATGGTTTGGAAATGTCTCCATTTTCCCGAACTCTAGCCTGCATACCATAACGTAGCACTACAATAAACTGATGTCAAGAAATAATGTAACGAACTCCAAACAAGAAGTTATTCGTAAAAATATTTTGTATTCATTTTTTTTCATTTTTTTAGTAATATTCTTATTTACTATCATCTTTAACATCGCAGATTTACTACACGAATTATTTCAGAAAAACAAGAGAAAATATTACGCACCAAAAATACTTGCGATTTTTTCTTGGAAGAATCTGATTTAGCTCAGTTATCGTGAAGATTTTTTCTCGGAACAATCTGATTTAGCTCAGTTATCGTGTAGATTTTTTCTCGGAAGAATCTGATTTAGCTCAGTTATCGTGAAGATTTTTTCTCGGAACAATCTGATTTAGCTCAGTTATCGTGAAGATTTTTTCTCGGAAGAATCTGATTTAGCTCAGTTATCGTGAAGATTTTTTCTCGGAAGAATCTGATTTAGCTCAGTTATCGTGAAGATTTTTTCTCGGAAGAATCTGATTTAGCTCAGTTATCGTGAAGATTTTTTCTCGGAAGAATCTGATTTAGCTCAGTTATCGTGAAGATTTTTTCTCGGAAGAATCTGATTTAGCTCAGTTATCGTGAAGATTTTTTCTCGGAAGAATCTGATTTAGCTCAGTTATCGTGAAGATTTTTTCTCGGAAGAATCTGATTTAGCTCAGTTATCGTGAAGATTTTTTCTCGGAAGAATCTGATTTAGCTCAGTTATCGTGAAGATTTTTTCTCGGAAGAATCTGATTTAGCTCAGTTATCGTGAAGATTTTTTCTCGGAAGAATCTGATTTAGCTCAGTTATCGTGAAGATTTTTTCTCGGAAGAATCTGATTTAGCTCAGTTATCGTGAAGATTTTTTCTCGGAAGAATCTGATTTAGCTCAGTTATCGTGAAGATTTTTTCTCGGAAGAATCTGATTTAGCTCAGTTATCGTGAAGATTTTTTCTCGGAAGAATCTGATTTAGCTCAGTTATCGTGAAGATTTTTTCTCGGAAGAATCTGATTTAGCTCAGTTATCGTGAAGATTTTTTCTCGGAAGAATCTGATTTAGCTCAGTTATCGTGAAGATTTTTTCTCGGAAGAATCTGATTTAGCTCAGTTATCGTGAAGATTTTTTCTCGGAAGAATCTGATTTAGCTCAGTTATCGTGAAGATTTTTTCTCGGAAGAATCTGATTTAGCTCAGTTATCGTGAAGATTTTTTCTCGGAAGAATTTGATTTAGCTCAGTTATCGTGAAGATTTTTTTTTGAAATAAATGCCATCAAATTTCCTTCACCTTCTTCTTTAAAAAAAAAAAAAAAAGTAAAAATTGTTTTGGGTGGAGGGTAGGGCCGGGTGGTGGTGTGGGCCGGGTGGGGCCGGGTGGAGGTTAGGGCCGGGTGGTGAATATTTTAATATTTTGTTATTGTAAACAAATCTACGTGCCAAGTTCCAGCGCGATAACTTCTGACAAGAGGTGGGTCAATCATCCGTCCGAAGATCGTGTCGCCCAGCCAGAAAAGAAACACATTAACAAAACCGAAATTGATAGAAAGGATTTAATGGAGTGATATAGGTATGTGTGACGTGGAGAGGGGAGGGACTTTGAAATCCCATAAACATTTTTGTAGTGTTCTTCATCAATATTATATAGTTATTTTTTTTAAAAACCCCACTGCATACGTATTGGTTCAAACAAGTGATGCATCAATTCAATCAATGTGTGTACAGGTATTTTCGTCGTCATATTAGTGTCTCGTTATACACTATGTATTAAATGAAATTAAAATGTGGCTAAATGTTGACATTGCCTTTTTTTTTCTTTGCATGCATTATGAATTGACTATGGAAAGGACACAATAAAATAAATCCATGCAACTCGGTGCTGCATATTGTTAACAAGAAAATATCACCCGGTGTTATCGACATAACAAGATCAGGTGCACTGCGATAATTCCCACTTGCTATTTCAAAAACTCATCAAAGTTCCGTATTTCAAAAGAAAGTCTCTCTGCATTGATATTTACGCTTGTAACATCGTCTAAGAGAAGGAAACCCTCAATTCAAACCTTGGAGATGGAGTCCCGTAGGCGCATAACATTGGTTAAATTTAACTTTCCGACAACGCCATGCGACGCCACTGGTGCCAAGCTGTATGATCCCCATGAAGTTCCCTTGGGTTATCCAGCGGTGTGGGGAGAGGCGATTTGCCGTGTAATGAACGAGCTTACAATCCCAAAAAGAATCATTCCAGGCCTTGCTGATTTCATGCTGCAAAGTCTACAGCATCGTCACATTGTGACGGACGGAGGCCAGCATGTAGAATAATTTTAAAAAATTAAGTATTTTGTTTTCTGCCATTAAATATACTCCTACGCAAACAACTTTTCACGGCCCTAAACTACAATTCGTTTTTCTCTAAACATGACCTTAAATTTCCAAATAAATGGTAACTAATTAAATCATAATTGTTGAATTTTAATTTTTTTTTATCTTCTTTCAGACCTGAGAGGGGGCTGCAGAGGGACTCGATACGGTTGCTGCGAAGACGGAAAGACCTCTGCCGTGGGACCCAAAAAAGAAAATTGTAGAACCGCTCGCCTTATCGGTGGGTGCAAGGGCACGAGATATGGGTGCTGCTCTGACGGCGTCACGTCTGCTGCTGGCGAGAATAAGGAAGGATGCGCCTAAATTGTCTTGTCCTTTTTCTGATTACAATAAGATTTATTTGGATACAAAATTTGTATATAATTTAGAAAATTAAGTTAAATGTTTAGTTTTAAAAAACATATTTTTTTGTGTGATAATTTTTTTAATTAAAATAAAATATGATAAAACCTTACTTTTAAAAAAAATTAGCAATGATTTGAATGCATGAAATTGCTTTCAAACATCGTTCAAATCAGGTTACTTGGAGTAGTTGAATTCATCTCAGAAAAATGTTGCATCGTCAAAGCACGAATAATATTTCTTTTAAAAGAAATAGCTGCTTTTAGTTACATGCCATTGACAAATCGTCCAAATAGTTATATAGCATCATCAATTGATTTGCAAAGATATCCTTTAAATTCAGAAGGAAAAAAAACTCCAAGTTTCAATTTCACATGAAATTATTGTGCAATAAAGACTCGTACCAACAACTTGTTTCAATCTAACTCAGACGAAGAGACTTAACGTTGTAGCCACTTAGCTTTTAGACTTTAACAATTCATTTGGCATTAGTATTATTATTCATATTATCAGTGTCGGGGAGTTATTGGTGATGTCAATTCATGGATGACTCTCAGCAAGTTGAAGCTGAACGATGAAAAAACGGAAGCACTCCTCACTTACAATCGCGAATCTTCCTCTAACTCAGCTCTCCCTATCTCGTTTCAAGTAGTTAGCTCCGACATAGAGTTGACATCTTCTAATAGGAATCTTAATTGCATTCTTTCCGACACCATGTCTCTAAATAATCATATTTCTTACATTTGAAGCTCTGCATACACCGCTATCCGTCAGATCTGCTCCATCCACGACTCTATCACAACTGGCGCAACAACAACAAAAAACAACATGGTCTATTCTCATGTTCTCTCTCGTCTTGACTAATGTAGCTCTCTTCTGTCAGGCTCACCAAAAAGTTTCATAGAACAACTGAAGAAAGTTCAAAACTCAGCTGCTTTATTATATTTTTCGAATGAGCACCCGATTAACACCACAAATTTATTTCACAAACTATTTCAGAAAAACAAAGGATAATATTACGCACCAAAATCACTTGCGACCTTTTTAAGAATCTAATTTAGCGCAGTTATCGGTAATTTATTTTCATGAAATCAGTGACATCATATTTCCCTCAAACTCCCCTTGAAATACAAAAAAACAAAAAACATGTATTTTTAGTAGGTTTGAGGTAGGGACGTGGGGCTTAAAATTTGACAGAATGTTTTGTCATGTCCAACTAATCTATGTGTCAAGCTTCAGTTCTATATGTTTATGGGAAGTGGGTTAATTGGCCGCCCGAAGACTTTATCACACACCCAGAGAAATAGAAACACACATACAAAAGTACAGTTTATATAAAGGTATACAATTGAAAATATACGAAATAAAAAATGTATATCATCTCGAGAAAGAGTTGTTTTTTTTTTTTTTTTAAAAAGTACAACTGAAACAGATTGTTTTGAGAAACCTTGTAGTGTGGTTTCAAACCGTATGTCAATGACGAGTTCATTCACCAATGAGCATTACAGATTTTGTTTTCTTTTTTCAAGGTGTATTTTTCTATACTTATTTAGTCTCATAAGACTGTGAACCGGCGGATTTGGTCAAATAGGAAATTCTGTAGTTCACTTATTGGAGACTTCAACTGCTATTTTTAAATTGTATGATCTGGCAAAGGACAAAATTAATGATATTACTATTGCAGTAAAAGCGCAATTGGCCATTATAAAAGAGGTATACGTGACAAATATAACATCGCGAAAGAATAGATTATTTGGTGAAACTATATTTTGATAAGAAGCTGGGGAAAGACGTCAAGGAGCGGCGGTTGTTGTTGTTGTTTTTTTGTTGTTTTTTGTTGTTGTTTTTTTGTTGTTTTTTGGTTTATTGTAAACGTAACTGGTATAGCCACTAATGGTGCTCCTTTGATGATAGGTAAAAGAAATGGACTTGGTGAACATAGTGTTTTAGGTACCGTGTGTGTCTTGGTAATGATGGATAAAGGAGATGGACATGGTGAACATACCGGTATGGCTTATGATGATGTTTCAGTGGTAATGGTACAGAGGAATGGACTTTGTGAAAACGTCTAGTTTTGCCACTGATGGTGTCCCGATGATGATTGACTTTTCAAAGATGAATGCGGATTTGGGGGGGGGGGGTGGACTATTTACTTTATGGTGTAAGATTGCTAATGTTGACAATGACATCTGGTTGAAAATGTCAAGCTGACCAAACACATGGATCATCCTGCATGACTTGGTGTCCTTCGTTAGGTTCGTGGTTTCATGTTTTGTGATACTGTAGAGTCCAGTTGATAAGACGGGTGGGTATGTGACAATCTCATGCGCCCCTTAGAGTTTTGTGTTATTGTAGAGTCCAGTTGATAAGACGTGTTAGTATGCGACAATCTCATGCGCCCTTTAGAGTTTTGTGTTATTGTAGAGTCCAGTTGATAAGACGGTATGGTATGTGACAATCTCATGCGCCCTTTAGAGTTTTGTGTTATTGTAGAGTCCAGTTGATAAGACGGGTTGGTATGTGACAATCTCATGCGCCCTTTAGAGTTTTGTGTTATTGTAGAGTCCAGTTGATAAGACGGGTTGGTATGCGAAAATCTCAAAATAGGGATTTCTATTTCTAGACACATTGTAAATTCAGAGAAGCAATATTTTTCAATATTGTCTCCCAAGATCATACAAGAAATATGGTATTTCGCCCCCCCCCCTTTTTCCCAAAAAGGGGGGCTCGGGTTGTATTTAGAAACTGTGGGATTTATCGAAGCTCAGAACAGGCGAATATGTAATTTAGCCGACAATTTAAAGCTTTGTAAAAAAAAAAACTACAAAACAACATGTGACCGAATCCAACATACGGCAAAAAAAAACACTGTGTGTGCAACTCACTCTGTCTCCGGCGTAAAGTATTTTGTGCGTCAAGTGTCATGACAGCCTTTTGAAGTTTAAAGCGCTCATAATGAGATGGCACTGTGGCAACTGCATGGCAGCCAAAGGGCGATATGGCGACAGAACACTGCATGGGTAATTACTAAATGTCATTTGAGATTCGTATCACGTTTCGTTGTGTTTGTTTGATCCGAGCCAGTAGTTGTGAACTGCAGGATTTCATCTCGTCAATAAATAGATGTATTTATCGACAGCGGCCATGGGATAGTCTCTAGGACTTGAGTCGTTGAGAATGGATGATGGAATAAAAAATAGAATAACAACGATAACATGGCTATGCTTATTTCTATATTTTACTAAATTAGGATATCACAAGTATCGATCCTGAGTTGGCGTATTCATAACACGAGTTTCGTAATCACAATAAATTTTGGCGATTAGCCAAAGAAAAAGGGAACTTCAAAAAGTCTGGGTTGCTGGGTGGCCGAGCGGTCTAAACTGTCTCAAACCAAATAGTTGGTGGTCTGGAGTTCAATCTCCACCAAAGCCAACATCCCAAGCAACCGGGTGGATGGGACTCGTTAGCCCTTGACGGCAACCCATCTTAGAGAAGGCAAACTCTGAATTTAAACCAGGAGCAGAATGATCAACACATTGATCGTGGGCCCCTCAAATATAAGAAGAAGAAGTCTTGAAAATGGCAATCCTAAATTGCAAGAAATTAAAACCGTATTTTAAAACCTGTTCCATATTTCATGGAAGTCTGATGTAAATGTTGCATACATAACCTCAGCTTGCATTGTCGGACAAAATGAAGTAAAAAGATCTACCAGTTGATGTAGTGCACACATGATAAAACGTCACCACAAAATCTGAAATAAATGGTCCACACACAACCGCTACTCGCATTGTCGGACAAAACAACGTAGAAAGGTCTACCAACTATTTGACACACGATAAGACGTCGCCACGACAGTTTGAAACTTTGTTCGCAGGAATTCAGTTTAGCAATCTTTGCCACTGAGCAGTGTGGTTTAAAGTTTTCATTAAGTAATGATATAGGTGCATTATAAGTAATATAGCACTACTGATAGTAAAAGGGATTTGTTTGATAGATAATAATATCGATTAAATATCAATTGTATTCTTTGGTTGTAACATTCAAGGTTACGAATTTTAAATGTTAGCCCGAAGCTTCCATTTAACTTTCAATCTCTGGCTACCCGACTCTAGCTTGAACGTTCTTAATGTAACACCCTGGCTCCCAGTCCCCATCTACAAATCACAAACTTTTATCCATTGCTCCATCCACCTTCCATTCTCTGCTTCCAAAACGTTCCACTCCATGATTACCCATCACACTCCATGATTACCCATCACACTCCATGATTACCCATCACACTCCATGATTACCCATCACACTCCATGATTACCCATCACACTCCATGATTACCCATCACACTCCATGATTACCCATCCCATTTAATACTCCGTGCCCCAGATTACCTTCACTGGATCTCATTTTTACATTTTGAATCTCTCTTTAAAAGAAAAATGGAATCGTATTCAAACTTTTGACCTTTCCCCCTTAAATGCGAACTTCACAACAAATTATGTGATTTTTTTTTTCCACGTTAATACATTTGCTTATTACGTTCAGACAGAAGAAAAACAAATTTCGTTTCTATAGCGTTATAAAGTCAGCCGCAGCTTGGATGAAGCATTACCTATGTAGTCAGACAGAGAATTGCGGTGGATAATGTTATTTTTAAGAGCCTGATTTATCGTGTGTAGTTTTTAGCGCATACAAACAACAAAAAGTGCAAAGGCAAATGATACATTTAACAAATAAGACGTTTTTAACAAATAAGAAGTTTTTAACAAATAAGACGTTTTTAAAAAATAAGACGTTTTTAACAATTAAGACGTTGTTAACAAACAAGACGTTGTTAACAAATCAGACGTTTTTAACAAATAAGACGTTTTAACAAATAAGTCGTTTTTTAACAAATATGACGTTTTTTAACAAACAAGACTTTTTTAACAAATAAGACTTTTTAACAAATAAGACGTTTTTTAACAAACAAGACTTTTTAACAAATAAGACTTTTTTAACAAATAAGACGTTTTTAACAAATAAGATGTTTTTAACAAATAAGACTTTTTTTAACAAATAAGACGTTTTTAACAAATAAGATGTTTTTAACAAATAAGACGTTTTTAACAAATAAGACGTTTTTAACAAATAAGATGTTTTTAACAAACAAGACTTTTTTAACAAATAAGATGTTTTTAACAAACAAGACTTTTTTAACAAATAAGATGTTTTTAACAAACAAGACTTTTTTAACAAATATTTTTTTTTTTAAAAAGGCTCCTGAAATGTTTACTAAAAATGGTTCCATAATTTTTCATAAGTTATTTGAGCGAATCCATACGTTGAAGTTAAATTTTTGAATTTTTATTTTCAGACCGGAAAGGGGGCTGCAGAGGGACTCAATATGGTTGCTGCGATAACGGAAGGACCCCTGCCGGGGGACCCAATGAAGAAAACTGTAGAACCGCTGGTTTTAAACGAGGAATGTGCGGGCATGAGATACGGTGCTGGTCTGACGGCGTCACATCTGCTGCTGGAGACAATAAGGAAGGGTGCAACAGAAATCTACTTTCCTAAGTATGATTCCTCAATGATTGTATTTAGTAAACGAGGAAATCTAGAGAAATAGGTTCACATTTAAAAAATCTAGATTCTGTATTAGACATAAATTAACGTCAATAAAACATTGTGTTGAATTATTTTTTGTTACGTTTTCAGTTTTAAATGCAAATGATTTTTTAAATGGTTGTGGGGGGGGGGGCTGGGGCTGGTGGCTGAAAATTTGAGAGAATGTTTTTTGCTACGCGCTACCGTCTATATGGAGAAATTAAACTACTATTTACATGTATTTACATGTATGGCTTGTTCCAGAACAGTGCATAACAAGACGATATCAAATAATGAAAACCAGATCAGAAAATACGACACTCGAAGCAGTGCTAATTACAATTAATAAGATTTTTTTAGTTATCAATATAATTACAAAATAAAAGAAATAGAATTAAATAATCAACTTAACGAGTATTGAGTTTTTTGTTACGGTACATATTTAATACAAAGTTATTTCAAACGTGCAAAATATTGGTTCACCCCTTTTTCCGCAAATGTAGTATACCTTTTGCAAATTTAATTGCATCATAAACATTTCCCTTCTAACATATTCCCTAAATCTATAACATACTTTTCAGAAGGCAAACGTTCAAGTAGAAATGTCAATTCTTCTTGAGGCATCATTGGTAGTAGCATAGGGATAAAATATGGCAGCTGCTCTGACAGTTTATACTCTTCTGGGGTACAATACATAAAATGACACATACCTGTGCCATACAACACACCAAAGTGACCTACAACACAAACCATTGAACCGCAACACACAACAGCGATGTAAAACGCACAAAAATTAATGTGCCGCGCAATGTACATAACAATGTCTGGTATGGACGGAATTTTCGGATAGAATTTGCGCTACAAAATAGTTTATAAATTTAAATTTTGATTTTGAAGTTTCGTAAAAACCACAAAATGTTGATTTCTATTTCTAGACGCATTGTAAATACAGAGAAACAACATTTTTCAGTATGTGCTCCCAAGCTCATACACAAAGGGGGCGGGTCATATTTAGTTACTGTTGAATTAAACGATACTCAGAACACGTGAATATGCAATTATGGCCACAATTAAAACCTTTGTGAAGACCACAAAACAGCGTATGGTGACCGTATTCAACCTACGGCAAAAACGTTGTGTAAGCAATTCAGCCTGACCTACTAGTAACAGCTTTCGTGCGCCTAGTTTTATGATAACTTTTTGACTATTACAGCTCTCATAATGAGATCAAGTTTTCCTGATGTCTGTTGGATCCACTGCAGTAGTTGTAAACAAGATTTTTTGATCTCGTAAAAAGATGTGTCTGTTTTTCGACAACGCATATTCGATAGTTGATAGGACTTATGCCGTTGAGAATAGATAAAATACTAGTGTGGGTAAAGATAAAATAACAACAATAAATAAATTATAATCTAACTGTAATTATTTCTATCTTTTATTTTTCGAAAATAATTATTATGATTACAAAATGTAGAAAACGGTATCACAAGTATCGATTCTGAGTTGGCGTATTCACAACATGAGTTTCGCAATCACAATAAACTTTGGCGATTAGCGTTAATAAGGGAACGTCCAAAAGTCAGGAAAATGTCAAACTTAAACGTCCGAAATTAGTACTTGTTTTAAACATGTGACGTCTTTGATTGAAATCAGATATAAACGTTGCCTAAACCACCTAAGCTGGCAGTGTCAGACAAAACAACATAAATAGATCCACCAGCTAGTGTACTGATACACGATAAGACGTCGCCACGACTGTTTCAAACGATCTTCGCAATAATTCAACTTGGCAATCTCAACAACACAGTGGTGTAGTTGTAAGTATTCATTAAGTACCGGTTTAGGGGTATCATAAATAAGCTAGCAAGACTGATTGAAAAAGTGATCTTTTTGTTAGATAATTATCTCGATTCATTATTATCGATGGTAAGCCTCTTTGGTTTGTAACCATCTAGGTAAAAAATTTTAAATGTTAACCTTAAGCTCCTGTCTCTAGCTTCCATTCTGTAGCTTCCAATCCCTGGCCCCATATCTCTGGTTCCCAGTCCCTAGCTCCGCTTCTCTGGCTCCGAGTCTCTGGCTTCCAGTCTATATGTCTAGCTAAACCTCCTTAAATGTAACACTCTGTCTCTCAGTTTCTATCTAAAAAAATCGCTATCATTTATCCAATTACTCCAAGAACCTTCCATTCTCTGCTAATAAATTGTTCAACTCCTGATTACTCATCACTTTTTATTCTCCCTGTCACAGATTCCCTCCAGTGGATCTCATTTTCAATGTTTAAATCCCTCTTTAAAAAGAAAAGAATCGTATTCAAACTTGTGTCCTTTGACCATTAATGAGCTCACTACAAATTATATATTATTTTTCCGTTCATTCATTTCCTTATTACTTTCAGACAGAACAAAAACAAACAACATGCTGGCTTTCAAAGTTCTTCTTCTGACCGTTGTCTTGCTGGTGGTGTGTACAGAGTGTCAAGAAACATGTGAGAATATATACATGTTTACATTTTTATGCATGTGATAAAAGTATATTTTTGGAAGGAAAAAATAAGTAAAACGTATTTAATATTAAAAAATACATGTTTGAAACTTGATGTGGTTTATTAACAATTCAAATGCAATCAATTATATGTATTATCGAATTTTACTTTAAAACAGTGGATAAAACATTATCACTCTGTCACAAGTGGTTATTAAATCAAAATAACTTTATGCTTTTTATTTGCAAGCTAAAATATTTGCTCTTTTGAAAATACTATAATATTTCCACTTTGAGTTTATTCGAAAAGTTTAATTTGATATTGTTTGAAGACCTTCAGGTATAATTAATTTTAATTTGATATTGTTTGAAGACGTTCAGGTATAATTAATTTTAATTTAATTTCGTAAAATTATCAACGCACTAAAACAACAGATTATGGGTTTCCCCGATAATTGTGTTAATGAATTATAATAGCAATAATTCAGACTTTAACTATTGATAATAAAGAAGAGAGTATTTTATCTTTTAAATGCGGAAAATATACTTAAAATAATTCTTTAAAATTAGTTTTAATATATTTCTGCTTTATTATAATAATACTAATACTTTAACATATAGTTAGATATAAGCAGAACTATTTTATTTTTATCATATTTAAAGAAATCCCGTTTATTGTTTCTAACAATTCGAAAGTATTTAAATCGATTCGCTTCTTTAGCGCTATAAGGTCAGCCGCAGCTTGGATAAAAGCATTTACCTATGGATGACTGAGAAGTTGTGATGGATAATTTTACTTTTTTAGGACCCGACATATCGTTGTTGTTTTTTTTAAATAAAACATTCTTCAAAACTGTTCACCAAGTGGCAAGGGATCAAAACGGTGGGGTTTAACTTAGGAATGTTTTTTTCTTTTTTTTTTTTTTTCAGCCTGGAAAGGGGGATGCAGAGGGACTCAATATGGTTGCTGTGATGACGGAAGGACCCCTGCCGGGGGACCCAATAAAGAGAACTGTGTGAACGCTGGCTTTGTCGGGGGTTGCTTTAGGAATTTTTTTTTTTTTTTTTTTTTTTTTCAGCCTGGAAAGGGGGATGCAGAGGGACTCAATATGGTTGCTGTGATGACGGAAGGACCCCTGCCGGGGGACCCAATAAAGAGAACTGTGTGAACGCTGGCTTTGTCGGTGGTTGCGCGGGCACGAGATATGGGTGCTGCTCTGACGGCGTCACGTCTGCTGCTGGAGACAATGGGGAAGAGTGTCCCGATCTTATTGTGTCCTAATTATGATCATTTCTAAATGATTTTTGTTAGTTACAAATGTTGTTTAAAAATTAAACCTTCGGACCTTAAAATTTAAAATAAACTATGATACAAACGTTACGTTGAAAATGTTAACAATGTTTTGAACATACAAAATTGCTGCTCATCAATATTTTAAATCAGGATTCTTTGAGTAGCTTAGTTCAACTCAGCAGATTGTTGAAATTGTAAAACTGGGAGAATATTTAAATCTACCATTGACATATTTCCCAAATAAGTATAAAGTATTACATTTTCTTCACGTGCTCCTAAAAACTGAAAAGTCTGTGTATCAGGTTTCAGATCAAGTGGTTGACAGGAAGTGGGTCAATTAGCCGTCCCAAGGATTTTTCCACCCACCCGTACCGAAAGAAACACACGAAGCAAACTGAAGTTCATATAAAAGAATACAATCAATGATAGTACGAACTGGAAAAAAAAGTTATGTCATCTCGACTATTATTTTTTTTTAATAACAATTAAAACGGATTTGTGCTTAAAAAACTTTTTTTTTTCAAACCTCATAGCATAAATATCAAAACACATTTATGTCAATTACGAGTTCAATAAACAATATATGATGAGTATTTCAGATTTAATTTTCTCTTTTCGAATGGTATTTTTCTACAAATATTCTCTCTCACCACACTATGGAGGGCGGATTTATTAAAAAAAACAATTTTTTAGAAATTTTTTTAGGAGAGTACGCAGCTGCTATTTTAAGTGTTAAGATTTGACGGCGGACAAAAGAAATGCTACCACTGATACAGCTCAATTGGCAATTTTATTAGAGGTGTTGAAGCCAAATATAATATACCAGAAGGAAAAGACTCTTTGGTGAAACTTAATTTTTAAACGAATGTGGGAAATTTAAGGTGAAGAAGGGGTTTTTTTTTTGGGGTCCATTGTGATGGACTTAGGGAACTATACTGGTATAGTCACTCATGGTGTCCATGTGATGGTGGGTAGAAGAGAAGGACTTACATAATTTAGAGAAGACAATGCTGTAGCCTACCAAAAATTGACGCGTGAGGAAATGTCATTGTCTAGTGCTACAGGAAAATGTATGCGGTAAAAAACCTTAAAGATATATAGCTGACCTCATACTGACTGTCATCTATGCTATACACGTCTTGAGGATGTCAACTTGTGAGTAGTGACAACTGGGGGACAATGACAACTGGAGGACAATGACAACTGGAGGACAATGACAACTGGAGGACAATGACAACTGGTGGACAGTGATAACTGGAAGACAAAGACAGCTGATGGACAATGACAACTGGAAGACAAAGACAGCTGGTGGACAATGATAACTGGTTGTTAATGAAAACTGTTTGACAATTACAACTCGTGGGCAATGACAGCTGGTACAAACTTCTTGCCTTACTAGTAATGTTCTTGTCTTTCTAGTAAAGTTCTTGCCTTTCTAGTAAAGTTCTTGCCTTTCTAGTAAAGTTCTTGCCTTTCTAGTAAAGTTCTTGCCTTTCTAGTAAAGTTCTTGCCTTTCTAGTAAAGTTCTTGCCCTTCTAGTAAAGTTCTTGCCTTTCTAGTAAAGTTCTTGCCTTTCTAGTAAAGTTCTTGCCTTTCTAGTAAAGTTCTTGCCTTTCTAGTAAAGTTCTTGCCTTTCTAGTAAAGTTCTTGCCTTTCTAGTAGACTAAAGCGCTCACATAAAAATGTGTCAATAAGCTGATGACCAACCAATCAACACAGTATTTTAACCGAGTTTCAACTAAAACAACTCGTCTACTTGGAATGTGGCCCGTGGAGGCGAAAAGGTTTGACACCCCTGTTCTAGCACCTAGATAATACAAATCTACTGTGTAGTCACACTTCGATAGCTTTGAACGATCGTTGACCTGTAATAATTCAACTAACAGTGAGTACAGAGCACTTAACAAATAATGAACACTGCGTACTTAACTAACGATGAGTACCTAGCACTTAACAAATAATGAACACTGCGTACTCAACTAACAATGAGTACCTAGCACTTAACAAATAATGAACACTGCATACTTAACTAACGATGAGTACCGAGTATCAGGATCGAGTAAATTTAGAGCATATGTTAACATTTATTTCAGGTGTAAAACAAGAGGAAGCCCTTCATTAATTTGAATGAACATATTTTTACATTCAGGGAAATAACAAAACTGCTTCCAGCACTCAATTATATTTTGTTTACGTCCCTTTAAATCGTGACCTTTAACTTTGACATCTCCTCACTGTTTGTCGGGTGTTGTTCTTCTTTTTATAATACACTGAATCCTTTGATGACGTCCGTAACATAGAACAAATACCCCATTGAATGAACAAATCCATTAACAAGCAAGTAGTGTGGAAAAATTGTTGTCTTACCGCTCATGAACGGTACTTGTGAGTAAGAACATGCGCATACAAGTGCACATACAAGTGCACATACAAGTGCACATACAAGTGCACATACAAGTGCACATACAAGTGCACATACAAGTGCACATAAAAGTGCACATACAAGCTCACATACAACCCCGCCGGAACAGTGGTCATTTGGCGCGTTTAACGCAGTGTTGTGTTCAAACATAGTTATTTTAATGGACGTGTTCAAACATCGTAGGTTTTAGTGCAGTGTTCAAGCATCGCAAGTTCAAGTGCTGGGCTCAAACATCGTATGTTCTAGTGTTGTGTGTGCCCCCCCCCTCAAAATAAAATCAATAAAAAAAATCACCCTAGTGTGTTGTGTGTAATAGTGAATGTCGTGTGAGAGCCAGGGTTGTCACGTCTTACATTTTTCAAGCACGTTCTACACCCCGCATCACACTAAAGTTTCGTGTGTGTCACGAATTGTTTCACGTGACTCCATTGTCTAAGGGTATTGGATACACACTGTACACCAGTACACAAACACATTGTGGCACAGAAAGAGAAACGTGCTATTAATAGAAGTAATGACAGAATGGAACAAGATAAAGGCTTTGGAGTTTCCGACATCGCAAAGCAATACAGTATGGCGAAGTTAACGACCTGTTCATTTCTAAATAACAAGCTGGCAACAAGGGCGACAGATGTGGCTAAATGGGTGTGAGTGTGTAAAGGTCTAAGAGCAGAGGAAGTAAAAAAAAAATATTTTATTTCTTTAAAAAAATGTAAAGCAACTGTACTGAGATAGTAACAAGACAATAGTTGCAACTGTACTGAGATAGTAACAAGACAATAGTTGCAACTGTACTGAGATAGTAACAAGACAATAGTTGCAACTGTACTGAGATAGTAACAAGACAATAGTTGCAACTGTACTGAGATAGTAACAAGACAATAGTTGCAACTGTACTGAGATAGTAACAAGACAGTAGTTGCAATTGTACTGAGATAGTAACAAGACAATAGTTGCAACTGTACTGAGATAGTAACAAGACAATAGTTGCAACTGTACTGAGATAGTAACAAGACAATAGTTGCAACTGTACTGAGATAGTAACAAGACAATAGTTGCAACTGTACTGAGATAGTAACAAGACAGTAGTTGCAACTGTACTGAGATAGTAACAAGACAATAGTTGCAACTGTACTGAGATAGTAACAAGACAATAGTTTTTTGTAAAGACCAGGAAGTTTTACAGAGATTCGTTGTCCTAAACACCAGATGCAAAGCCAGGCACCTGCACAGTGACTTGTTTGAGTAAACCACCGTGTACAAGTTTGGGCACCTGCACAGTGATTTCTTGACCTGAGCACAAGGCACACGGCCGGGTAGTTGCACAATAATTTGTTGGCCTAAACACCAGGTACAGGGAAAGGCAGTTGTACAGTAATTTTTGGCCTAAACACCAGGTACAAGGACGGCAAATGTACAGTAATTTTTTGGCCTAAATATCAGGTACAAAGACAGGCAGTTGTACAGTAACTTGTTGGCCTAAATATCAGGTACAAGGACAGGCAGTTGTACAGTAATTTGTTGGCCTAAACACCAGGTACAAGGACAGGCAGTTGTACAGTAATTTGTTGGCCTAAACACCAGGTACAAGGACAGGCAGTTGCTCAGTGATTTGTTGGTGTAAACACCAGGCACAAGGACAGGCAGTTGTACAGTAAATTGTTGGCCTAAATATCAGGTACAAGGACAGGCAGTTGTACAGTAATTTATTGGCCTAAATAGCAGGTACAAGGACAGAAAGTTGTATAGTAATTTGTTGTTCTAAATATCAGGTACAAGTACAGGCGGCAGTTGTACAGTAATTTATTGGCCTAAATAGCAGGTACAAGGACAGAAAGTTGTACAATAATTTGTTGGCCTAAATAGCAGGTACAAGGACAGAAAGTTGTACAGTAATTTGTTGGCCTAAATAGCAGGTACAAGGATAGAAAGTTGTACAGTAATTTGTTGGCCTAAATAGCAGGTACAAGGACAGAAAGTTGTACAGTAATTTGTTGACCTAAATATCAGGTACAAGGACAGGCAGTTGTACAGTAATTTGTTAACCTAAACATCAGGTACAAGGACAGGCAGTTGTACAGTAATTTGTTAACCTAAACATCAGGTACAAGGACAGGCAGTTGTACAGTAATGTGTTGGCCTAAACATCAGGTACAAGAACAGGCAGCTGTACAGTAATTTGTTGGCCTAAACACCAGGTACAAGGACAGGCAGCTGTACAGTAATTTGTTGGCCTAAACACCAGGTGCAAGAAAATACAGCTGTAGAGTAATTTGTTTGTCTAAACACCAGGTACAAGGACAGGCAGTTGCACAGTGAATTATTTGCCTAAACATCAGGTACAAAGACAGGCAGTTGCACAGTGATTTGTTGGTGTAAACACCAGGCACAAGGACAGGCAGTTGCACAGTGATTTGTTGGTATAAACACCAGGCACAAGGACAGGCAGTTGCACAGTGATTTGTTGGTATAAACACCAGGCACAAGGACAGGCAGTTGCACAGTAATTTGTTGGCCTAAACATCAGGTACAAAGACAGGCAGTTGCACAGTGATTTGTTAGCCTTAACACATGTAAAGTATCGTAAACACAGTTGTATGTGTTGTGATGTTGTTACTTTTAGGGTTGTAATTAATCACTTATATTATATTGTGCATCCACATTTACGTATGCCCACCATGTTTATCTAAATAAGTACCAGAGGCATTAGCATCACGCCTTTAATTGACTGATGAAAGGACACACAATAAAACAAGATCTCTGTAGATCAGAGTAAAATATAATCCTTCATACAACTTCTTCTGTTTCACAAAATGAGCATTATGATGCTATTAATAACTAAAATGAACATGGCCAGTGCCAAACATAGGAATCCCTGCAGAAACATTTATGACCCTTACCTATATTCATTCTATCCCATAATTCCTCACTTCCTGCTATTTCTACTTAACAAAACAATATGATATTTTTACGAAACACGGTTGATACCTAAATAGTAGATATGTGACAACACATAATACAGGTGCCGAATCTGAAGACTTTAAACCGTCTAAGAGTGTGATTTGATTTTACAGAACTTAACACTTTAAAATGTGACAAAATTAAGTTCTTCTAAGGGGGAAAATAATCACTGAATTTAGATTGATTCATTTGTTAAGATATTATTGTCTTGGCGAAAGTTGAGGTTGAAGAACAGAGTCGTCAACATAATCATTGTTTTTGAAGTGACATACAGAAATAAATCAACATTTATACCAGTAACATAATAGTATATATAATAATATTCCCGGCACGCAGATTTCTCGGTAAACAGAGATCCCGTCAAATGGTATTTTTGGAACATGACGTTCCTAGCATACCATGGTCAAGGGATACGATTCTTTGAACATATCATTTATTCGGAAGGCGAATCGCTAACGACTCAATCTTTCTAATGGCAACTTAAGCATTGGGTGGAAATTAACGCCCGTATTCCTCTTAGTCATTACACATTGTTCTTTCGTTAGGGCGTTCCAAACGATCTGCTGCCAGGGCGCCAGTCGTTGTAAATAAAATGTGTTATCGAGTATAGTATTTTACCTTTATTACCCTTAACGACGACTGTTCGATATTAACTAGGTTTTTGTGACTGTTCGATATTAACTAGGACTTGTGTGACAGTTCGATTTTAAGTACGACTTGTGTGACAGTTCGATAATAAATAGGACTGTGTGACAGTTCGATATTAAATGGGACTTTTGTGACTGTTCGATATTAAATAGTACTTGTGTGACAGTTTGGTATTAACTAGGACTTTTGTGACTGTTCAATATTAAATAGGACTTGTGTGACAGTTCGATATTAACTAGGACTTATGTAGTTTTGAACAGATTCTTTATTGTCGCGGGTGAAAATAAACTAACAACTTCAACTAAGTTATGATGTGATGATATGTTTTTGTCTTCTAAGGGGAAATTAAACGAACCCCAAAAAAAACAAAATTAACCAGATAAATATTTTATAAAATTTAACATCCAGCAATGGGTGTTAGGCTGAAAATTTGACAAAACATGCACATAAGTAGCGAATTTAATAAGAATCCCCGTTACTGCCAACACAAGGCTAACACACGTCCCTTATTTTACGCCCCTGAACTACATTTTTTTTAATGCCACACCCGCTTTTACACCGCAGATTTATTACACCAACTATTTCAGAAAAAGCAAAATAAAATGTTACATACCAAACGTACTTGCTATAATTTTTTAAAAAAGAATATCTTTTATCACAGCTATCGGGAATGTTCCTTCATGAAACCCTGGAGAGCAGGAAAAAACTGGTTTAGTGGTTGGGGGGTGTGACTGAAAATTTAAAAGAAATTTTTGACATTAGCAACGAGTCTATGAGCCACGTTTCAGCTCGACAACTTGACGGGGAGTGGTTAAATTAGCCGTGCGGAGATTTGATTCACTTATAGTTAATAGAAATGATTTTGAAAAGAGAGTATTGTTCTAAGAAATCAAATACGTTGTGGCAAGTATCGATCCCAAGAGCAGGTATTCACAACTCGAGAATCGTAATCGTAATGAATTTCAGATGTAAACGTTTAATAAGTACCCAAAGGCGATATATAAATAAATAGAGAAATGGGAGAGTCGATTTTAAATAGTTGAGACTTCGCTTTTTAGATTAGATATGGGCAGTTAAGCACATCATCAGCACATGAGCCATTAAGAAGACACTCAGCTGGCATTGTCATTTGGACAATATAAAAACTGGTACCGTCAACTGTATAGGAAACACAGAGTCAGGCGTCAAGAACAGAGTTTTAATCTGGTTGGAGAAAGGTCTAACTCAGCACTCATTTACATCACAGCAGTGTAATTGTAAGTACTCGTTGCGACCATTTAGTAGTGCATCATAAAGTAGCACGGCTTATTACATTTTTAAATTTCTACAATTGATAAATGTTAATTATACTCTTTGAACTCTGGAAATATTTAGTTTTGAAGCCTTTGAAAAAAAAAATCTTTATATTTTGTATACAATATTATTGTGTTGAAGCTATTTATTTATAAACCAAGTCTTAAAGGTCAGAACTTCCATATTACTACTAAGGTTGTTATTAGTGCACGCTTCCTTAAGAGTATTTAACAAAGGCTAAATCAATTTAGAAGGCACGTTGCCCCTGGAATGAATTTATTCGAAAGCGTCCATTCCCTACTATCCACTGCAAGGTAATACTCTCAAGGTCATTTCAAATAACATTCAAACGAATACGTCTATAGACCCCAGCTAACTTCATCTAACTACCTCTAAAATTCCGACTCGGAATTTCTCATTCCTCTCATGGTCTTGCTTCAACTTCCCAACAAAATAGATCTTCTTTTCGAACTGGTGAATTTTGATTCTTTAACCCTTAAACTTAACCTTTAACCTAACCTTTAACCCCGACCGTATATCTAAACCTGCTGTTCCTATTTGCTTCTTAATTTAATATTATTAATTGTTACTATAATTAGAATGGCGTATTACTTTAACGTGTTACTTATTTCTTTAAGATAATCCTCATTAATTTCAGACGTAACAACATGGCTTACAAAGCTCTTTTTCTCGCCACAGTGTTGGTCGTTGCTTGTAGGGAATCGTTTGGAATAGGTAAGATGTGTAATTTTAATGTTACAAACTTGAAACTTTGAAATAATGTGGTTGCATTTCTTCGCTCCCATTATAAATTTGAGCTTCATAGAAAACAAAACATAATAATATATGAATCATAGAAAACTATTAACTTGTAACCCTAACCATATATCATGTTAGATAGTATTATTGTGTAGCCTCAACTATATCTATGAAAGACAGAAAAAACTTGTAGCCTAAACTGGAATTCATGTTAGAGAGTACTATCGTGAAGCCTCAACTATATCTTATGTTAGAAAGTACTATCTTGTAGCCTCAACAAGATCTCATGTTAGAGAGTATTAACTTATAGTGTGAACTAGATCTCATGTTAGAGAGTACTATCTTGTAACCTCAACTATATCTCATGTTAGAAAGTACTATCTTGTAGCCTCCACAATATTTCATGTTAGAAAGTACTATCTTGTAGCCTCAAATATATCTATTGCTAGAAGGTACTATCTTGTAACCTCAACTAGATCTCATGTTAGAAAGTACTATCTTGTAGCCTCAAATATATCTATTGTTAGAAGGTACTATCTTGTAACCTCAACTAGATCTCATGTTAGAAAGTACTATCTTGTAGCCTCAAATATATCTAATTCGTGTTTATAGACATAAAATTTGTTACTTAGAAAAAAAAAAGGCCACTATAACTTTTGGCGCACTATCAGCCGACTGCCAGTACCCGACCATATCTTCTCACCGGCCCTTGTCAAACAATGTGTGTAACCCACTGCGTTAGTCAATGCAAATGGTTATTGGGAATTAAGTGCAATATTTTACCACAGGTTGTGATAAAAAAATAATAATTGTTACACCTTTTGATATTTTCCCAGAATCATCTCTTGTCTCATCACATTCCTCGACAAAGAATATTTATGTTTAACGCCTAGTTTTTAAGTTTGAATTTTGAATCCTCTTTCAGTCCTACGAGGTGGTTGCAGAGGAACCCAATATGGCTGCTGCGATGATGGTACGACCTCGGCGGAGGGACCAAATAAGCAAGGCTGTGAACCAGTAGGCTTCGTTGGCGGGTGTGCCGGAACCAGGTACGGCTGCTGTCCTGACGGAGTAACATCTGCTGCTGGGGACAATGATGAAGGGTGCGAAGAGGAACCAGATGGAGAGCATTTCATTGGTGGATGTGGAGGCACCATATACGGCTGCTGTCCTGATGGCGTAAGATCTGCTGCTGGAGACAATGATGAAGGATGCGAAGAGGAACCAGATGGAGAGCATTTCATTGGTGGATGTGGAGGCACCATATACGGCTGCTGTCCTGATGGTGTAACATCTGCTGCTGGAGACAATGATGAAGGATGCGAAGAAGAACCAGATGGAGAGCATTTCATTGGTGGATGTGGAGGCACCAGATACGGCTGCTGTCCTGATGGCGTAACATCTGCTTCTGGAGACAATGGGGAAGGCTGCACCGAACACGTCGTGTCCTAGTCATCATTTCTAAATGATTTTTTTTTATTTATTATAAATGTAATCTAGAAAAATATGTTCAGTTTTAAAAGACCAGATTTCGCATTAAGAAATAAACTACAATTTATGAAAAACTTGTATTGAAAATTGTTTAAAATTGAAAGCTTTTACATGCATTCTATTTTTGTTCACAGATATTTTCCCAAAATTTTCTTTGAGTAGTTGATTTCAACCAAGCTCTTAATTGTATTATTAAAACACTTTAATATTTTTAAATCAAATTTCTTACGGGAAGGATATTTTTCACCTGTCCTTATTTTCTAAAGATTAAATTCACTATGTATGTCCGGTGATGCTTTTTAATGTATCATGGAAGTAAACTAGAACAATTCCATTGCAATGCTGGTACGAAGACTATTAGCGAGAAGATTTAAAGAGCTGCATGGGAGAGGGGACCTTTATACAATAGTCAAATACTCCCAAACAGTAAAGAACATTTTCAAAATATTTGTTTTTGGTTGTCTTTTTGTTTGATTCGAGTGATGAGATCTTGATGTCCAAATAAAAGGTTTAAAAAAAAACCCAATAAATATACATGTATTATGTGTTATAAATTAAATCATCCATATAAACAAAGTTTTTCATATACATGCTTAGTAAAATGTAATATCAAACAGTGGGGACTGCCGTCGTGGATAAAAATTTAAACAAACGTGGATACAAGTAATGCATTTTATAAGAATCCAGAATAGTTGTCCCCCACCCCCTAAACAGGCTCGCCCCCCGCACGTTAACCATATTCATATTCTGATTCCCAACAGCTTTGATTCGGCAGATTATTTTTCTATGAACAATTTTAGAAAAATTAAAGAAAATATCCTGCTCCAAAAGCGATGCTTTTTTGAAAGAATCTAGTGTAACGCTGTCATCGAGAACTCTATTTTATCTTCCACTAGAAAAAAATTTTTTGTGGGGTTTCGGGCTGAAACTTGGATGGAGTGTGTGTGTTGTTGTTTTCAAAGAGTCTAAGTGCCAAGTTTCAGTTCGATAGCTTAACGGAAACAGTCTCACTTAGACGTCCGAAGATTTTTACCACCAAGCCAGCTAGAAAAGTGAAGTTAATATAAAGGATTTTTTTTTCAAATGTTCATTTTACATAAAGGGGTATTTCTTAGTTCTCACCCTTTCGTTCCCAAACCATGGAACGCTGTGGGTTTTTATTAAGCAGCTGAAACATTCAACTAAAAAAATGATTTTAAAATACATTTTAACCTTCAATCGATGTCTCGATAAAGTTGAAGGAACTTTTCAATACTTTCGATTGTAACAAGCTTTTTTTTTTTTCGATGTGTTTTCTCTTGACAAATTGTAAGAGTGCTGGAATGCGATAAAGCTCTAAAATATATTAATTACCCACGAACGATTTTGATCACTATACTGATGAAGGCGTTTGCCGAAATGTTTCCTTGTCTATTTTGTTAACATTATTATCAAAGCTGAACACATTAATTATTTTATGGACACAACTTGTTCGTGTCTAATTAATCTATTTAATTAGACACGGTAATATTATTTTTAAACTAAAGGAATAAGTTCAAAAGTTACTTTCTCTTATGAAATGGGCGCGCGGCTTAACAACGGTTGGGAACCTGTTGATTATACATTTTAATGTATTACGATGTCCTTTCATCGCAGTGATTCATCTCTGATTCGCGGCACAAAATTGAGATTCGGGTGGTGATTTATCTCAGTGATCCACCTGTGATTACCGGCACAAATGTGTGATGCGGGCATTGCTGAGGAAGCATCTGTGTCTGTTTAATCGCTTCAAATAGTTGATAGGACGACCGTCTGACATGTTGAGCTTTGGACCAGCTTGGTTCTTGTCCAAAGTTAACAGAGACGACTGGCTGACATATTGAAATGGGGGAACCAGCTGGGTTCTTGTTTTAAGTCCTGGGTAAAAATATATATAAATACAAAAATATACTAGTCAACACTGTTAGCTAGACACTAAAATTATTCTGAATATGCTGAACAGAGCGTTCAACGTGTGTTATAAATAGAGTTACAAACTTCTGGGAAAATTGTTGCGTAATATAAAAAAACAGATTAAAAATGTTTTGTCAGAGAAGAGTAGAATAGGCTCCTTTTAAACATTGTATAAGTAGTAGAATAGGCTCCTAATATAAACTTGGGTCAAACATTGTATATCTAGTAGTAGTAGAATAGTCTTCTAATACATATATGGATAAAACATTGTATATCTAGTAGGCTAGGCTCCTAATATATACTCTGGTGAAACTATTCTATAAATAATAGAATGGGCTGTTAATACTTACTTGGATATAAAATCTATTAAAAAATTTCAGTAACAAAACACGAAGTCTCAAGGTGCGAAAATAAATTTTAAAATTTAAAGGCAAATGAAGAAAGAAAGTCCCAATTCATTGGAGAGAAATTATTTATTTACAGGGAAATAACTTACAGTGTTTCAAATTTTTCAAATATTATAATTAGATTCCATTAAGTTGTGAGGCATTTAATCTAAACTTAGACACTATTTTTTTTTTAAATATATATATATATATATATATATATATATATATATATATTTAATGTGTAAAAAACGGATCATATAAAAACTTCAATATATATATGTTTATATTCTCTTTCTATTTTTTTTCAAATATTATAATTAGATTCTATTATGTTGTGAGGTATTTAATCTAAAAATAGACACTATTTTTTTTTTAAATATATATATATATATATATATATATATATATATTTAATGCGTAAAAAACGGATCATATGAAAACTTCAATACATACATGTTTAAATGTTCAGCTGTCCTGGAATATGAAAAACGTTGTAATCATGACAGATTAGTCGAAAGCGCTTAGTCGAATTAATTTAGTCAAAACAGCTTAGTCAAAACAGCTTATTCAAAATGGCTAAATTAAATTTAAAAAAACATTCCTCACTTCATTGCTGACTCTGGAAACGACTCGTGATGTTATCCTGGGATATAGTCTTCACGTGACATTTTGTCCCCGGTATATAGTGTTTCCGTGACATGATGTCCGCGGGATACAGTCTTCATGTGACATGATGTCCCTGGGGATACAGTCTTCACGTGACATGATGTCCCCGGGATACAGTCTTCACATTACATGATGTCCCCAGGATACAGTCTTCCCGTGACATGATGTCCACAGGATAAAGTCTTCCCATGACATGATATCCTCAGGATACAGTCTTCCCGTGACATGATGTCCTCAGAATACAGTCTTCCCGTGACATGATGTCCCCGGGATACAGTCTTTACATGACATGATGTCCCCAGGATACAGTCTTCCCGTGACATGATGTCCCCGGGATATAGTCTTCTCGTGACATGATGTTCCCACCAAATAGTCTTCCCGTCACATGATGTTCCCGGCATTCATGTAACTGTCAAATGTGATTCTCGGCATTTTATGTTGCATACATTCGTTATTCCCGGTTAACAATTTTCCCGGCATATGATGCTCCCGACATACAAATATCCCGGTATGTAATGTTCCTTGCTTTAGGAATTCCCGACACATGTAATTCCTTGCATGTCATTTTCAGTACACTTTCTTTTCTTTAACGGGTAAAGTAAAAACTATAATCATCAAATTGTTCAAAATATGAAAATGTTATATGAAAAAAAATAATTATATACGCTATCTATAAAATGTGTGTCTCTACGACCAAGAGATTTAATTTGTTGGGGGTCAAGGTTGGCTGGCCGCAGAGAGTTCACGTCATGATAACTTGATCGTCATCGTGACAGACTAAACTTGACAACTGACACACTTACAGGGCATTGACAATGAAGCAAGTAAGACATATTAAGACAAAATAAAATAAATGGAATTTTCAAAGCAACCTGTTGCATTCAAATACATATTTGAACTATTGCGCAGCTCGAATAGGTGAATAAAATAATGTATAAATATGTCCTAGGAATAACAATATACAAACAATAAAACAGGGCAAAAGGACGTCATCTCTTTAGTTGCATTCATCTGACCTCAAATCTGATAGACATCATAATTTTAATTTTTAAGTATCCAGATAGACATCACATTTTATGTTGTAAGTATCCAGATAGACATCACAATTTTAAGCCGTAAGCATCCAGATTCACATCACAATTTTAAGCCGTAAGCATCCAGATTGACATCACAATTTTAAGCCTTAAGCATCCAGATAGACATCACAATTTTAAGCCGTAAGCATCCAGATAGACATCACAATTTTAAGCCGTAAGCATCCAGATAGACATCACAACTTTAAGCCGTAAGCATCCAGATAGACATCACAATTTTATGTTGTAAGTATCCAGATAGACATCGCAACTTTAAGCCGTAAGCATCCAGATAGACATCACAATTTTATGTTGTAAGTCCTTAAATTGATTTTTCAAACAAAATTCTCACCCAGTGGATGTAAATACATTGATTAACACAAGGGAAGAAACTCAACTAAAATTAAATAGCATTGCGTGTCCCTGAATTTAATGTCCCTGAATTTTATGTCCCCGAATTTAATGTCCCTGAATTTAATGTTCATAAATTTAATGTCCCTGAATTTAATGTCCCCGAATTTAATGTCCCCGAATTTAATGTCCCTGAATTTAATGTCCCCGAATTTAATGTCCCTGAATTTAATGTTCATAAATTTAATGTCCCTGAATTTAATGTCCCCGAATTTAATGTCCCCGAATTTAATGTCCCTGAATTTAATGTCCCCGAATTTAATTTTCCCGGAATGTAATGTCCCTGAATTTAATGTTCATGAATTTAATGTCCCCCAATTTCAACTCTCTGAATTTAAAGACCCGGAATTATATTCCCTGAATTTAATGTCCATTAATTTAACGTCCCTGAATTTAATGTCCCTGAATTTAATGTTCCTGATTTTAATGTCACCGAATTTATACTCCCGGAATTTAATGATTCTGAATTATATTCCCTGAATTTAATTTCCCTGAATTTAATGTCCCCGAATTTAAACTCCCTGAATATATTGTCCCTGAACTCAATGTCCCTTAATTTAATATCCCTGACCTTAAACTCGTTATCATCTACTTACTCACCATGACTAGAGAGTTTTTTAAGCTCTAAATAAATAACCCCTAGATCTACGCCCAAAGCTCTATGGGAAGTTTGAAGGATCTGTTTGTGCAAACTGAATTTGGTTTCGTGTTTCAATCCAAATTAGCGACATTTATTTAAGCAGTCACCAAATTGTGGCTCTCAGACACCGAATTTTAATTTGGCTCTCTATGAAACCAACGCACCCCTTCCCACACCCTTCACCCCCCCCCCCCCCCCCCCCCCCCCTTCCCCCCCCCTCCCCCCCCCCCCCCCCCCGTTTCCAGTTGAAATGTATTTAATTTCTTACTGCAGTTTTGCCAAACGAGTGTCCCCATGAAGCTCTTTCAATGGAAATTTAAACAGAAATCAGTGGCGTCTCCTCAAATAATGCCTCATCCTTATCTAATATAATGTATAAAAATGGTTCCCTTACTGGCCAAAGTCTATCACACCCCGTCCTAGAGATTAAGCGCAAGCCAACTAACGACGTCGCACGTTAGAGCCCTCAAACCTAATCCTTCTATAAATATATATATACACATATATTTATATATATATATTAAAACCCCCCAACATAATACCCGGGATGATATTAATTAAAATTGGAAAGCTTGTCTTAGGAGACATGAAACTGCAATAGTCAGTAACTTCTCTGGATAGACAAAAATGCTTCTTGTGAATTCTTCTTCTCGATGTGAGGTGACGTCACATATTTCGAGGTCCTAAGGACGATAAAAGGTAATCCAATTTCCCCCCCCCCCTCCCCTTGCACAAGAGTCTTGATTAGGTAAATATCTTTGAAATTCCCCCATTCGGCCTTGTAAATATATGTATCATTGTTGCTGTCATCCAATCAAGAGGTGACAGTATTGCTAACAGTGTGATTCTGACTGCCAAAAAACCATAAGTCACATGGAGTTAATGAAAATTTCATTTCATGAATTATGAATGAAATTCTATAAACCAGCATATTTTCTATTCAACAAGACAGTGTGGATGCAAAAAGGCAACAAACTACTCAATGGATTGTTTGAAAAAATTAACATCTGGAGGTTTGCCTCCACATAGACTTGAAAATAAGGACAATAGTAATGTTGTTACGAAACCTTGACTCCAATATAAGTCTTCGCAATGGCAGCCGAGTGGCCATCAAACAATTGATCTCAAAAGTCATTGACCGCGAACTCCTTGCCAGGTCTTTTAAAGCTACCAGGGTATTTATTCCAAGAGATCTTCTTGCACCTTCCCATTGCATTAGAATAAAAAACCGTTTCCATGGAGACTTGCTATTGCTATATCGATCAATACAATCCAAGGACAAACATTGAATTCAGTTGGTATTTGTTTGCCATCTCCAGCATTCAGTCATGGACAACTTTATGTTCCATTTTCAAAAAAAAAATTAAACATTTTAAATTCTTTCAGATAATGACGGTAAAAGTCAGAAAACTGGCCCGACACGGTCGGTATATTTATTAATAAATATTATAAAATGGAAAAATATTTTAACATCATTCTTTAAAAACTTAAACTAACATTTTTTGTGTGCAAAATTCCTATAAGATATCAATTATGTTATTTCAACTCACTAGCCATATCGTAAAAAGATAGTGTGACTCCCTGAGAGTTGTTTGTTTGTTGTTATTGCTTTGTTGTTTATTTGATTTGGTTTGATTGTTTTGCCCTTTATCATTGATAACTACAAAATGTACAGAATATAGATAAAAACAGAACACACATCAAGTTATATTTAATTTATGATTGGGCCATATGTGCCACACACAAAAATCATGTGCCACCCCATCAACCCTATATATCTCTGCCGCTGCTCATAAGCTCCAAATGTCGCAAGTAAAAAAATTAATGCTATTGCCTATCATATGACTCTCTAAGTGCTTGGAAATAGAGTTAGGTCATAGAAAATGTGTATTTTGTCAAATATATCTAACCATAAAAGAAATAATTACACCATATTTTTTATTCGTTATACTTTTAACAGGTCGTGGCATTGGTCAAATCCCATCGACCAAAGTATGATTTTAATATAAGATAAGATTCTTTTATTGATCCAAGTAAATGGAAATGTTTTTGGATTTCATTATACATTTTCATCTAAAAAAATAAAACAATTTGAACACAAGACATTTATAATAAATTATTTCAAACAGCCATTCAGTGAGTTCTCTTAGCAAAATCGGGGATTTATTAGATCGCATTCAGACTGTGACTTCAGAGGAAGCACGCCGGTAAATTCGTACAGATTGGGGAACAAAAGAATTTGTATATCGGTCAGTCCTCGCCCTGATGGAAGGAATTCGTCCCGAACGGCCCGATCCTAAGTATCTGTGATGAAGAGGGTGGGATGTATCATCCAAAATGTGTT
The DNA here is from genome assembly GCA_964033795.1 of Lymnaea stagnalis. Classification (NCBI taxonomy): domain Eukaryota; kingdom Metazoa; phylum Mollusca; class Gastropoda; family Lymnaeidae; genus Lymnaea; species Lymnaea stagnalis. Next base: position 1,032,858 of record CAXITT010000213.1, on the reverse strand, counting down.
TAGTTTTGCAAAAACATCTTTCTTCAAATAGTTCTTCAAGTAAAGGCCAATATACTGGACACTATCTACATGTAAAAACTTCAGTCACTTTCCAAAGGCTAAAATATCAGTCCCTTTCCATAGGCTAAAGCTAAAAATTCAGTTACTTTCCATAGCCTAAAATATCAGCCACTTTCCCTTTGCTAAAATACCAGTCGCTTTCCATAGGCTAAGATATCAGTCACTTTCCACAAGCCAAAATATCAGTCACTTTCCACAAGCCAAAATATCAGTCACTTTCCATAGGCTAAAAATTCAGTTACTTTCTATAGGCTAAGATATCAGTCACTTTCCACAGGCCAAAATATCAGTCACTTTCCATAGGTTAAGATCAGTCACTTTCCATAGGTTAAAATATCAGTCACTTTTCATAGGCTAAAATATCAGTCACTTTCCATAGGCTAAAATATCAGTCACTCTCCATTGGCTAAGATATCAGTTACTTTCAAGAGGCCAAAATATCAGTCACTTTACACAGGCCAAAATATCAGTCACTTTCCATAGGCAAAAATATCAGATACATTCCTTGGGCCAAACACCGTTCACTTTTCACAGGCCAAAATATCAGTAACTTTCTATAGTAAAAAATAGCAGACGCTTTCCATTGGTCAAACTATGGGGCCCTTTCTATAAGCAAAAGCATCGGTCATTTTTCTTAGACCAAAATATTAGACAGTTTTTGTAGACCAAAATATCAGACACGTTCCACAGAACAAAAATATAAAACATTTTTCAGGTAACATAAATAACCGGTATTTTCATTTGGCAATGTATGTACAACTTTTCTATGGAGAAAGTATCAGACACGTTCCCTAACTATTATTGGCGCATTTTTTATTTTATTTTTAAACAAACATATTTTCTTTGAAGCTGCTATCAAGAAAGCAAATCACAAGATTAAGTTTTGCTACAAATTGATGTTCATGAGATCATAACAAGTTCTTTCTTTTTCCTAAGTATCAATTTTTAAATATCTCTTTGTATTTTAATATGCACAAAAATCGCTTTTTAAAATTTTTTTCACAATGAGAAGCTATTTATTAATAAGTGCTACAAACGAGTGCGATACTTACATGAGTGCATTATATCCTGAGTGCATTACATAAATGAGTGAATTATATAAATGAGTGCATTATACTTAGATGAGCACTATCATTAATGATTCAACAGTAGAGATTGACAACGTAATGATTATGATCATGCATTTAAATTTTTGAATAATCACCCTATAACATCAAAACAAGTAGCACAGAGAGGGGCACAGATTGTCTGCTGCACAACAAACATTTCCAGACGATAATTGTTGACAGCATATGTCTAGTGTAAGGGTTGTTCTCCATTTTTTTTTTAATCCAATGACGTTTTTTTTATAAAAGACGCGCTTTTTAATGTCAAATCCATAGAGGATTTGTCAGTTTGTCAGTATGTTGAATAATTTTGTGTTGTCCCACGTGACCCTATCGTTCGGTCGATTCAATCTACCCCTTGATGACCTTTCAGGTCGCACCTTATTTGACGACTATGAGTATAGCTCCGGCATGCTGGGTTGATGGAGGGGCGCTGGGGGTGATGAGTGGTGGGGAAATACGAAAAGGGGTGTTTTAAGAGACAACATCCCCCTTACTCCTTCACTTCCAACAACCATGGGTTCTAACTGTATTATTCTGTGATGGAATGGAGGGAGGTGTTGAGGCAAGGCGTTTGGGAAATCAGACTCTGATCAACGCGTGGCAAGCATTTTGTAAGAATTCTTTGTTGCCGAAAATCTTATTTTTCAGTTAATTAAACAGGTTAAATGTTCGTACTAAAACATATCAAATATAAACAATTTAAAAAAAAATAATTTTAAGAAACTCTTTTTTCGAAGAAGAATTTAAAGGCATTTCAAAATAAAACATAACACCTGATAAAATTCATAACGTGAATGAAGTCTTTACCGTAACGCACAGGCACGTACATTAGTTTCTCCATAAAAGTAATTTTTTTTTTTGTTGTGCAAACGGTATGTCAAAGTGAAAACGTGTTTAGCTGGCCATCGTTTGAAATAGTTCATCTCAATTTTAAAATAAATGTCTGGCTGCTTTTGTTGCATTCATATTGATCTTGGTTGATAAGTCCATCAATGAAGCAATACTGGTGAGTAGATTCAAATTCAGACGTCAGTTGTCAGTGACGGCCGTTGACTTTCGTCCGATAGTTTAAACAACATCCTACACTCAACCTCACTACAGGGAGTTTGCCATTCTTTGTACTTCTATCATTATTTCTACCTCACATTTGAAATTAGGATGAACGTTATTTGTAGACGATTGTCATTTGAAAAATGAAATATCAAGGACATTCTAATCAATTGGATTTAATAAATACACCATGTATCAAAATCTGCAGTCCAGTTAAAAATCCTTTGAGAAGACGAACCAAAAGGACAAATGACTTAATATGAGAGCTCCATTAATGTTTCATATAGCTTATTGAAAAAAATTATTTTCTGCAAGGCACCAACTTATTTCTGATACTTTGGACTAAATAACAAATAAAATTGTTCTTTAAAATTTGAACTTGTTAATAAATAAAGAAAAAGATGAATGGACGCACTGATGAAATCAAGCAATAAAAGTAGGTCAAAGGTCATGAGGTAGATGTCATGGTACTTCCTGTAGGTGTTAAACTCTGGCTCAGCAGCCCGCGCTGTAGCCAGGGCAAGTCTGGGGACAATGTTGATGATATAGACCAGAACCACGACCAACAACATTCTCACCAACTGAGCATCTCTATGGGACAGTACGGAAGAGCTCTTCTTTCTGACCATAGAGCCCGGTGCGTATTTCACGTTGCTACACTCCTGCACAGCTTGATGGCTCACTTGAATATCGTTTGTATTTTTAAATTCCGGATTTAACGTTGGACTAGCAGTGGAGTCTGGTCTGTCTTCTAAAGTCTCCACGAGACCCGACATCACTATCTGGTCGTGTAGGACCGCCTCCTCTGGTCTCAAATGGTGACAAACTTCCGATTCCATCGTCTTTACATTGGGAGAGTTTTCACAGTTTGCTTCATACCGATTGAATGCCTTTGTTTGGGTAACTGGTTTGGGATGAGAATCTATCAACATGTTTTGGGTGCGTTTCTTTATAAAAGCAGCCTTTCTAATGTTTCCGGCGCCATGCTTCAACTCAAGCCCGCTGTACACGTTACTGTGTTCGAAGCGAAATTTCTTCATCCTCCTAACCTGGTAAACTATCAAGAGTGTGCACACGACTAAAGCAAGGAAAGTGAACACGGTCCAGAACATGTAAATAGTGTTTAAATACGTGTTTAAGAACGGCGTTTGCTTGGACACCTCGGTGAGCGAGAATTGGGCCATAGTGCGGTTAAACTGGACGTCGTACGCCCACGTGACGTAATACCCGAGGAAAATGGGGGTCAAGGTTAAGGTCACCCCGCCCGCCAGAACCCCCGAGCGCGACTCTCGTGACATCTCTCGTGAGGATCGCTTTGACCCTGAACGGCACGCACACACAAAGGCATCGCTCAAACGTGACGTACATGGTCAACGCGTTGACGATCGGAACTCCCAGGTTCTGGACATGGGAGTTGAGCAGGTAGGTGATCCTCATCCAGTTGACGGCCAGGACGGCGTCGAAGAACCTGACGATGCCGTAGAAGCGGTAGAGGAATCCGACGGTGCATTTAACCAGGTTGACGGCGGCGATGGCCGTCAGCGAGATGGTGGCAGACTCACGGAGACCTTGGCGGGAGAACACGACGATGGTGATGGAGTTGGTGGCCACGCCACCCCCGGCCAGGATGAAACATGGCCACAGCTCAACGGCTATGTCAATGATAAGTCTGATATCTGTGATCGACGGCATGATGAATTGAACCTGGAAAATATCCCTTCTGATCTAACAAATGCTAAAATTGATTTTGGTGTTTTTGAACTGTAACGTTTAATAAATTTTACTGAAATTTTTTCTAAAGGATTTTAAACTTAAAGCTTTACGGTAACTGAATGGAATAAATTGACAATATTTCAACATTTTTTCCCCAAGTATTTGTATATTAAATATGATCCCGTATTTATACACATTGTCTAAAAGATCTAACCTGATCATTATTCACTCAGAAATTATCAATTATTATCTGATGACCTCAAGACTACGATTATAAACTCAGTCTTAAACCAAGGCCCCCACTGATTTTCAAAGAAAACGTGGCAGCAAATAAGAGGGTTATCAAATGAAAGATGGATTTTTTTGTTAAGTCAGTTTGTAATTACTGATAGTCGCAGCGAATTTCAAGAAGTTCTTAGATCCTAGAACAACCATTACGTGCACATCCTTGCAAATTTAAACGTACGCTCTCTTAACAATAGCTCTAATTTAAAGTTAGGAAAAACAAATGAATTCAGATCCGATCTGTCATTATTTTCTTACAAGATTTTTTTTTTTTATTTTTTTTTCTAAACACGTGAGAAAAATCTTCTTCGATAGTTCTCGTAACCCATTCATTATATCCGTTTGAGTTCGATTTTTGTTCTTCTCTTTCTTGAAATTGTTGCTATCATTAATATTGTATGGTTCATCAAAGTAATCTCAACTTAAGAAGTCTATGTGACGTCGGGTGGGAGAATTGTAGGTAGTTAAGTTTCAATTCTTTCTAAGCCCACTAGTAGAACAAAAGTTTAAAACAAAAATATACACATTAAAAAATAAAGGAAGTATGTTCATTTTTTATGGTTTTGATGATTCACACCTCGTTTGTCCGATGTAGTGGGATAGGATCATGGTATAATGTCATGGTATAATGTCATGGTATAGTGTCATGGGATAGTGTTATGGGAAAGTGTGGAGGGATAGTGTCATAGGATAGTGTCATTGGATAGAGTCATGGGATATTTTCATGTGATAGCTTCATGTGATTGTGTCATGGGTTTTTGTCATGGAATAGTCTCATGAAATAGTGTCATAGGATAGTGTCATGACATAGTGTCATAAGAAAGTGTCAAAGGATATTGAGATGGAATAGTGTGATTGGATAGTGTCATATTGTATTAACATGGGTTGGTGTCAACGGATAGTTTCAAGGGATATTGTCATAGTCTATTGTCATAGGATACTTTCATGGAATAGTGTAATTTGGTATTGTCATGTCATCCGAATTATAACGACCACACAGCCTTCAAAGACCCTAAAGACCCATCTCTTTAAACCAAACTATACCGACTCATTCTCACCCCCCAACCCCTCGGCTGATAAACAACGCTCGACTATGCTGAGTGCTGTCCATGGCTAGACAGGGGTAGATAGTACTTGGCTGAGTGCTGTCCATGGCTAGACAAGGGGAGATAGTACTTGGGTGGTGAGGTAAAATTTTTAACCAATTGTTCTTTTTGAATATAAACGCTTCTGTAGTTGCTAGTTTTTATGTGAAGCGCAGTGAGCCTAACCCTAGGCTGTGGTACTGCAGTGAGCCTAGCCCCAGGCTGTGGTACTGTGCTATATAAACCACCTAATAATAATAATAATAATAATACCATTGTGAGAAAGATTTACTTTAAACAAAGTCTGTTTTGTCTTAATTTTAATTTGAGTGACATAAGAATTGGTTCGCGATATCATCTACTTCGGACAAACTCCATCCTTATATCGCCCAAAAATGTCATCATTGCTGTAAAGTCCTCCCAGTCTAAGCAATTGTGAGAAGGAAATGGAATTTTAAAGCTAGTGAGGATGGGATGTTGGGTTTAACAGGAAAATAGGATTGTCTGTTGTCTTATAATAAATGGCCGTAGATATTTTTTTCTTTAGTTAAATTTGATGTCCAAACGAATTGGCAGTATTTTTTGGTTGTTTGAAGTGAATTGGATGGAGGGATGAATATTCACAATATTCACAATCAAGTTATTAACACTTGGTATTTGCGTTGTATCCATGTATCCATCATATGGACGTTGGATCCCAAGTGTCATATTCATGTGAGTGAAAATTTTTTTCATTACATTCTTAACCCCGACCAACACCGTAATTCCAAGCTAAGGTCAACTCGTGACTTCATCAAAACTGGAACAAATAGCATCTGGGTGTGTCGCGTGAGTTGTGGCCAAAGTTCCCAGAGGCTTTTATATTGGCTCGGGGTCAAATGGCGAACGACACAAAGCTCCTCATGTTAGAAAAACAAAAGACATTATAGTAATTTCTAATTTTAAATGTTATTTTCGGCTTCCTGCAAAATTACTGAATTTGCTTTTAAATCAAGAAACCCTCCTTAACGTGCCGTCCATTAATGACAACCCACTTAGTTACAACTGACGGCTTGATTTGTTTCCCTTCACACATTACATTTCCCATCGTTTCTAAACCAACCATGTCTACATAGAAAATTAGTGGAACAAAAGTATGGGAAAACCTGAAAAAAAAAGCGAACGCAACAAAACTATGAAAGTGCCGACAGGAAGCCTTCGTCTTCGAACAAACAACAGTAAAAAAAAAAAAACAGAAGTAAATAAAACTACCATTTTGCTGAAAAGTTGTATCCGAGAGTACTGCAAAAGTATTTTGAGGGTCTAAATAAAAGTCTTAATGCAGAAATATAAAAGACTTTAGGCAAAAAATAAAAGACTTTATCTGGTTTTCAGATATCCATTGTCTGATATAAGTCGGTCACTCTTGGTTAATTAGATCATGATTTCCATAGTGTAACCATTAAATCCTCTCTTTTAAAAGCACCAGGCCGACAATGCCACATCTAAACAATTTGAAAACTGTGATACCTGGAGGTGGACCACACTCTCTTTCCCACCCCAAAGCTGATCGATCTTAGTTTTAGGACGTTAAATACAATTGAAGTTCCATCATACCGAAATTGAAATAAAGTCAGCGGGACATGATTACTGTAAGAATTGATCATGAACTCAATAAATGGGGTTATTCGACATCCGGCTTACAAAAATAAACCCTGGCATTCTTTTCTGGAACTTCGTGAATGGTATTCATAGAGATCTATTTGTATTTTGGTAATTTTTTAAAAATATTTTGCTGGACTTTCCCCACCCTTTAAGAAAAATGCTGCTCTAAGTCATTGCCTATATCACCTAAACCTAACTCAGGGTAAGGCGTACAAAGGAAATTCTTCGAGACTTAGGATTAGGATTATTGCTTGGAAGAAAATGAAATATCAGTAAGCCCATCAGTAATGTCTATCAGAATACGAGTGGTACCTTTTTTTGTTCTTAGGGAATTTCACCCGTTCTTATTCTCTTTTTAATCTTATTTTTGGGTATAGGTAGTAAATACAAATATTATGTGACTTTAATTTAAAATTGTATTCATATTTTTATTTTACTGATGAAGGCTTTTGCCGAAATGTTTGAATTTACATACTGTCTAACCATTATTAAATGTCTACATCTATTGTTTTATCAACACCAACTGTTTGTATCTTCCCCAAAAGCCTTACGCCCATCATTTAAGTAAACCACGTATCTAATCGTATTCCTTAATTACCCTTTCTAAATTCAGGCTGTGACAATTTTCATAAAAGTCTTTTTTTTTTTTTTTAAGTGTAAAGGGGTCGTTCGCAAATTACGTCACGGTCAGATAGGAGAGTAGGGTCGAGAATTTTTGACACTTTGTGACAGGGTTGAGGGGGTGTCAAAAATTTGTGACTAAATTTTTTTAAATTTGGTTTTTATATTATTTTTTTATTTTTTTTTTGTAATTCTAAAATTATCTAATTTTGAAAAATCTTCATTCACTTAATTTTAAAAATATTAAATTGAGGTCAATATTGCCTCAGGTATTATAGTACCGTAAAACTCAGTCAACTGTTGTGGCCATTTTACATTCGGCTTGGTGGATGATTTCGTTGTTTTGCGTCACACTTTTCCAATAACACGACATCTTAATCCAGCATGGGGAAATGTTAAAGAATAAAATAAAATCTTAGTTAGTTATGAAAATTTTAGGTATGTTTTGATTTTTGTAATTGTGACGTGACACTAAAGGGGGGTGGTTAAAAAATTTGGGATAATTTGTGACAGGGGGGAGGGGGTCTTGAAAGGTAATTTATTGCGTGACGTAATTTGCGAACGATCGAAAAGGAGCAACCCTTAATTAAACGTGGAGAGCAATGGGAAATAATCATGACATATTTTATAGCATTAAACATTTATAAGGGATTATGTCCCGTTTATAATTTTATTTTTTTTTAGTTTAATTGTTTGTAATTTCAAAAAACCTGTATGATCTTTAATTTCTTTTTATTGAATAGTACGGTTAGAACATCTTTAGGCTAAAACAGTGGTTCTCAACCTGTGGGTCAGGACCCCTTTAGGGGTTGAACGACCCCTACACGGGGGTTGCCTAAGACCATCACAAAACAGATATTTCTAAAATAGAAATGAATATAATAGCATGAGGTACTGTATTAAAGGGTCGCTGTATTAGGAAGGTTTGAGAACCACTGGACTGAAAGATAAAAATGTTCCTTCCTTCCTTCCAGTTTAAATTTAAGTGTATTCAAAAAAAATAAAATAAAATAGACAACCTCTTATGGTAAATAAAATCAGCTTTTAATAACTAAACTGATATTTTTATATTGTACGTATCATAATATCGCTATACTTGGAGAGAAAGAGATTATTTTTCAATTTGTGGCGTTTTCGGACGGCTTTTTTACCCACGTCAAGCTATCGAGCTGAATCTTGGCACATAGATTCGATGCGAAAGTTCAACTCATTCTGTCAAATTTTCAGCCCAAACCCTCGACAATTCATTTTGTCCTGTCTTTCCAGGGGAAGATAAAAATGAAATTCACGATAACTGAGCTCAATGACATTATTTATTTTAATTTTTTTTTTTTTTTTATAATTTTATTTTTCGTTATTTTTCCTTTTTTACATTTAAATGTAATTTAAAAAATTAACTTTTTTAAAATTTGAGGACAAATATTTTTGAGCTCACATTTGTAAGTGTAACGGACTATGTTTTCACATAAAAACAGAGAGGTAGCATGAGTGA